>JAHRHZ010000134.1:1816844-1834326 GCA_024137785.1 Ginglymostoma cirratum
CAATGCCACAGTGATGCCACCCGAAGGCTGCAGGAACAACAAATCATATTCAGCCTGGGAACCCTGCAGCCCAATGGCATCAATGTGGATTTCACAAGCTTCAAAATCTCCCCTCCCCCAACCGCATCCCAAAACCAGCCCAGCTCATCTCCACCTCCCTAACCTGTTTTTCCTCTCACCTCAAGCCACACCCCCATCTCCTATCTACTAACATCATCCCGCCCCCTTGACCTGTCCGTCCTCCCTGGACTGACCTATCTCCTCCCTACTCCCCTACCTACACTCACCTTTACTGGCTCCATCCCCGCCGCTTCGACTTGTCTGCCTCCTCTCCACCTATCCTCTCCTCTATGCATCCTCTATCCACCTCCCCCTCTCTCCCTATTTATTTCAGAACCCTCTTCCCCTCCCCCATTTCTGATGAAGGGTTTAGGCCCGAAACGTCAAGTTTTCCTGCTCCTATGATGCTGCTTGACCTGCTGTGTTCATCCAGCCCCATGCTTGTTATCTCGGATTCTCCAGCATCTGCAGTACCTTTTATCCCCTATACAGAACCTACTTAGTTTCATTTGCTACCTGCCTGGTTAATTCACTTATCTAAATCCTTCCACAGCTTATCACATTTAGCTTTGTGGCCTTTAATTAACCTTGTACTATTTATATGTTTGCCCATCATGTTTGTGACACCTTGCTATATTAAATAATTATATTAATTATTGTAAGCAGAAATATTTGAAGTAATAACTTCCATGATCAGAGAGCAGCTTAAATTTAAACCAAGTGACTGCCATTATTTATACTGAATTTTACTTGCAGCTTGAAGTAAATTTCTAGGCTTTCTACTTTACAATTTGAATAGGCCGAGATATTTGAACTTGGGGCTCAATTTGACAATGCATAGGGAGTCTTTTTTAATTTACTCACCATCTGCCACAGATATTGTGACTCTACCTTAATTCCTAATGGAACTGTCACTTCTTGAACTGCAAGTTAAGACGATATGTTAAAAGGATACTTTGTCAAGCTTATCTAATGTCTTGATTTAGTTGTTTGTCCAGGCTTTCAATTCATAAAGGGGAGTCCACATAAACTATGCTGCAGTTGCCAGCAAGTTTACTTCAACAACTAATCAGCTAGTTATCAGTGGAACGTGGCATGTAATGTTGGTTTTTAATGTGGATTAAATATTTAGTTGTAGAGACGTTCATGATTAGCAATTTTGTGGGAAAATTTCTTGTTGCTCTAGAGTAAGAATATTCTATGAACATTTTTGTGCATTTGTTGTAGGCATAAAGAAAATCCACAACAAGAGAAAGTTCTGTAAACTTCTGTAGAAAGTTCTGTAGACAAGCGATCGTATTGACTGAGCAGAGTCTGAATTCTCATTTCTTAAATGGATATCTTTATTTTTCTGTGCATAGCCTGAAACTAGTGGTTCATACACCCTTCTGAGTGAGGGATGCGTATTACAAGTTAGCAATCAGCTACATTGGGATTTGTGGAGTGAAGCCCTCATTTTAGCCCCACTGTGACCAGATTGGAAATAGTTTAGTTGAACAGAGTCACAGTCATCAGAAAGTGTGCTGATTTTACATGAAGCTTCTGGGCAGGTATTTTGATAGTTTCTGTTCCAGAATAGTTACATCTAATAATACAGTTGCAATGGAAGACAATCTTGAAATAGATTCTGCATGGAGTCTAGCATTCGCTTGGAGCTTGATATAATAATGTGTTGTTTTTGATTTGCTTGATTTTTCGAACTTTCTCATTTGTCACTGTTGACAATTGTTATAAAGATTCGTTTAACATCGTTACCTACCTCTTCCTTGGTCTGAGTATTTATTTTTTAATGAATCTTTCATCAAAAACTGCAGCATAATTTACGTGGACTCTCCTTTATGAATTGAAAGCCTGGACAAACAACTAAATCAAGACATTAGATAAGCTTGATAAAGTATCCTTTTAACATATCCTTTTAACTTCCAGTAGGTTGTGTTGAGATAAAAATAAAACACTTAGATATTACAAGGAAAACCCCTGATGGTATTCTGTCACCTTTGAGCTGCTACAAAAATGGCATGGGATATATGTAGGCTTTCAATCCAAGGCAATATATTATTTGCAGTTTATAACTAGAATTTTGTTGCTGGATTTCTGTTCTCCTATCACCCATCCCACAGTGACTGAGACACAGTCATCATATGATGGTATACAGAGCTAAAAGGATACAGTTTCAGACCTTCATCTAGGCAGAGTTAGCTGGACACAGATTAATCCTGGGACAAGTTCTAAGATTGGCCCAACAAACTCTGCACAGGTAACGCAGTGTGGAGCTGGAGGAACACAGTAGGCCAGGCAGCATCAGAGGAGCAGGAAAGTTTCAGGTCGGTACCCTTCTTCAGGACCCTGCACAGGGAAGTGATTGATCGTTCGGGATTCCAGCTCTCGTGACTTCAGCTGAGAGTGGGAGAGGCTATGACTGATGCCTGCATTGACTGTGTGAGAGTGTGTGTGTGGCGGGGGTGGGGGTCCTTGATTGATGCCCAAGTGAGGGCAGGAGAGCTCCATCAAATCAAAACAGGAAGGGCCTTGACTAACACCCTTAATGGAGGCAGGAGGGACTTCGATGATGAGTTCAGGAATAGCCTTCGCTTTTTTAGAAATTCAGCACTTCTTCTGTTAGGCCTGAAACAGATTTGTGGCTGACTGTAAGTTGAGTGATTTTTGGATAGTGATGAGGCCCTCAGGGCAGCAGTCTTTGTCTCAAGCCTGCAGACTAAAATCTGAACTGGTTGTAGCTGTCAGGTTTAATATAGAGAACATGGATAGTAGGAATTTACTGACTGGAGCGTTTGTAGCAAAAGTCATCGGGCAAAAGGCAAATGAAATGTTTTGCATAGAAAAATAATTTGATTTTTCAAATAATCCATTTTATAAAATATAGTACTGGAGAACTCAGCTGAAGAAGAGTAATATCAGACTCAGAACATTAACTCTGTTTCTCCCTCCACAGAAACAGTTAACCTGTGGAGTTTCCCAGAGCTTTCTGTTTCTTATTTCAGTGTTCTGTTCCCGGGCTGTACAGTTTTATGTTCCAGCATCTGCAGTTACCATTCTTCTATTTGATCTCCTATTGCAATAAAGTGAAACATCACTGGAAGAGCAAGAGAATAGTGGCTGCAGATTGATTCAGTTTTATCCTTAATTACACTTCTAATTAAACCAACAGCAGTTTGCTTCTGGTTTCATAATTGGATAAATAAGAATATCATTGTTTATCATTATTGATCTGCCAATAAATTCATTGTGAACTAAGTCTGTGGATCTGGCCTTTGTACTTTTCACCAGTGTCAGGAAAAGTTGGCCAGCAATGACGTTACAGGTATTGGGTATTAGTTTATCCTCTTCCAGTCACACCAAATGGCATTTTAGAATCTTTGAAAGACAAATTGACTTTGTTTTTTGGGGGGTGGAATTCACTTTGAGGGTGAAAAAAATCATTGTGGTAAACATATTGTAAGCTAATATTTATTGTCATTTTTATTTTTCCCCTCAGCTGTTGCAGCAGAGAAGGATGGGATACCAGTATTTAAGTTTCCCAAGTGGAGGCTGAAGGGAAAACCTATTGCAGATGTAGTTGAGGCCTATAAATCAGTTGGAGCAGAACTAAATGTGCTCCCGTTCTGCAGCCAGTTCATTCCTATGGATGTTATTAATCACCCGAGGCATGGATCAATAATCTACCACCCGTCACTGCTTCCACGTCATAGGGGTGCTGCTGCTATTAACTGGTGAGAATAGTGCTCCACATGACATTCACATTGACTGTTGTGGTACACTTTAAATTGCATTAACAAGGATCTGGTATATATGTAAGAAATTTATAATATGGAAGAAACTGAGCTGTATGTTTTTGATTTGCTGCAAATTTTGTATATCCTGTTGTGATTTTTTAAAACTTTGAATTTTAAATTTAAATTACCAACATCCAGTGATTCCTCACTAAACTCCTGACAGTCTATTAATGAGTTCTGTCTTCTGCCAAGTAACCTGCATTATTTGTTTGCACCAAACATGAAGGTGAGAGATTTTAAGCAGGTAGTTTTATTGCTGAAAAGAGAGGCATGTTGCTGAAGGTTTTTATCATGCACGCTCAGAGCAAATGCAAGAAACAGGTGGAGAGGCAAGTAGTGAGGATGACACATGGAGTCTGTGGAGGGAGAGAGACAGGTTAAGTGAGTGGGCAAAAACTTGGCAGATCGAACATATCATGGGAAAATGCACTATACCAGGAAGAATAGAAAAAGCCTTTTTCAAACTATACAAGGCACTGCTCAGATCATGGCTGGAATACGATGAACAGTTTTCGTCCTCTTGACTAAGGAAAGATTTACTGGCATTGGAGGGAGTACAAAGAAGGTACACTAGACTGGTCTCGGATATAGAGATTCACTTAGGACGAGAGGTTGAGTAGAATTTAGGGGAAGGAGAGATAGCCTTATTGAAACATACAAGATTCTTAGAGCATTAAACAGGGTAGATGCAGAGAGGTTGTTTCTCCTTGTGGGAGAGTCTATAGCCAGAGGGTATAATCTTAGAATAAGGAGTCCTCGATTTAAGACAGAATTCTTTTCTCTCAGGCATGTTGGTCAATAGAATTCTTTACCACAGGGGGCTTTTGAGATTTGGTCATTAAATACATTCAATGCTGAGATAGACAGACCTCTAATAATTAAAGGAATTAAAGATTATGTGGATAGGACAGGAAAGTGAGTTGAGGATTTTCAGATCAGCCATGAGTAATCTCATTGGATGGCAGAGTAGATTCGATGGGTTAAATGGTTTACTTCTGCTACATATTATGGTCTTAATGCCAAATTTCAAAGAATTGCAACATTTTGTACTACAGGAGAAAAGAGATCTTGAAAAACACAAAACAAAACATCCTCTGATAAATGTGATTCCACAATTGGATGACAGTTTATGAACAATCCTGATTGCACTAATAGCTATTTTAACAGTAAATTTAAGATCAACTTGACCTCACAACACGTCTACTTTATGCTTGTTAGAAGCAATTTACATTCATATCAAGAGACCTGTTATCAACATGCCTAAGGAATATGTTGAAGTGCTGCAGTGCTTAAAAACAACAGAGGACTGGGGGAGTATTTAATTCCCTGTTGCTTTCTCTGTGATGATGCTTCAGCCAGTTAGGGTGCCAAACATACAGAACCCTTTTCCCTTGTCATACAAATTGTTGTAATTGTTGTAATTTGGCATTCTTGCATTTGTTCTGATGAGTACAAGATGAAAAGCTTTGGCAACATGTCCCAGATTTCAACAGGATTCAAGTTTTGTATGACTAAGGAGCTGGAAATATGGAGGTTGCCTGTTGCGATGGGAGATTTCACTGTTTTGATCCGTGTGTGAAGCAAATGGAGCTTGATGCTTAAGAGACTGGAGTGAATGTGGATTCAGGTTAACATGAGCTATACATTTAAGTTACGCAGAGGAAGGACTGTAAGCCATTGTTGAGCTCTTGTGATATGTGAGTAATGTGCAGAATCACAACAAGAGATGTCTGACTCAGACATTTCCAAATTATGCAGAGCTAGACAGTTTGAGATGCATGGATAATGTGGACAGAAGTAGCTAAACCTCTCAGGTCGCACTTGCCCAACAGGCATCTTTTTTTATTTGTTCATGGGATGTGGGTGTCACTAGCTAGACCAGCATCAATTGCTTGTCATAGGAGAAGATGATGGTGAGCTGACTTCTTCAATCACTGCAGTCCTTGAGGTATAGGTCCACTCTCAGGGTTGTGTGAGACAGAATTCTGGGATTTTGACTCAAAAACAGTGAAGAAACAGTGATATAGTTCCATGTCAGGACAAGTTATGTCTTGGAGAACAAATCACAGTTGGTGGCTTCTCTATATATCTGCTATCTTTGTCCATCTAAGTGGTAGAGGTCCTAAGTATTGCTCAAGCATGAGATGGGCAGAAACCGAGAAGAGAATGTTCCTGAACAGTGTGTTTCCTGGTGGGTGAGAAGCAGATAAACTGTATGGTTGTAGTTATGGAGGTCTATAATTGGAGGCAATGGTGCC
The DNA here is from genome assembly GCA_024137785.1 of Ginglymostoma cirratum. Classification (NCBI taxonomy): domain Eukaryota; kingdom Metazoa; phylum Chordata; class Chondrichthyes; order Orectolobiformes; family Ginglymostomatidae; genus Ginglymostoma; species Ginglymostoma cirratum. The sequence continues at coordinate 1,822,957 of JAHRHZ010000134.1, forward strand.
TTTGAAGTTGTGGGCTTAAGACGCAAATATTTCTTGCCTATTTGTGTCTGAGTGAAGGTAAAAGGAGGAAGCATTTCCAACGTCATAGTCCATGACATGGAGGGACACAATTAAGTCACAAAATCGCCTGACAAACAACAGGTGTCAACAGTAACATTCTGATTAATTCATGTGCCATCTTCTGGAAGGAGAGTGAGATTATGAAGACGATTTACATAGCCACAGGGTTATTGGAAGCAGTAAGAGCTAACATGTTTGGAACAATGAGGTGAGGCATGGAAAGAAGGAAGGTTGCTCTAACAGGGCAGACTTACCCTGAATCAAAATTATGCCAGTGTCTTTGTGAAGAGAGAAATGGAGGAAGATTTAAATTAGTACAAGTGAATGTGTTACTGGACCTGTTACTTAGTGAATGTGTGTTGAAATCTCAAGTGACAAGTGGAGAACTTGAATTCTGCTTATGTTTTAAATCAAGAAATTAAAAATTGAAGCAAGGAACAGTAAAGGTGGTCTTGAGGCTGTTTGTCTAAAAATCTAGTTGATTTACGAATGTTATTTAGAAGAGAAAGGCTGCATTCTTACCTGGTCTGGTTTATATATGATTCCAGTCCAACATCAGTGTAATTGGTTCTTAAGAGACAAAAAGGACTGCAGATGCTGGAAGTCAATAGAGCACAGGTGCTCCGCAAACCGTGATCTGGCAGAGATTCACCTGCACTTCATCCAACCTTATCTATTGCATCTGTTGTTCTGGATGTGGGCTCCTCTATATCGGGGAGACCAAACGTAGACTCAGGGACCAGTTCGCGGAGCACCTGCGCTCCACGCGCAACAACCGGCCTGACCTTCCGGTTGCCATCTATTTTAATTCCCCCTCCCATTCCCCTGATGACATGTTCTCCTTGGCTGCCTCCACTGTCAGAGTGAGGCCAAACGTAAACTGAGGGAAGAACACCTGATACTTCGCCTTGGAAGCTTACTGCCCAATGGCCTTAACGTTGACTTCACCAGCTTCAAAATCTCTCTGCCCCCAGCCTTATCCCATGTCCACCCCTCCGCAACCTGTACATCTTCCTACTCACCTATCCGCTCCACCCTTTCCACAGACCAATTACAATAACTCCCAACCTGCATCTACCTAACACCATCTCTCCTCCCCTTCCTCCTGCCCCATCACCCTCCCTCTATTTATTTCTGGGGCTCCTCTTCACCTCCCCAGTCAAGGGGAAGGGTTTTGGCTGAAGTGTTGAATTTCCTGCTGCATGGATGCTGTCTGACCTGCTGTGATTTTCTAGCTTCACGTCTATTGTCATTGGCTCTTAACAGTATTCTGAAGTGATCTGGCAAACTTTTCAGTTGTATTAAACCACCACCTTCTCAAGGCAACCACGGGTGGGTCGACAACGCCCGCATTCTGAAAGGATGGGTGCTCCAAACAGTTGCAGTAGTAGAAGCTGAAGATGATAGTTGAAAATATTATCAAAATGAAAGGACAGAAAAGGACAACATTGCTGAGATAAAAGTTGCAGAAGAGGCATAGGTTATCAAGAAAGAAAGTGTGACTATACATTAATGATTGTGCTGTATTAAGTTGTAAAAGGGCAATAGTTATTTAAAAAAGATGGCACAATGTGTTTTCCTGTACTGTGTTTGACAGCCTCTGAAAATGACAAATTCAAGCTGTTAAAGGCCTTTTCTGTTTTAAATTGACAGTGTAAATTGATTAATTTTATGCTTATCTGATAAGATTAATGTTGTGTTCCTGAAGTGCTATGCCTGCTCTCAACCTGCTAACAAAAACAATATCCTTTGCCTGAATTCAATTTAAATATCCTGATTGGTTTACCCCTCAATGAAAATTAACTCTGCTGTGAGACTCTGCATCATCTAGATTCTTCTTTATTGCACTCCTATGAACTGTTCTCTACACGGCTTTAATGAAAAGGAGGTACTCAGCATTTATTTATATTTTAGAAGTTATGCATTCTATATGATTAGGATAATTGTTGCAGTCTAACTGAATTTATTAAATTCATTATATGCCATTTATTACTGTCTAACTACATTAAAGTGAATCATATGTTCCTTAGCATGACAGCTTAATTTTTGAAACCTCTTTTGAAAATTTGTCATGTCTGTTCCATTCTCTGGCATACTTAGAATATATAGTTTGCTTTTGCAGAAAATATCTATGTATTGTTCGCAATTATAAGTTTGGAGGAGACCATCCACTGTTGCCCAAACTTTCCAGGCAATCATGAAAACATCAGCTACGTTCAAAGTTCATGTTTGCAAGCTCATTTTAACCCAGTTATCGAAATTGCAAATTATTTCATTAACCGAACACATCAATGCATTACTTGAAGGTTTATCTAGAGCTTTCTAAAAACCCATAGTGATTCTGTTCAGGACATTTCAACTCAAAAACACTTTGTGCCGTTTAAACTTTGATGCTATCATCTAAGTCTTCCGGTACTTCTTCACTGCCAGTATGAAATCCATTAGTTTGTTTACCCCAAACTGGTCTTCATGTTTTTTTGACTACCAAATGACACTGGTAAGTTTCAGTCCTGTGGTGAGAACCTGTGTTTGTAAAGCTGCTGAAAGTGTCAACTCTAAACTGGCGTATTACCTTGCCTGGATTGTGGAGTAGATCTTATCTTAGTTTAGGTGTCCTGCATATATTCAGAAGTGTAGAATTTTGCAGTACCATGGAAGACCATTTGGCTTATTACATCTGTACTCATTCTGAGAAAACAATCAATTCAGTTCCATTCTCTTGTCCTTTTCCTAGACCTCTAATAAATTTGGTGGATAGAAAATCAGAGATTTTTGAAACAAAAAAGAGTGCATTTGAGGCGAGTGTAGGTTGGGTTCATGTCCCACTCTGGTACATAATGCAGGCTGATGCAGCGGTGCAGTGGTGAGAAACTACTGCAGTGTCAGATGCACCATCTTTCAAAGAGCTATTAAAGAATTAAAATTAGATTTTATTGTCATGTGTATTCGAGTATAGGAAAACAGGAATACAGTGAGAAGTGTACAAAATTGCCATTCTCTGGTGCCATCTTGGATACAATAAGTAAAATAAAAAAAAAACACAACAGAAATTAAAAGGAACAGAGCCAAAAGGAAAGAAAAATGTTCAGATCTAAAAGCAAGAAAGGTGTCCAGATCATAAAATCCCATCTTAATAAAGGTGAATGGAACACTCAGGTTCTGATGTAGGCATCCGGGCCTAGCCGCAGCTTAGTCTTTTGCTGCCACCACCACTTCTGATCGCCAGGAGGAGCTTTGCCACTGCTGCTGCTTCCAATTGCTGGGAGCAGTTTTATTGCCACCACTGCTGCCATGCCAATTGCCAGGAGGAGTCGCAAACATACAGCCAATTCCAATGCCTCTGCCTCTGATATTTGGGAGGAGTTTTGCTGCCACTGCAGCCTGTGCCCTGATTGATGGGAGGAGTCGTGAGCATGCTTCCATCACATCAGACTGCCGGGAGGCTGCTGCCATTCCACAAATGGCCCGCTCTTGCTTCTGCGCCAATGCCGATGTCTCCACCACAAAAGGCTTTGAAGAAAAGAAAACAAAAGGAAAGAAAAAGGACAAAAGTAAAAAAATAAGCAGATGAGCCCTAGGCTTAGAAACCCAAACGCCGCCCTGCTACTATGCTAGGGACTGCAGATGCTGGAGAATCTAAGATAACAAGGTGTAGAGCTGGATGAACACAGCAGGCCAAACAGCATCAGAGGAGCAGGAAAGCTGACGTTTTGGGTCTAGACCCTTCTGAGGGTGTGGTGTGTTCATCCAGCTCTACACCTTGTTATCCCTGCTACTGTGCTGTGACCTTGGGTAATAACCAAAGGATCCGGTAAACTTATTCAAACAAATCAGAAATCACATGATGCCAGGTTATATTCCAGCAGGTTTATTTGAAATCACAAGCTTTTGGGACTCTGCTCCTTCATCACCCTTTAGACAATAACCTGGTTTTATGTGGCTTCTGACTTTGTCCACTCCAGTCCAACACTAGCACCTCCACATCATGATTATTCAAAGAAGAACAGGGGACTTATGCCTGTGTTTTGGCTAATATTTATCCTTCATCCAAAATCACAGAAACTCATTATCTGATCATTATTGAATTGTTGTTTGTGGGAGCTTGCAGTAGGCAAATTGGCTGACATTTTTAAGATCACAAAACCTGACAAACATTAATTGGCAATAAACTGCTTTGAGATGTACAGAGGTCATGCATTAATATCTGGACTGCACAAAAACCAATGATTGAATTAACTATTACTACTTTGGTTTTGTATTTTATAGAACTAGGATCTCAGCCTTTTTTTAAATAGAGCTTTAAAAAGTTGTCCTGTTAAACTTTTTTGAGTATCTTGAAACCTGAGTGTGTATGCCAGGACTTGGCACAAAATGACAGTTGAAGTAAAAGTGTATAATTTAACATAAATCCCATGGTTATTTGAAACTAAACTGTAAAGTAACTTGTCAAAATTAAATGTCATCTTTTGATATTTTTGAGAGGATTTGTAGCTCGGGTTGCTGATGCAGTTGTTGACTTGATCGCAAAGCTGGTAAGTTTGTTTGCAGATGTTTCATCACCATATTAGGTGACACCGTCGGTATGTCTCTAGTGAAGTTGTCGGTGTTCTGTCCCACTTGTTACCCACCCAAGCAAACCAAGACATGCAAGTAACATCACTTCTGGATTTGTTTCTTAGTGGTTGGTGTATGGGGTCTGGCTGTACATGTTTTTTAATGGAGATCTGGTTTGAATGCTAGGCCTTCAGGAGGAGGTTTGTTGACTCAAATAACAAACATGGAGAGGCAGACCCCATATACCAACCGCTAAGGAACAAATCGGAAGTGATGCCAACCACCCCAGCAAACCGAGACACATAATAGCAAGCGGGACAGAACACCAATGCTTCAACGAAGGCACACTGATGATGTTACCTAGTATGTTGACAAAATGTCTTCAAACAAACTTACCAGATCGGCGAGCAAGTCAGCAACCGCGTTCCCTTTGATGAAAACAAACTTAGATTCTCGGAGGTGGTGGTGTTGTGGGCACTAGACTGGGAAGCCAGAACCCCAGGCTCATGGTGAAATTTGAAGTCAGTAAAATCCTGGAATAAAAAGCTTGGCCAAGTGGTGACCATGTAACCACTGTCAATTGTCAAGCTCACACGCTCACTCATGTCCTACAGAAATAATTTTTCTGTCTTTGCCTAGTCTTGTCTAAATGTGATTCCAGAGCCATAGCATGGGGGTTGATTATTACTGGCCCTTTGAGCAATTAGGAATGAGCAACAAATGCTAGCTTGCCCACTGATGCCCACAACTCCTGAGAGGATTCAAAAAGACATGATTTATCTCGGTGGTGATGTCCTACAGATTTAAGTGGTCAATCACCAGCCACTGTAGAGTATTGCATGTGAGGCATCACCACCTGACTGTTATTTTGGAGTGCTGCTTGGTACAATTCCAGCTCAACTAGTCATTGTCTCAACGAAAGATTATAAGCTAAAGGAGCAAAAGAAGGCCATTCAGCCTATCAAGTCTACTCTGTCATTCAGTGAGAGCATGGCTGATCAGATATTCCTCCACTCTCCCACCTTGATTCCCTGACAGATTAAGTATGTTCAAGTCTGAGATAGACAGATTTTTAATGACCCAGCCTCAATAGTCCTCTGCGGTAAACAATTCCACAGATTCATTAGCTGCTGAGAGAAGAAATTCCTCTTCATGTCTGATATAACAAGGTGTAGAGCTGGATGAACACAGCAGGCCAAGCAGCATCAGAGGAGCAGGAAGGCTGAAGTTTTGGGCCTAGACCCTTCTTCAGAAATGGGGGAGGGGAACGGGGTTCTGAAATAAATAGGGAAAGAGGGGGAGGCGGATAGAAGATGGATAGAGGAGAAGATAGGTGGAGAGGAGACAGGTCAAAAAGGTGAGGATGGAGCCAATAAAGGTGAGTGTAGGTGGGGAGGTAGGGAGGAGATAGGTCAGTCCAGGGAGGACGGACAGGTCAAGGCGGCGGGATGAGGTTAGTAGGTAGGAGATGAGGGTGGGGCTTGAGATGGGAGGATGGAATAGGTGGGAGGAAGGACAGGTTAAGGAGGCGGGGACAAGCTGGGCTGGTTTTGGGATGCAGTAGGGGGAGGGGAGACTTTGAAGCTTTTGAAGTCCACATTGATACCATTGGGCTGCAGGGTTCCAAGTGGAATGAGTTGCTGTTCCTGCAGCCTTCGGGTAACATCGTTGTGGCACTGCAGGAGGCCCAGGATGGACATGTTGTCAGAGGAAAGGGAGGAGGAGTTGAAATGGTTTGCGACTAGGAGGTGCAATTGTTTAGTGCGAACCGAGCATAGGTGTTCTGCAAAGCGGTCCCCAAGCCTCCGCCTGGTTTCCCCAATGTAGAGGAGGCCACAACGGGAACAGCAGATGCAGTATACCACATTAGCAGATGTGCAGGTGAACATCTGCTTGATGTGGAAAGTCGTCTTGTGGCCTGGGATGGGGGTGAGGGGGTAGGTGTAGGGGCAGGTGTAGCACTTCCTGCGGTTGCAGGGAAAAATGCCGGGTGTGGTGGGGCTAGAGGGGAGTGTGGAGCGGATAAGGGAGTCACGGAGAGAGTGGTCCCTCCGGAAAGCAGATCAGGGTGGGGAGGGAAAAATGTCTTTGGTGGTGGGGTCGGATTGCAGATAGTGGAAGTGTCTGAGGATGATGCGTTGGATCCGGAGGTTGGTGGGGTGGTACGTGAGGATGATGGGGATTCTGTTTTGGTTGTTATTGCGGGGACGGGGTGTGAGGGATGAGTCGCGGGAAATGCGGGAGACACGATCGAGGGAGTTCTCGACCATTGTGGAGTGGAAGTTGCGGTCCTTGAAGAATGAGGACATCTGAGATGTACGGGAGTGGAATGCCTCATCCTGGGAGCAGATGTGGCGGAGGCGAAGGAATTGGGAATAGGGGATGGCATTTTTGCAGGAAGGTGGGTGGGAGGAGGTGTATTCTAGGTAGCTGTGGGAATCGGTGGGCTTGAAATGGTTATCGGTTACGAGGTGGTTGCCAGAGATGGAGACACAGTGGTTCAGGAAGGAGAGGGAGGTATTAGAGATGGTCCAGGTGAACTTAAGGTTGGGGTGGAAGGTGTTGGTGAAGTGGATGAACTGTTTGAGCTCCTCATGGGAGCACGAGGTGGTGCTGATACAGTCATCAGTGTAACAGAGGGTGGGGTTTAGGGCCAGTGTAGGTACGGAAGAAGAATTGTTCCACGTAATCTACAAAGAGGCAGGCATAGCTTGTGCCCATGCGGGTTCCCATGGCCACTTCTTTTGTCTGTAGGAAGTGGGAGGAATTGAAAGAAAAGTTGTTGAGGGTGAGGACGAGTTCAGCTAAGCGGATGAGGGTGTCAGTGGAGGGGGACTGGTCAGGCCTGCGGGACAGGAAGAAGCGGAGGGCCTTTAGGCCATCTGCATGGGGAATGCAGGTGTATGGGGACTGGACGTCCATGGTAAAAATGAGGTGTTGGGGACCGCGGAATTGGAAGTTCTGGAGGAGGTGGAGGGCGTAGGTGGTGTCACGGATGTAGGTAGGGAGTTCCTGGACCAAGGGGGAGAAAATGAAGTCGAGATAGGTGGAGATAAGTTCGGTGGGGCAGGAGCAGGCGGAGACAATGGGTCGACCAGGGCAGTCAGGTTTGTCTTAAATGTGTGACCCTTTGTTCTGAGATTATGCCTTCAGGTCCTAGACACTTCTGAAGAGGACACAATCTTTCTGCCCTGTCAAAGTCCCCTAAGAATTTTGTATGTTTCAGTAAGGTCTCCTCTCATTCTTCTAAGGGACAAGGCATGTGGGGAGGGTGGTTTGCACAGAAGATAGGACTGCCTCTTCATTAAAAATGATGATTTTATTGCCCAAGCATGGAAATATCTCTGAGCTTCAAGTGTTTCACATCATTCTCTTAGTGGAGTGAAAAGGAAAGCCAGCAACATTTATAAAATTTTAAGCTCAAAATTTCCCTGTACTAATTTGTCAACTTGCTAGGGTTATACCTGATTTCTTCTTCAAACTTCTTGCTTAGATGATAGGATGTCAATCATGTTTAAATAACTGTACAATATACTTGTCTCCATTGGTGATTCTTTCCCTTGAATTTGGTTAATATTGGTCCAGGAGAACATGATGTGTAGGATTGAATGTGATGATGAGGCTCTTGCACTGTATCCCTCAAGGTTCTTCTCAGTACAGGTAGATGTGTTGATCAACTGTTGACAAGGCTTATACTTGTAGCCACAGCAATGATGTCCTGACTCTCTATCTCCTGCATCACATTACCCCAGTTTACTAACTGGAGCAGAGTACTGTCCATGACACTGCATGTGTTGAATTCAGCCAGGGTGCAGTGACACAGCTGTTGCATAACAGTTTAACTTGGCCAGTGGTGTTAAACAGCTTGACTCACTTATGTTGACTGCAATGGGCCAAAATCAATACCATGTCTCATAAAGCTGGCCAATGGTTTGCAATTTGATGTAAACCTTTCAATAATGTCTGAGAGAACAGCGTCCAGTACACTTTTGATGTGATGGCTACTTCTTCCAATCCCCATGCATGGAAATCCTACAACTGAAAAGAGGCACGTTTTTAAGGGAGAATTTGATCATTGCAAATTATTTCCAAAGTACTTTGGTGAATTTAATTGCATTTTGTTGCCAAATAGAAGATAAAAGGACTTTAAGAATATGATTGCTCTTGCGACTATTGCCATTTTCCCATTGTGCCTATTTATTGTCTGCCTCCCCTTCATGTTGCAGCTTTTTGTTTCAGCAACTTTGTTTCACATACTTTTGCGACTTTCATTGTAATGGACCAGACCAGACCACCTCAAAACATTTTAAAACTGTAGCCTAGACCCTAACTTTTTCTTATTTTAAGGGTCGATGTGAAGTGTGTGTTCCAGATGTGATGCAACTGGTCAAACCACTCAACGTTAAACAAAACACAATTTATTTAAATACAATAGTTAAAATACAAACAAAAGAAAGAGGAATTTAGAATAAGTTTTTAGAAAACTTAAGTGAATAATAGGTAGAGTACCTATTACAAATTAACTGTTCCAATAAAGTAACATCCTATGAACACTCCCTTTGGCAAAAAGGTAATTCCAGACACCGATTCTTACAGGCAATTCTCCAATCTAGGAGGAAACAACATCGAGAGATTTCAGAGAATGTAGCAGCTAGGAATCATTTACTTAAGCTGCAACTCTTCTGGGACCCAAACAGCTTCTGACTGCTACACGTAAAAAAATTAGAAAGCTTGATCTGTGAGTACTGGCCACTTCCCTTCCATTGTTACAACAGTTTTTAAAGAAAAGTCTAAAGGCCTCCTCTGATCGTTGACTTAGGCAGTCTCCTGTAACCACTTCGGCATCTTGGCCTTTACAACCTCTCTTCAAAAAAATTCCAGGACAAAATAACATTTTTAAAGTGACAGCATTGTCATATCATCAACACATTCACTCAGAAAGGGGTCCTGAGCCAGGTGAAACATAAAAATAAACTTCTCCAGAAAATTTGTACTTCCAAATGTGGCTAGAACATTGCATCAATGAAGGTAAATATTATTTTTTCTGCCTGAGAAATTTTCCATTACTTGGACTTTCAACTTTTTATCTTATAAATTTGGTTTTTTGACATTTGGGTTTTCCTGCATTTTTTTTCAGTCAAGTAGACCAATGTCTGATATTTTTATCATGAACTTATTATCCCAATAAGGTCATTGTAGATTGATAATATGATTGAAGTTAAGTCAGATGCACTAAATGTGCACTCTGCTTCTTGATGAGGAGATACATTTGCCCTGATTTGTGTGCTCGTGCCACTTTAAAGGAGACATCTCAATTTGAACAAGTAGATTTATTTAATAGCTATTAAAATTGATTGCTATTACTGTTACTCCGACCCTGTTCCCAAGAAATGTGCAAACAGGTTCAATGTGCTGTTGAATGCCTGTTAGATTGTCAGGGTTGTATAATCAGGAAGGAATATTATTACTTCCTTATCTTCCTTTCACTTAGGGCAGACAGCACTAGAGAGTGTGGTGTTTCTAGCTGGTGAGCTGGGATTCATGAGATATGCAATGAATATCCTGTACACTTGCCAAAATCAATGTCATGTTTAACCTGAGTGTTTCTCAAGTCTTCCAGACTGTTGAGAGATGGCTTTGTTAATTGGAAATAGATTTGGATAAGGAAAGCTCTACGAAGTTGATATCTTCCTTCCTTTCCTTTTGAAACTTGCTTCTTGTTTGTAGGTTGAACTAAATGGTTGAGCGATGTAGAATCATAGAACATAGAACAGTACAACACAGTACAGGGCCTTTGCCCACGATGTTTTCCGAACTTTTATCCTAAACCTAAGGTCTGTCTAACCTCCACCCCTACCTTATACAATCATCCATATGCCTATCTAACAGCCACTTAAATGCCCCTAATGAGGCCGACTCCACTCCCCTCTCCGGCAATGCATTCCACGCCCCTACCACTCTGAGTAAAAAACCTACCTCTGACGTCTCCCCTATATCTACCTCCACTCACTTTAAAACTATGCACCCTCGTAATAGCTACCTCCACCCTAGGGAAAAAGTCTCTGGCTGTCCACTCTATCTATACCTCTGATCATTTTGTACACCTCTATCAAGTCACCTCTGATCCTTCGTCGTTCTAAAGAGAAATGCCCTAGCGCTCTCATAAATCATAAAGTCATTGCTTCATATGGCACGGAAACAGACCCTTCAGTCCAATTCATTCATGCTCACCAGGTTTCCCAAACTAAGCTAGTCCCATTTTCCTGCATTTGATCCATATCCCTCTAAACTTTTCCTATTCGTGTATCTGTCCAAATGGCTTTTAAAGGTTGTAACTGTATCTGCACCTACCGCTTCCTCTGGCAGTTCATTCTATGTGTGCACCATCCCCTGTGTGAAAAAGCTGCCCCTCAGGCCCCTTTTAAATCTTTCCTCTCTCATCGTAAAACTATGCTTCCTGGTTTTGAACTCCCTTACCCTGGGGAAAAGACCTTTGCTATTCACCTTATCAATCTCGCTCATGATTTTATAATCCTTCATAAGCTTACCCCTTGACTTCCTATGCTACAGGGAAGTAAGTTCCAGCCTGTCCAGTTTCCTTATAACTCAAACCCATCAGTCCCAGTAACAAGCATGGGGCTGGATGAACACAGCAGGTCAAGCAGCATCATAGGAGCAGGAAAACTTGACGTTTCGGGCCTAAACCCTTCACTTTTGGAATACTGCATGCAATTCTGACTTCCCTTCCACAGGAAA
>JAHRHZ010000134.1:1834726-1872975 GCA_024137785.1 Ginglymostoma cirratum
TAGACCCGAAACGTCAAGTTTTCCTGCTCCTATGATGCTGCTTGACCTGCTGTGTTCATCCAGCCTCATGCTTGTTATCTCGGATTCTCCAGCATCTGCAGTACCTTTTATCTCTCAGTCCCAGTAACATCCTTGTAAATCTTTTCTGCACCATCTCCAATTTAATAATATCCTTCCAATATCAGGGCAACCAGAATTGTATGCAGTACTCCAAAAGTGACCTCACAAATGTCCTGTACCACCACAGTATGGTGGCCCAACTCCTGTACTCACTGGTCTGAGCAACGAAGGCAAGCGTGCCAAATGCCTTCTTCACTATCCTACCTGTGACTCCACTTTCAAGGAACTATGTACCTGCACCCCTAGGTCACTGTTTGACAGCACTACCTAGGACCCTACCATTCACTGTGTAAGTCCTGCCCTGGTTTGTCTTACCAAAATGCAACACATTGCATTTATCCAAATTAAACTCCATCTGCCACTCCTCACCCCTTTGGCCCTGCTGATCAACATTCCCTTGTACTCTTAGATAACTTTCACTGTCCACCATACCACCAATTTTGGTGTCATCCGCAAACTTACTAACTGTGCTTCCTATATTCTCATCCAATCATTTATATAAATGACAAACAGCAATGGACCCAGCGCTGCCGGTCACAGGCCTCCAGTCTGAGCAACAACCCTCTACCACCACCCTCTCTCTCCTGCTGTCAAGACAATTTTGAATCCAAAGGCTCTCCCTGGATCGCATGTGACCTAACTTTACTGACCAGTCTATCTTGCGGATCCTTGTTGAAGGCCGTGCTAACGTCCATGTAGACAACATCTATCGCTCTGTCTTCATCTATCTTCTTGGTGTCATCTTCAGAAAAACTCAAGTTTATGAGACACAATTTCCCACACACAAAGCGGTGCTGACTATCCCTAATCCGTCCTTGCCTCTCCAAGTGCATGTAAATCCTGTCCGTCAGAATCCTGCCACCAACTTACGTGCCACTGACATCAGACTTACTGGTCTGTAGTTCCTGGGCTTTTCCTTACATGCTTTCTTAAATAAGGGTACACTCGGTTCTGATATAATGTGTGATTTTCCAATGTGAATTGGACTTAACGCGATTGAAGAATTATAGAACGCTATTTGTAGAACGTTCCCTACATGTATTGGTTATAACGTGATTCCATCTCTACCACTTTAAATGTTGCGGTTATTGCGCGATTTTCTTATAACATGTGATCACACAAGAACGGAACTATTCGTAGAACTATCAGAACCAACTGTACAACATTAGCTACCCTCCAGACTTCTGGCACCTCACCTGTAACTGTAGTTGATACAAATATCTCCACGAGTGGCTCCGCAATTTCTTCCTTGGCTTCCCACAGTGTCCTGGGGACTTACAGCCATTGAGCAGTACAGCATGGAAATAGATCCTTCAGTCCAACTTGTCCATGGTGATCAGATATCCTAAATTAATCTATTCCCATTTGCCAGCATCTGGCCCATATCCCTGTAAACCCTTCCTGTTCATATACCCAACCAGAGACCTTTTAAATGTTGTAATTGTACCAGCTCCACCGCTTCCCTGGCAGCTCGTTCCATATGTGCACCACCCTCTGTGTGAAAAATTTACTCCTTTCAAATCTTTCCCCTCTCACCTTAAACCTATTCCCTCTAGTTTTGGACTCCCCACCCCAGGGAAAAGACCTTGTCTATTCACCCTATCATGCCCCTCATGATTTTGTAAACCTCTATAAGGTCGCCCTCAGCCTCCGATGTTCCAGGGAAAATAGCCCCAGCCTATTCAGCCTCTCCCTGTAGCTCAAACCCTGGTAACGTCCTTGTAAATCGTTTTTGAACCCTTTCAAGTTTCACAACATCCTTCCTATAGCAGGGAGACCAGAATTGAACACAGTATTCTAAAAGTGAGGAGATTTGCGTGTATTACTCGGGAGGCTTTAAAATATTACAGAGGGAGTGTGGGAGAGATTCTAAGCAGTAGTAAGAAAAGAGAGAAGGTTGAGGTTGGTTTAGAAGTTAAAGGGAACAAGTTAAATAGACAAAGCAGGCAAGAGCTTGGTGGAAACTAGGGAAAACTGATGAATGAAACTGCACTTATGTCAGGCCTCTTGTATTGAAATGTAAGACAGATGAACTCGGGGCATGAATGGGAACATGGGATTGGGATATCATGGCTACGACAGAAATATGGCTGAGGGACGGACAGGACTGGCAGCTCAATATTCAGGTATATATTATAGGAAGAATAGAAAAGGAGGCAAGACAGGAGAGGGAGTGGCGTTTTTGATTCAGGAAAACATCTCTGATATACTTAGAGAATATTCTTAGAGGATCATCCAGTGAAGCTGTATGTGTACAGCTGAGAAATAAAAGGGACAATCACCTTGATGTGATTGTAAAATAGGCTGAACGCCCCCCCCCCCGATACCAAGTTGTTGCATTTCAGTCAGAGATAGTATTTTGATTACTTTGTAAACAACTGAAAAGCTGAACTGTGTCAACTATCCAAAGATTTGGATCTAGCCTGATTGCCATCCAATCTGAAGCCTTGTCTGGAAGATCTTGCATGTGACACTGTGAGAAGTCAAATTTTATCCTTTGTTATTCAGGCTAGTAATCTTTTAAAAATATAATCCTTGCAGAGAATTTGTTTTATTTTGAATTGCGGGAGTGTACGTGCATTGGGATCAAAAGTGGATATAGTTCCAAATCTGCATTAGAGATTAGATGGCAGCCAGTTTCGTCACTTATTTTTAAAAGTGAGTTTTGTTTGAGAGTTTATTAAAGAGGCCCAACGAAAATGTATTTATTCTGGATAGCAAGACAAAAGGAAATCATTAACTATTTAGGTTAATCAATCAAAATATTAATTTTAATAGGTGAATCATATTACCATGCAACTTGATTACCAGTGCATTCTTCCCATAGCACTGAAACAACTCTACAGAGATGGGTATCCTGCCACCAAGTCATTCTTTATTTACACATGAGCAGTCTTTGACTTTAGAACTCCCTCTTCAGAGTAGGCTGTCGGAGCAAACAGAACCTCTGACACTGCTTTTTTTAATCTGTCAGTCAGGGCTCCCTGATTGGGTCAGATTAACAGCTCCAATCAGGGAAGTCATATTCTGTGTTGTCCAGCTGGCTGACCACATTACAATCACTGTATCCTTCCCCCTCTGAATCCATGACATAGGCCAGTCCTAGTTTTTGGAGAGCCTCCTGGGCCATTTTAGCACTGGCTCAGGTTCCTCTGATTCGGCAGTTGACATGGATAACGGGTAATGCACGGGACCACACCTCTGGCACCAGGAGGGCATCAGTAGAATTTCACTTTCTTCTCGACACTAAAGGCATTGATTCGGCTATGTCCATCCTGACTATCTCTGGTACTGAGGACTCGTCACCACTTGATGGAGAGTTGAACCCACGGGTTTTAGCAGCCTTTCCAACTGTTCTGAGGGCAGGGCACATTTTGCTCCTGCACCATTTGTGAATTTGCGACTTTCATAGATCCATGTGCTTGTTCGGGACTGTTGCACCTAGCCGAACTTTATACATCATTGGTCATGCTGAATGTGCTGCTTACCCATGTGAGGCCATTTCCACGATTCTTACACCAACTTCATCCCTTGTATCAAACAGTCACCCTCGCTCAGAGGAGTCTTGAGTCCAGCATTGACGTTCTTGATGCCATTTCAAACCAACCCACTTCCCGCCAGGTCTGGGAAGATCAGACTTCACTTGGTTGGAGTCTTTTATCCATTAGCAACTCTACTGTAATTGCAAGTAGGGTGGCTCTATAACCAAATAAGAACCATGACAGCTTGGTATCTACCAAGACTGTAGGCTGTTTCTTTACTTTTAAGCCCACTGTTTTCTGCCTCTAGTTATGCCCTTAAGACAAATAGTACTGGGTGTGCCTTGCAGAGTCATGGAATTGCTTCCTGGTCAACATGCAAGATGACCTTGTCTCCTCTGATTGTCCTTAGACCTTCTTGGAAGATTTCCGGGTATTTAATTAAGACTTCACTCAAGCAGCTATTTTCTAACTGAAAAATATTGAACCAATCTAGGTGAATCTCTGACAACCAATTTGGGCCCGAGCCCTTTATTATAATCATTGGTAAGTGACCAGTTGCTTTTCATGAGACCGGAATCAATGTTGTAATTTTAATCTGTGAAGGTTCCCTGGTATAGGTTCTCAGCCTAGCCTTGTTCAAACTTGAGGGCTGGAGTCCAGACTGAATTTTGTTGAAAACTGGTTCTGTGATGAATGATGTGGCCACACTGATATTGACCTCCGTGAGAACTGTCGGACCATTTAACCTGTTGTTTATTTTAATTGGTTATGGTTTTGATGTTGCTAAGCAATTTAACCATTTCAAAGCAGATGTAAGTTGACTTCTCAGGTCTGGCAGCAACCATGGAGAGAAACCAGAGGCAACGCTTTGGATCCAGTGACTGACCCCCTGCATCCTCCCCCTTCCCAGCAACCCAACTCGCCCCGCTGCCAAAGTTATGAAGAAAAGTCACTGGACCAGAAACACCAACTCTGATCTCTCTTCACAGATGCCACCAGAATCACTGAGATTTTCCAGTAATTTGTTTCAGATTTTGTTTTCTTTCACAGGTGGACTTTCCAAGGTATGAACTCACCAGGATACCAGCCTATGAGTTACCTTACTCACTTTTAAGTCCAGAAGGACTCTTTTGCTACCTTGAGTCTGCATATTGGCAGCAACTACAATGGCATGCTGGCCAGGATCCTGAAGAAAATTTTAATCGTATGGCAGAGGCTTGGCTTTGTTTTGGGGTTTTGCTGTGGGCCACCCTAGAGGCCCCATCATCATGAAATGTCCAGTTTGAGGCTATGTAATTGCACACAAATGGTGTTCCCCAAACTCAGTCAGACTGGTGAGAGTGTCCACTTCCATCGGAGTATGCTGCAACTCTTATGCAGTTTCTAATGATAAATCCAGTTGGGTCCTCTGCTGGTAAATATTTCCCATTTTGACTGGATTGTTTAATCCATGATTATTGCTGAGTTCTTGGAGAATCCAAAATGCAATTTTTTTGATAAATTGTTCATTTGGTTTGGATTGATACCGCTGATGAAGCTTGTTGCATTCCTGTCACAAGTGGTTGGTTCTTCAAGTTTGCATTCCTCAACTCCACACTCAAATTGCTAATGTTTCCTATTATGTTTATTCTTTGAATGTTGGTATTGTGCAAAGTCACCACTGTTGCCCATCCCAGTTACCATTGGGTGAGAGATTGAATGCTGAAGTTGGTTAGGTGGGTGTCATTCAAGTGGACTGCTTTGACAGGATGGCATTGAGTTTCTTGAATGTTATTGGAGTTGCAGTTGTTCAGACAACACTATCCTGACTTGTACCTTGTAGATGGTGGACAGCATTTGGAAAATCAGGATATGAGTTACTCGCTGCATGATTCATAGCCTCTGACTTGCTCTTGTAGCCACTGTATTTATATGGCTGGTCCAGCTCAGTTTGTGGCCAATGATAACCCTCAAGATAGTGGGAGATTCAGTGATGGTGATGTCATTGAATGTCAAGGGATCATGGTTAGATTCTGTCTTGTTGGAGAGGGTCATTGCCTGACATTTGTTTACCGTGAATGTTACTTGCCACTTTTCAGCCCTGCTTCAGTGATCTGAAGTGTCGTAAATGGTGCTAAACATTGTGCGATCATTATTGAACATCCCGACCTCTGACCTTATGGTAGAGGAAAGGTCATTGATGAAACAGCTGAAGATGGTTGGGCCTGGGACATGGTCCTGAAGAACTCCTTCAGGGATGTCCTGAAGCTGAGATGACTGATCTCCGACAACCACAGCCATCTTCCTTTCTGCCAGGTATAACTCCCACCAGTGAAGAGTTTTCCCTCTGACTACCGTGACTCCAGTTTTGCCTGGGCTCCTCCATATCACACATGGTCAAATGCTACCTTAATGTCAAGGCCAACCTGTCGCACCTCACCTCTGCTGTTTACATCTTTTGTCCATGCTTGAATTAAAGCTATAATGAGGTCAGGAGCTGAACACCCCTCGTGGAACCCAAACTGAATGTCATTGAATGGGTTATGGCTAAGCAAGTGCTGTTAGATCTGTTCTGATCTCATTGAGCAATGTGGTTGTGCAATACAACACAATGGAGGGTATTCTGGCATGAAGACAAGGTCAACGTATTCACAGACTTAGTGATAATATTACTCAACTAGTAATCGAGAGTCAGAGGCTAAATTTTTGGGGAGTTGGGTTTGAATCCGGGGCAACTAACGCAATTTAAATTTAATTAATTAATGGAATTCAGGCAGTCCATAAATCTCAAATAGAAGGTTATTTTCAGAAATGATCGTAGCTTGTGGTTTCAAAAAACCCATCTGGTTCCTTTAGGGAAAAATTCTCCTGACCTGACTTATGTGTGACTACAGATCCACAGCAGCATGGTTAACTTTTAACTGCTCTCTGAAGTGGCCTGGAAAGTCACTCATTTGGTCTAAATTACTGCAAAAGAAATAAAATTAAACTGACTACCGCCCCGCATCTGTCCGAGATGCCAAAACAAGAGACGGCACCCAGCCCTGTCAACCCTGCAGAGTACTCCTTTCTAATGTATGGGGGTCAGTATCAAAACTAGGACAGCTGTCCCACAGATGACCTAATCAACAGCTAGACACAGTGACTCCCTCACGGAATCATGACTTTGTCATTCATGTAAGATGTCATTTGTGACTTTGGGAAGAACCATTTAAATGTTGTAATGGGATGGATATCTGATATGGAGAGGTTCACACCACGTGTTGCAGGAAGGATAGTTCGGTATTTTGGAGGCAACAACTAATTATTAGCTTTAAATGATTACTGAATGGAACACAGTGACAGAGTTAGTGACATGCTGAATTTAGAATGGATATCTCCTTCACTTTCTGTCTACCTAGATGTTCAGAAAGAATTAAGTCTTATTTGTATCTCGTTGGACCTTTTTTTGACTTTTTATTCCAAAACATTTCAAAAATACGTAGCAGATATTTCAGTCTTGACTGTGTGTTTCCATGTGGTTAATCATGAGTGAGCACGTAACTGCAGCACAGGATGCCAGTCATTGTTTAAACAAAAAGAATGAAGTTTTAATTTCTGATCTTTAAATTCTGCTTAGTACCTGTAGGTTACAGCTTGGAAAACATACGTTCTCTGTCCTAAATGCGGAGAAAGGAAGGATGAGAGATAGCCTGCAGATGACAGAAAATTCTGGAATGTGGAAGTGCTATTGGTTTTCACTCCAGGGCTTCATTACAAAATTGTTTGGGTGTCTCCAGTGTGCTAGCTGATATCTTGAAAACTTGGCCAGTGGTTATGAGAGAAGCCTGACGACTGGAGGCAGCAGCTTGGGATTGGCACTTGACATGGACAGGAACAGACACTCCAGGCTTTCAATTGGGTGGATGGTGGGACATGTGGGTGTTCGCTTTCTTGCTAATGTTGAGGTGAACGGGACAGCCTGAAGGTGTCTGCGGGCTGGGAGGGAGGTGTTGAGGTTAGGGGGCAGGATCATTAGAGGGCAGGAGGCAGTGAATAGAGGAGGGAATCTACATCAGAAGGTGATGTGTTGCCCAGTGAAAGGGAGGCCTATGCTTTGTGAAGCACAGAAACAACAGCACAGTAGCATAGTGGTTAGCACTGCTGCCTCACAGCACCTGACCCAGGTTCGATTTTAGCCTAGGGTGACTGTGTAGGGTTTGCTTGTTTTCCCTGTATCTGCATGGTTTTCAGCCACGTGCTCTGGTTTTCAGCTACAGTCCGAGGATGTGCATGTTAGATGGATTTGCCATGTTAAGTTGCCTGGCAGTGTCCAGGGATGTGCAGGCTTGGTGGATTAGCCATGGTAAATGTGGACTTATAGGGATAGGGTGAGGAGGGGATTCTGGGTGGGATGCTTTTTGGAGGGTGTGTGTATACTTGACGGGCCGAATGACCTCTATTTACACTGTAGGAATTCTGTGATTCAATGAGAAACGTGCTACCTCCTCCCTCTTGCCCAACGTTTTTCCATGAAACTTGTATTTGAAGTTAACTGCTGGACTTCTCCGGGTGTAGGGTAATGTTTTGTTATACTGAAACTGCCCCCTTGCTTAAGCCTCAGGCAGGTCTTTGGTTCTGGTGTTGTCATCACATCTTACCTGCATACTCATGGCAGGATTCTGTTTTCTTTCTGCCGGTTAGCGGCTCTACAGTGCTCCCCCAAAGAATCATAGAATTTGAATCATAGACAGTGCAGAAAGAGGACATTTGGCTCATCAGATGCACTGACGCTATGAAAACCAGTCCCACCCCATCTCCATAACCCCGCATGGTGCTTTTACTGTGGTTAGCTGACCTGACCTGCACATCCCTGGGCTCTAGGTGACAATTTTTAGCGTGGCCAACCCTCATCTTTGGACCGTGGGAGAAAACTAAACCAACTGGCTGAAACCCACACAGACACGTGGAGAACATGCAAATCTCGGGTCCCTGGCACCGTGCGGCAGCAGTGCTAACCACTGTGCCAACATGTCACCCTGAAGAAACCCTGCCTCAGTTCCTCGAGATGGGGTAGTTAAGCCACAGAGATTGTACAAACAAACCTTTAACCCATGACTGTTTGTGTGCAGGACTCTTATTCATGGAGATAAGATCGGAGGTTTCTCCATCTTCTGGGCAGATGATGGCCTGGATACTGGCCCCATTCTTTTGCAGAGGCAATGTGATATTGACCCGAATGACACTGTTGACTCATTGTACAACCGTTTCCTGTACCCTGAAGGAATTGCTGCAATGGTAAGGGCGTTTTCAAAATTCATTCTCCGAATCTGAGCCTCACTGCCTAGACCAATATATATTTTGCAATTTTAATTGCCCATGATCTGCCGCTTGAATCTCTGCAGTCCATGTGGTGTAGATACACACATAGTGCTGTTAGGGAGGAAGTTCAAGGATATTGACCCAGTGACATGAATGAACAATGATAAAATTCCAAGTCAGGATGTTATGTGACTTACAAGTGAACTTGCAGTTGCTGGAGTTATCATTTGTCTTGGATGATCTTGGTGATCAATAACGTGGGTTTGGAAGTTGCTGTCTTGGAAGCTTGGTGAATTGCTGCAGTACAGCTTGGTACTCACAGCTGCAAGGTGGGCCTGTGTCTGTGCACTAACTACTGGTTCAGAGGTGGCCCTGCAATACAGCATTGATATGTTCTCCAATATGTGCAACCATTTTGACCATAGAAGTCCAAAGAAAAATGAAGTAATGTACCAGCCTGCTTCAGGAAAGTCCTGTCTTGAGCCCAAGGTTTTAGTATGCGACCAGAACCTGACAGCAATGGAAAAGTTATCTTGGCAGCACACTGTCGAACTGACAAGACACATTACAGAAGTGCCACATTGCACCCTTCAGATATTTGTCTGGGAACAATGTCGATTACATCTGCCTACCAAGCTGAAAGTGTGTAAACATATGAATTGAAATCAGAAGTAGGCCATTCAGCTCTTGAAGCTGTCCTACATCCACAGGATCTTAGCTGATCATCTTCTTCCATACCATTTTCCTGCAATATCCCTGTATCTTGATATTTTAATTAGTCTCAATCTATTGATCTTAGTATTATACATGCTCAATGACTGAGTCTCCGTGGCCCTTAAGTAGAGAATTCCAAAGATTCACCACTTTCTGAATGAAGAAACTCTTTCCCATCTCAATTCTAAATAGTCTGCTCCATATTCTATGACTGTGTGCCTCCCGGTTCTAGACACCAAGTCAGGCAAAGATTGTATATAGTTGCAGTAAGATGGTCCTCTAGCAATAAAGGCCAGCGTACCGTTTACCTTTTCAAATGCTAGCCTGAATGTTAACTTTCAGTGACTTTTATTATTATTCAATCTTATTGATTCAACCCTTTATTGATCGATGGAACAGCCTCGAGGTGTCTGGTGGCATGCTGTTGCTTCTAATTCATATGCTTATACGAATGAGAATGTCCAAGTCCCTTTGAAATTCAACACTTCCCAACCCCTCACTATTGGATATTCTGTATTTCTGATTTTCTTATGAAAATGGATAATGTTACATTACTTCAGTGTATATTTCACCTGTCTAACTTGTTGGAGGGTTTGAATGTTTAATGTGGCAGAAGGCGTGCCAAACAGCTAAGCTGGTTTATGTTGGATATTATTGAGGTCCAAGAGTTGTTGGAGCTGCACTTAGGCACACAAGTGAAGAAGATTTTATCACACTCCTGGTGGTGAACAGGCTTTAGGGAGTCAGTGCAGAATTCTTTGCAAAATTCTCAGCTTTCAATCTTTCCCCTAGAGCTAAAATTCTTCTGTTTTGACAGTGCCGCTGTAAATCTCCTTTGCACCTTCTCTCGTACAAATACCTCCTTCCTGTACGCAATAACTAGAATCAGAGGAGCTAAAGAAGGGTCCCGATCCGAAATGTCAGTTTTCCTGCTTCTCTGATGCTGCCTGGCCTGCTGTGTTCCTCCGGCTCCGCACTGTGTTGTCTCATAATGTAATGCCTTGTTTGTCCAGCCTAAGCTACCTCTTACTTCTTGGGATTGAATCTCACTGCCTCATGTTTCTGCCCATTTAACCAGTCCATTGATACCTTCCTGCAGTCAATGGCTTATTACCAATTTTCATTTCTTCTGCAAAGATATCCTATTACCTGTCACTCATGTCCTCTACATTTAAATCTAGATTATTATTATATATCAGAAACAGCAATTGACTCAGCATTCAGTCCTGCAGAATTCTGCTGCAAACAACCTTACCGTCACAAAATCACTCGTTACCTCTTGCTGTCACCACTGATTCAAGTTTCATTTCACTTGATGCATTTCCATAGATTCTACAAGTCTTTTATGGCCAGTCTGCATGTGGGATCTTGTCAATAAAACTTGCCAAAATCCAGATAGATTACATTAAGGGTTCTTATCACTTCCCCTTGTTACCTGCCCAAAACAAATCAAGTTATTGAGATAAAACCTTCTCTTAACAAAGCCAACCTATCTTTGGTTAATATCTATTTTACTAAATGACAAGTTGTACTAGCTTTCAAACATTTTACAGAATTTTTCCCTCTAGCAAGATTAGTTATCCCTTTCCTCCTTTTTAAACAATGATACAACCGTATTGTCCTTGGGTACCATGTCTGTACTAAGAAAGGATTAGAAAATGCATTTTATGTTTTCGTGAAACTGCTTTGGGTTTAATTTAATTTTGGTTGCTAATACACATCTTCACTTCGTTTTCCTAGTTTCCTTTATAATTCCACTTCTGCACTTCCTTAACCCTTTGCAATATTGAATACTCAGTATCTGATGAGACTCCTTTTATTGCCTTGACCTACCTTGGATGCTTTTTGACATCCAGGGGGTTTAGATTTTGGAGTTAAATGCCCCCGAAGAAAATATCTGAGCCATGACATATGAAGCTTCCTATATGAAGAATTGCATGTATTGTACTTGACAGTTCATGAGTGCTGAAATGAAATAGATTTTGATGCAAAGTCTCTGCTAACTTAATGATGTGAGTTCAAATATGAATTCACTCCTGAATGAAAACTTGAATGTAAGTATCTCTTGTCCATCACTTTAACCATGATTGCTGTGTAATATAACCCAGTATGCTGGTAATGTTGCACCTGAAGATTCCAGGAACTTTGAATCAAGCCTGAATACCCTGCTTGTTTCAGGTCAAAGCTGTGCAGCTAATTGCTGAAGGGAAGGCACCTCGAATAACTCAACCTGAAGAAGGAGCAACATATGAAGGAATTCAGAGCAAAGAGAATGCAAAGGTAGTGTTCTAGTCTATAGTTTGCTGTTATTTTGCAGTATCTTTTCTCCATAACAATGACTGTATTTTGAAACCAAATCATACAAATGTATGATTCTGTTTATAGTCCGGCCTCAACATGATCCCAGAACCACAATGTAATTGACTTTAAACCGCTTCTCAATTATAGCAATTCACTAGTCCTACTGAAGGCAGGATCACCGTACAGTCTGCAGTGGTTTAAGGAGAAGGTTCACCTCCATAACGAAGCTAAGGAGTGGTTGAAGCAAATACATATAAGGAGGAGCTTGATTCATTCATTAAGTTGAAGGGAACTTAAGACTATGGGAGCATGATAGGAAGAAGCAGAGTTGGAGCAGGGTCATTTTGGAGTACAAAAATAACTCTTGGCTCCCTTCCTCTATTGCAAAACATCTTGTTGAATTCCTCTGCTCTCTCCTCCACCCTCACTTCCAAGAAGTATGAGGAGCTCGTGGTGTCATGAAGATTGAGGTAATTAAATCAGCTACTCTGCCATATCCTTCTTGACCATGATCTTGGCTGCTCATACTAGCTTTAATGCTCCTCTTTGCCCACTGTTCGTTTATGTCTCTGTCTAGTTTTCATCCTATTTCACCCTCACGACTTCCTTGAGCTTATGTTGCCCATGGGACCCACCTTCTGGTGTCCTGTTCCTGTGAACCTATTCTCACTAATCTACTGATCGCCTACCAGCTCACCTCCCCCAACATCCGTTGACCCATATTGTAAATGATGTTTTCAGTTCAGGTGGTAAAAGAGGCAGAAGTTCAGAAACTTGACTGGTTTAAACTTGAGGAGGACCCTGTTGATAAGCTGATTGTATTTAAGGTGGTAATGTATTTTACATGGTGATGAGACATAAAAATTATAATTCAGAACAAAATTAATATTCAGTTAATTAAAGAGAGCCAGCGGGGATTTTAAGGGAAAATTGTGTTTAATTAACTGGCATGAGTCTTTTGATGAGGTAACAGTGTGTGTTGGTGAGGCTAATATTGTCGATGTGGTGAACATGCATCTTGACGGGGATAGAAGGCATTTGACAGAGTGCAGCTCCACAGACTTGTGGACAAACATTCAGCTCATCTAATAAAAGGGACAACTTGGGCACAAAATTGGCTGAATGACAGTAAATAGAGAGTTGTGTAGCCTGGAGGAAGGCTCATAATAGAGTTCCCCAGGGGTTGGTGTTATGGCCTTTGCTCTCCCTGATACATATTAATAATCTAGATCTTGGTGCGCGTGGCACAATTTCATAAGGTAGAGGCTTCGCAAAGTTTGGAAGTATTGTGAACTGTGAGGAGGATAATGTAGACTTTGAAAGGACATAAATTGGTAGGAATGGGAAGACAAGTAGGTTAAATTTAATGCAGAGAAGTGTGAAGTGATTCATTTTGATAGGAAGAATATGGAGAGGTGATACATTATAAAGCGTTCAGTTTTAAAGAGGGTGCGGAGTAGATGGATCTGGGGTGTATATGTACAAATCTTTAAAGTTCTCAGGACAGATTGAGAGTGTGATTAATAAGCATTCGACATCCTAGTGTTTGTTATTATATTTATAGTGAGTATAAAAGCAAGGAAGATGTATAAAACCTATATTAAACACTGGTTTGGCATCAACTTGATGCATCCGTTACTTCTTGAAAAATGTGAAGAAGTTGTCAGGAAGATCACAAGAATGATTCCATGGATGATGATTGTAGATAGATTGGCAAAGTTGGCACTGTTCTTTGTGGAGAAGAGAAGGCTGAGTGGAGATTTGGTGTTCAAAATTATGAAGGGGCTAGGTAAAGTAGATAAGGAGAAACTGTTCCCATTATTGGTGGATTGAGAACCAGAGGGCATGGATTTAAGGGCAAGGAAGCATTGGCCACACAAAGATAAACTTTTTAATGTAATGAGTGATTGAATGTGCTGCCTGGGAGCATGGTGGAGGCAGTTTCAATCTTGGCTTTCAAAAAGGAAGTTGGATCATTATTTGAAATGGAAGCAGGACTGCTGGGAAAAGACAGGGGAGTGGTACCAGGTAAGTTGCTGTCGCAGACAGTCAGCGAGAACAGAGCAAATTCTCTCCCGTGATGCAAGCTAAAAGTAGTGTTAGTTTTTACAAGTACTCTATTAACATCCAGCTCTACCTCACCACATTCTATTTTAACTCCTTTATTATTGCTAAATTATTTGATTACTTATCTGAAATGTAGTACTGGATGAGCAGAAATGTTCTCAAATTAAATATTGGCAAGACTGAATATTTTGTCCCAGCTCTAAAATCCATTCCCTAGCTACTAACTCCACGGGATACTTGCCTTTGTGAGCTGAACCACAGAGTTTGAAAGCAGAGAGGTTATGGAGAAACTGTATAAAATTTGGTTAGGCCACAGCAAGAGTATGGTGTGCATTTCTGGAATCCACATTATAGGAGGGATGTGATAGCCCTCGAGAGGGTGCAGAGGAGATTTACCAGGATGTTGCCTGGACTGAGAGTTTCAGTTATGAAGAGAGATTGGACAGACTGTTTTTGTTAGAGCAGAGGAGATTGAGAGGGCACACAATTGAGATGTATAAAATTATGAGGGGCATAGATAGATAGAAAGAAACATTTTCCCTTGATGGAGGGATCAATGACCGGAGGCATAGATTTAAGGAAAGGGGGAGGAGGATTTTTTAAAATTAATTCATAGGATGAGGACATTGCTGGCTAGGTCAGCACTTATTGCCCATAGGGCAGTTAAGAATCAAAAATTGCTGTGGGTTTGGAGTCACCTGAAGGCCAGATCAGGGCATTAGTGAATGTGATGGGTTTTTCCAACAATTGAAAATGGTTTTGTGGTAATCATTAGACTCTTAATGCAATATTTTTATTGAATTCAATTTCTACTATCTCTCAGGATTCAAACCCGGGTCGCAAGAAATATTACCTGTTTCTCTGGATTAACAGTCCAGTGATAATACCATTGGGCCATCACCTCCCCTTAGAGACATGAGGAAAAACTTTTTCACCTGGAGGTGGGAATCTGGAACGCACTGTCTGTGAGAGTGTTAGAAGCTGAAACCCTGATAACATTTAAGAAGTATTTAGATGTGTATTTTCAATGCTAAGACATGCAAGGCTATGGGCCAAGTGCTAGAAAATGGATTAGGATCATTAGGTGGTGACTTTGACTGACAGACTTAAAAAGCTGAAGGGCCTTTTTCTATGCTGTAGATCTTTGCGACTGTATGTGATTTGGGTTGTGATAGCATGTTAAAGGTGCAAGTTGTTGGGGGAATCTTAAGGGGTTTACATATTGTTAGAATAATTGAGTTAAATTAGTTTACAGCATGTATGGCCAATGTAAACATTTGAAAAATTTGACATTTGAGGACCTCACTTGTTTACTCTAGTCTGTTTGAATTAAATCTGTGATTTTGTGATAATTGCTATGAATTACTTTAATATTCCTTAAATTAAAGAACTCCTGACTTATTCACTACCTAAACTGATATAAATAATTTTGAAAAAAACAGGTAAAAAAGATGTTGTTATGGACACAGCTGTGTATATAAGCTACCTGGACACAGTTTTCCCAGATAGTGTCCTTGACTGAAAACCTTTTCAATTTATCTTTTAATTCCTAATGATCTGTTGTGTTGTGATGTATTCAGTAGTATATGTTCAGTTCTTAGTGCAGGTGACACCTTCTGATACAGACATTCAAGCTGAATGTTTTATGTTTTGGCAAGGAAGGAAGTATATTTTGGAAACTTGACTACATAATCTAGGCCAATACTACCTGTGTGGCAGTGTCAGTGTGATACTGTGTTGGAGGTGCCACCTTTTAGATGAGATACTTAACGAGGTCCCAGCTGCTATCTCAAGTAAATGTAAAAAGTTTACGTTCAAAGAGCAGGGAGTTCTCCCAGATTCTTGACCACTATTTATCCTTCAACTGGTGTCAATAAACATAAATTACCTTGTCATTAACGCAATGCTGAAAACAACAAATGCTGGAGATCACAGCGGGTCAGGCAGCATCCATGGAGAACAAACCTCTGATGTCGTGCTCTAGAGTTAGCCAAAAAGGCCATCATTGATAAGGAGATCCAAAACCAGGTCAGCTATGTCAGCATATGCTTCTACAAATCACAGCAGCAAGTGTGAGCTTGCTACCAGTCATTTAAAATAACGGCAATTTGTCCATAAAGGTGGATCATGCTTTGAGTCCACACACATTAATGAAGAAATAAAGCAGTAAAGGAAAGGAAACAACCGCTGCACTCTTGATCACACTACCTTGTGGAATGTCCTGGCCTATGTATCCAGAAATCTATGGGGTGAAAATTGGCCTATTCAGTCTCTTGAAAATCAAGGCAGAAACTTGTAACTCTGAGTAGGCATCATCCATGAATTGAGGGACAGCCACGATAACTATGTTTCCGAGACTTTCCAGTTTGCAAATTGACTCCTGAAATATAACCGCAACTAGTGTGCAAATGGTTGAAGGTGGCAGGCTAGCATATGAAATCCTCGGATCAATAAATAGCGTGCAAAAAGCAGAAAGCAACTTGTGGAGGGCATCTGTTTGGCTTCAGCTCGAGTATTGTGACCATTTCTGTGGACTTTAGGAAGGCTTTCAGAATGGCAGAAAAAGAGATCTATTAGAATGGCTACAGGGATGAGGGATTTAAAGTAATGTGGACTGACTGGTGTTCTCTTTAAACTGGGGATGGTTAAGAGAAGATTTAAGAGGTTTTTGATTGAGTAAGTTCAGCCAAACCTTTTAAATGCTGAATGAGGGAGGAAATTCCTCTTCATATCTATCTTAAATGTGTGACACCTTACTTTGAGATTACGCCCCTCTGGTCCTAGACTCTCCCAAGATAACAAGAGGGCACACCCTGAGACATTAACAAAAGAGTCAATGTCTAATCAGGAACCAGAGATCATTGTCTAGGGATAAGGATTACATCAGTTAGGACTGCGATGAAGAGAAATTTCTTCACCAAGAAAATGGTGAGCCTGTGGAATTCTCTGCCATATGAACTGGTTGAGGCCAAAACATTGAATGTTTTCAAGAAGGCGTTAGATATGATTCTTGAGCTAAAGGGACCAAAGGTTATAGGGCAAAAGTGGGAGCAGTGTACAGAGTAGGATGATCAGCCAGGATCATATTAAAAGGGCCGAATAGCCTACTCCTGTTCCTATTTTTGTTGTTTCTATGAAAAGTCTTTTTTTGTGTAATGTGATGAGGATTTGGAATGCACTTAGCCAGATTGGCTGGCTGGTGGATATCAATTCAATAGTAACTTTAAAAAGGGAGTTAATTAAGTATTATATAAGAGAAAAGGTGTTAGGGATATGGGGAAAGAATTGGGGACTAACTATATTGGTCTTTGAGGCACAGTGGGCCAAATAGCTTCTCCTATGCTGTACTGTTCTATGACAACACTTCATTTACTACAAACTGCTTTCAGACATCCTGAAGTATTGAAAGGCACTGTGTGGGACAGTTCATTTTTTACAGTGTGAGAATTTAGAATAACGTGTATGAGATCTCCCAGAGATTGTGGTGTGTTTCTATGTCTTGGTTCCTCCAAAATAAATAATCATGCTTCCCCTATTAGCTGCAGATCGATGGATATCAATAGCTTGAGTCTTGAATCCATATGAGTGTGTTCAGGCCTTCCTTCAGAGGAAGTATCTGCATAACCTGGATGAATCTCACCGTGCAGAAATACTATGAAACAAAACCTATCAGGACCACCACGACTGATAACAAAATTCGTGCTCATTTTGTACCATTTCTATTGCAATCTCCAGAAGGTGGTATAATAAGAGCAAATTAAAACTTTCAAAATATTTGTTTAACAGTTGTGAACATCTGTTGGACACAGTTGCTCAGTTCCTGCAGTCCAAATGATGGGTCAATGACCCAAATTAGTGACAAGATGTTTTGAAATAAACTAGTTATGAAATAGATTCCTTGACAGCAGCTTCTTATGAACACTGGTCAGACACTCAGATTGAAGCTGACAGCTGGCAGTAAATATCTTCTTTTCAATACTGGTGACTTTGAGTGCTGTGCTTAAGTTACAGCCAGTTCTTGCTGTAAATGTCACTCCAGCATATTCTGAACTAAAGAATGACAAACAATTCATCATTACTTTTAATGGCATCATCCCACAAACTTGAATCCAGACCACTATGAAAATGCTGTCTAGCTGTCATCTTCTAATAATTAATTTACATTTGTACACTACAAGTTGATGAAGGTAATATAAACCAGTAAACAGTAATAGCACAAACGTCATTAATTCTGTTTTTAAATGTAAAGCTATAGTACAGGTATGGGGATACATTTTACTGGATTGCATTGTGAAATTATTGGTTACTACAACCCAAGCTCTGCGGAAGGGTCACCGGGCCTGAAACATTAACTCTGTTTTTTCCTTCACAGATGCTGCCAGACCTGCTGAGCTTTTCCAGCAACTTTGTTTTTGTTTCTGAAAAATGTTTTCATTTCTTGCACGGTAGGGATGTTATTTCTAAAACCTCTCTGCTAAACTCAGCCCATTTCTGATCTTGAGAAACGTGTAAGTTTCATTGTAAATCTGTAACTGCAGCATTGTATCCACTTGAACATGCTGACATGGCTGATTAACTTATTTCCTACTTATTGAGTCATAAAAATCTACAGCACAGGTAAAGGCCTTTTGGACCACTGTGTCCACACCAGTCAAAACCAACCATCTAACTAATCTAATCCCATTTTCCAGCACTTAGCCCATAGCCTTGTATGCCATGGAATCACAGGTGCACTTCTGAATACTTCTGAATACAATCTGAATACTGAATACTATCAGAACACATCCCTGGTGGTCCAGTGGTTAGGATTTGGCACTGTCACCGCCGTGGCCCAGATTCGATTCCTGGTCAAGGAATTAGGCTTTATTGTTCCTGGCAGTAACAATAGTAAAAGCAGAGCAGCTGTCATGGGATCCTTTCACTATTTCACATCAGTTAAATTCCGATGAAGGGCGGCTCGATCTGAAACACTAACTCTGATTTCTCTCCTCAGATGCCGCCAGACTTGCTGAGCTTTTCCAGCAACTTCTATTTTGGGGTGGCACAGTGGTTCAGTGGTTAGCTTTGCTGCCTCACAGTGCCAGGGACCTGGGTTCGATTCCACCCTCGGGCGACTGTGTGAAGTTTGCACATTCTCCCTGTGTCTACATGGATTTCCTCCGGGTGCTCCGGTTCCCTCCCACAGTCCAGAGGTGTTCAGGGTAGGTGGATTGGCCATGCTAAATTTTCCATAGTATCCAGGATATTTAGATTAGGTGGGTTAGACATGGGAAATGCAGAGGTAGGGGAATGGGACTGGGTGGGATGCTCTTTGGAGGGGCGGTGTGGACTTGTTGGGCCAAATGGCCTGTTTCCACACTGTTGGGCTTCTGGGATACTGAAATGATGTTAAGAGATTCTGTCTGTACCATCCTTACAGGCAGTGAGTTCCAGATTCCCACACCTTCTAGGTGAAAAGGTTTTTCCCTCACGTTTTCTCTGTCCCTTTCCTTAAATCTATGCCTCTTGATTATTGATCTGCCCATCTAGGGGAAAAAGTTCTTCAAAGAACAAAGAAAATTACAGCACAGGAACAGGCCCTTCGGCCCTCCAAGCCTACGCTGATCGAGATCCTCTGTCTAAACCTGTCATCTATTTTCTAAGGGTCTATATCCCTTTGCTTCCTGTCCATCCATGTACCTGTCCAGATACATCTTAAAAGACAGTAACGTGTCTGTGTCTACCACCTCCACTGGCAACATGTTCCAGGCACCCACTACCCTCTGCGTAAAGAACTTTCCACTCATATCTCCTGTAAATTTTCCTCCTCTCACATTGAACTCATGACCCCTAATAATTGACTCCCCCACTCTGGGGGGAAAAAGCTTCTTGCTATCCACCTTGTCTATACCCCTCATGATTTTGTAGACCTCAATCAGGTCCCCCCTCAATCTCCGTCTTTCTAATGAAAATAATCCTAATCTACTCAACCTTTCTTCATAGCTAGCGCCCTCCATACCAGGAAACATCCTGGTGAACCTCCTCTGCACCTTCTCCAAAGCATTCACATCCTTTTGGTAATGTGGCGACCAGAACTGTACGCAGTACTCTTAATGTGGCCGAATCAATGTCTTGTACAACTGTAACATGACCTGCCAACTCTTGTACTCAATACCCCGTCCGACGAAGGAAAGCATGCCGTATGCCTTCTTGACCACTCTATCGACCTGCGTTGCCACCTTCAGGGTACAATGGACCTGAACACACAGATCTTTCTGTACATCAATTTTCCCCAGGACTTTTCCATTTACTGTATAGTTTGCTCTTGAATTAGATCTTCCAAAATGCATCACCTTGAATTTGCCTGGATTGAACTCCGTCTGCCATTTATCTGCCCAACTCTCCAATCTGTCTATATTCTGCTGTAATCTCTGACAGTCCCCTTCACTATCTGCTACTCCACCAATCTTCGTGTCATCTGCAAACTTGCTAATCAGACCACCTATACCTTCCTCCAAATCATTTACGTATATCACAAACAACAGTGGTCCCAGCACAGATCCCTGTGGAACACCACTGGTCACAGGTCTCCAATTTGAGAAACCCCCTTCCACTACTACTCTGTCTCCTGTTGCCTAGCCAGTTTTTTTATCCATCTAGCTAGCACACCCTGGACCCCATGCAACTTCACTTTCTCTATCAGCCTGCCATGGGGAACCTTATCAAACGCCTTACTGAAATCCATGTATATGACATCTACAGCCTTTCCCTCAATCAACTTTGTCACATCCTCAAAGAATTCTATAAAGTTGGTAAGACATGACCTTCCCTGCACAAAACCATGTTGTCTATCACTGATAAGCCCATTTTCTTCCAAATGTGAATAGATCCTATCTCTCAGTATCTTCTCCAGCAGCTTCCCTACCACTGACGTCAAGCTCACCGGTCGATAATTACCTGGATTATCCCTGCTACCCTTCTTAAACAAGGGGACAACATTAGCAATTCTCCAGTCCTCCGGGACCTCACCCGTGTTTAAGGATGCTGCAAAGATATCTGTTAAGGCCCCAGCTATTTCCTCTCTCGCTTCCCTCAATAACCTGGGATAGATCCCATCCGGACCTGGGGACTTGTCCACCTTAATGCCTTTTAGGATACCCAACACTTCCTCCCTCCTTATGCCAACTTGACCTGGAGTAATCAAACATCTATCCCTAACCTCAACATCCGTCATGTCCCTCTCCTTGGTGAATACCGATGCAAAGTACTCGCTAAGAATGTCACCCATTTTCTCTGACTCCTCGCATAACTTTCCTTCTTTGTCCTTAAGTGGGCCAATCCTTTCTCTAGTTACCCTCTTGCTCTTTATATATGAATAAAAGGCTTTGGGATTTTCCTTAACCATGTGTGCTAAAGATATCTCATGTCCCCTTTTAGCCTTCTTAATTCTTCGTTTCAGATTCGCCCTACATTCCCAATATTCTTCCAAAGCTTTGTCTGTCTTCAGTCGCCTAGACCTTATGTATGCTTCCTTTTTCCTCTTAGCTAGTCTCATAATTTTTACCTGTCATCCATGGTTTCCTAATCTTGCCATTTCTATCCCCCATTTTCACAGGAACAGGTCTCTCCTGCATACTAATCAACCTCTCTTTAAAAGCCTCCCACATATCACATGTGGATTTACCTTCAAACAGTTTCTCCCAATCTGTATTCCCCAGATCCTGCCGAATTTTGGTATAGTTGGCCTTCCCCCAGTTTAGAACTCTTTCTTTAGGACCACTCTCATCTTTGTCCATGAGTATTGTAAAACTTACAGAATTGTGGTCACTATTTCCAAAGTAGTCCCCTACTGTGATTTCAACCACCTGGCCGGGCTCATTCCCCAACACCAGGTCCAGTATGGCCCCTTCCTGAATTGGACTACATACATATTGCTCTAGAAAACCCTCCTGGATGCTCCTTACGAATTCTGCTCCATCTTGACCCCTAACACTAAGTGAATCCCAGTCAATGTTTGGAAAATTAAAATCTTCCATCACCACCACCCTGTTGCTCCTACACCTCTCCATAATCTGTTTACATATTTGTACCTCTATCTCACAATCGCTGTTGGGAGGCCTGTAGTACAGCCCCGACATTGTTACTGCACCCTTCCTATTCCTGAGTTCTACCCATATTGCCTCACTGCTCGAGTCCTTCATAGTGCCCTCCTTCAGTACAGCTGTGATATCGTCTTTGACCAGTAATGCAACTCCTCCACCCCTTTTACCTCCCTCTCTATCTCGCCTGAAGCATCGATATCCTGGGACATCTAGTTGCCAATCATGCCCTTCCCTCAACCAACTTCCTGTTTATCATGTCTGTGACCCTGATAATTTAAAACATGTCAGTCCTCCCTCAATCTCCACAGCTCCAAGGAAAACAACCCAGGTCTATCCAGTCTTTTATCATAACTTAAACCCTTCAGCCCAGAGAACATCCTGGTAAATCTCCTCTGCGCACACTCCAGTGCTTTCATACCCCTCCTATAATGTAAATTGCAAAACTGCACGCAGTACTCTCGCTGTGGCCTAACCAATGTTTTAAACAGTTCCACAGTTACTTTCCTGCTCTCAAACCCTCTGCTTCAGCTAATAAAGGCAAGTATCCCATATATATTTTATCTACCAGTCCTGCTACCCTAAGGGACTGGTGGATATGCTCATGACCTTGGTGCTTCCCCAAGGCCCTACCATACATCACATGCTCCTTTGCCTTGTTACTTCTGCCCAGGTGCATCACCTCATACTTATTTAGATTTGAATTTCATTTGCCATTGATCAGCCTGCCTGACCAGCCTGCTTATATCCTTGTGCAATCTAAGGCTATCCTCCACACTATTTACCACCCTATCAATTTTTGTATTGGCTGTGAACTTACTGATCAACTCTCCTGCATTCAAGTCTAAATCATTCATATAAACCACAAACAGCAAGGATCCGAACACTGACCTATGTGGGACCCCATTAGACACAGATTTCCAGTTAGAAAAACATCCCTCAATCATCTCTCTCTGCTTCCTACCACTCAGTCAACTGTGGATCCAATTTGCCAAATTTCCTTGGATCCCATGGGCTCATAGAATCACAGAATCCCTACAGTGTGGAAACAAGCCATTCAGCCCAACAAGTCCACACCGAACCTCAGACCATCCCACCCGGACCTGTAACCCACCTAATCTACACTTTTTTTTTTGCTCTTTATCTTTGCTATCAGTCTCCCATGCGGGACCTTATTTTCCTCATCTTTCAGCATTCATGCCATCCAAAACAAAGTGTTATCCCATACATGCCTCTGTTTTATTTGTGGTAACTAAGGCTGCCAGACAATAAATTTACATGTAGTTTGCACTTTTAACACAGCAAAGCTTTCCAGGTTGCTTCAATAGAAGGATATCACGTTGAGTTTGATACTGTTTCACATAAGGAACTATGAATGTAAATAACCAAAACTTTAGTAGAAGTGGATTTCAAAGAGAATCATAAAGGAGAAGAGACAGAAAAGAAATTTAGACAGGGAATTATTGAGCTGAGTGCTTAGACAGCATCATATTTTTATCAACGTAACAAGATCATGATCATTAGGAAGTCTAATGGCCCCATTTAGTCACAGCTGGCCCAATTGGCAGAAATTGAAGAGTAATATTTGTGTACAAATTAGTTTCACCCCTAGTTGTTTCAATGAAAAGCCTGTTGTTTTCCACAATGTCTCAATTAGTAATGGTGTTAAATTAATGCATGAAAGTATAGGATTCAATTTCTGCACTAATGTTCTTTCTTCAGATTTCTTGGGATCAGCCAGCAGAAGCCATACACAACTGGATTCGTGGCCATGATAAAGTACCTGGAGCATGGACTCTCCTTGATGGACAAGTACTTGGAACATCCTTCTTCTCATATTTTGGTTTAACCCCTATAATGTGCAGGGCAGTTTTACTGCTTAAATTGAGTACCGTTAAAAACAAATTTGGGTTAATATGTTTCCAAACTCAGTGATAGAATTTTGAAGAGTGACTCTAGATGCTGAATTTCATTTTTTGGCTCAGGAGCCTTGAGTGGGTCAATTTCCAAATGTCATACTGTTTACTTCAAAAGGGCACTGCTTTTCCACAAAACTTTGGTCTTCAGAAATCTAGTGAACACTGACATTAGGGCTGTTTTTGACTGACTGTTTTTGATTATTCCCTGTCTCTCCACGTGCTAGTTAATTCTGTCACTCAGAATTGCTTCCAGTAGTTTCCCCAACCACTGAGGTTAATCTGACTGGCCTGTATTTTCCTGCTTTATCCCTTCCTCCCTTCTGAATAACAGTATTTTGGCTGTACTCCAATCTTCTGGCATCTCTCCTGTGGCCACGGAGGAACTGAAAATTATTGCAAATGTCCTGGCTATTTCCTCCCTTGCCTCACTCAGCAGTCCAGGATATGTTTCACTCTGCCTAGAGTAAAGGAGCACCTAGGTCTCATTGTGCCTCACCCTGTCCCATTCCATCACCATTCAGATAATAATCTGCCTTGCTGTTTTTGTTACCAAAATGGATAACCTCACGTTTATCCACATTATATTTCATCTGCCATACATTTGCCTTTCCACTAATAGAGTCATAAAGTTACTCAGCGAGCAAACAGACCTTTGGTCCAACTGGTCCATGCTGACCACGTTCCCAAAGTAAACTAGTTTCACTTACCTGCTTGTCCAAATGATGATTAAGTGTCTCTGCTACATCCTTACAGTTCATCCTCCAATCTAGTTTTCATTCATGTGCAAACCTAGACACATTGCATTCAGTTTTGTCATCTAAATCATTGATATATATTGTTAATAGCTGGGGTCTAAACTGATCCCTGTGGTATCCTACCATTACTGGCTGCTACTCCATAAAATTTATTCCTACTGTTTGCTTCCTGTCCACCAACCAGTTCTCTATCCGTGCCCATGCTCAACCTACAAGCCCATATAGCCAGTACTCCACGGTACAAAACCTCAAGTCTCGAAAATGGCAAATTCATTACAACTTTAGGTTCTGTGTCCCTTAGGAAAGGTGAAATCACAATGCTGAGGGTATACCTCACGTTTCCCAACAGCCAGTGGGAGATGGAGGAGGTAATCTACAAAGAACAAAGAAAATTACAGTACAGGAACAGGCCGTTCGGCCCTCCAAGCCTGCACTGACATGCTGCCTGTCACAACTAAAACTCCCTACCCTTCTGGGGACCGTATCCCTCTATTCCCAATCCTATTCATATATTTGAAGATCCTCTTTAAAAGTCGCTCTAGTATCTGCTTCCACTATCTCCCCTGGCAGCGAGTTCCAGGCACCCCCCACCCTCTGTGTAACAAAAAAAAACTTGCCTCGTACATCACATTTAGACCTTGCTCCATGCACTTTAAACCCATGGCCCCTGGTAACTGACTCTTCCACACTTCCTCAGTGTTTCCCTCCCTACCTCCTCCTCTGACCAAAAAAAAGCATGCAGACACTGCTG
The DNA here is from genome assembly GCA_024137785.1 of Ginglymostoma cirratum. Lineage (NCBI taxonomy): Eukaryota > Metazoa > Chordata > Chondrichthyes > Orectolobiformes > Ginglymostomatidae > Ginglymostoma > Ginglymostoma cirratum. Next base: position 1,860,194 of record JAHRHZ010000134.1, read on the forward strand.
TGAGGACCAGAAGCAAAGGGAAAGGGAGCATCCTGGGATGGTGAGTGAGGGGAGACCTACCTTCGGTATTCGCAGCGATAAGTAAGGGTAAGTGTTTAATAGATTTTCCTGAACAGCTTGATTGGGGATAGAAATGTCAGTGAGAGTGATTAAGTGTTGCACTTGTGAGATATGGGAGATCCACGACACTTCTAGTGTCTCGGATGTCTACATCTGCACAAAGTGCGCCCACTTGCAGCTCCTCGCAGACCACATGGATAGGTTGGAGCGGCAATTGGATGCACTTAGTGGCATGAGGATGGCAGAAAACGTCATAGACAATAGTTTGAGATGTGGTGACACCCAAGGTGCAGGCAGATAGATGGGTGACCGCTAGAAGGGGCAGGCAGCCAGTGCAGGAGTACCCTATGGTTGTCCCCCTCTCTAACAAGCATACTGTTTTGGATACTGTTGGGGGGATGACCCCATCGGGGGTAACAGCAGCAGCAGCCAGACTGGTGGCACCGTGGCTGGCTCTGTTCTTAAGAAGGGAAGGAAAAAGAGCACTAGAACAGTAGTTATAGGTGACTCTGTAGTCAGGGGTACAGATAGGCATTTCTGTGGACATAAAAGAGACTCCAGGATGGTGTGTTGCCTCCCTGGTGCCAGGGTCCAGGATGTCTCTTGAATGGGCAGAAAGCATTCTGAAGGGAGAGGGTGAACAGCCAGACATTGTGGTACACATTGGTACTAAAGACATAGGTAGGATGAGTGACGAGGTCCTGCAGCAGCAATTCAGGGAGTTAGGTAGAAAGTTAAAAAGCAGAACCTCCAAGGTTGTAATTTTGGGAGTACTCCCTGTGTCACATGCCAGTGAGGCTAGAAATAGGAATATGTAAACAAGTTTTGGAAAGATGTTAAAACAGCAGAGTTGTTGTGGCGGGTGATTTTAACTTCTCCTGTATTAACTAGGACACAGTTCGTGCTAGGGACTTGGATGGAACAGAATTTATAAGGACCATTTAGGAGGGTTTCTCGACACAGTATGTAATCAGTCCAACCAGGGAAGGGGTTATACCGGACTTAGTTTTGAGAAATGAGCCCAGCCAGGTGAGTGAAGTTTTCAGGGTGGGAGCATTTCGGGAGTAATGACCATAATACTGTGAGTTTTAAGTTACTCATGGATACCGACAACAGCAGTCGTAGGGTGAAGGTGTTAAACCGGGGGAAGGCAAACTACAACAATTTTGGGCAGGAACTGGACAGTGTTAATTGGAGGCAGCTATTTGCGGGTAAATCCATATTGGACATGTGGGAGTATTTCAAATGGCAGTTGATAAGAGCGCAGGAGTGGCACGTTACTGCAAGAATGAAGTATAGGTATGGCAAGTTACGTGAACCTTGGAAGACCAGGGATGTTATAACCTTGGTCAAAAAGGAGAAGAAAGAATACATAAGGTCAAGAAGAATGGGAACTGACAAAGCCTTTGAAGTACGTAAGGAAAGCAGGAAAGAACTTAAGCAAGGAGTTAGAAGGGCTAAGAGGGGTCGTGAAAGTCATCAGCAAACAGGATTAAGGAGAATTCCAAGTCTTTTCATACATATATAAAAAGCAAGAGGGTAGCCAGCGAAGGGGTTGGCCAATTCAAGGATGAAGGAGGGAATGTATGTGTGGAGCCAGAAGTGGTAGATGAGGTCATAAACGAATACTTTGTATCGGTATTCACCAAAGAGGAGGAATTGATGGAGGATGATCTCGGGGAAGGGAGTGTCAAATTTCTAAGCCAAGTTGCTATTAAAATGGAAGAGGTGTTGTGCATCTTAAAAGTATGCTGCTCACAATGTGGTCTCCTCTACATTGGGGAAACGAAACATAGACTTGGCGACCGCTTTGCAGAACATCTACGTTATGCTGGCAAAAAAGACCCTGAACTACCTCAGAGACAGTAGGAACTGCAGATGCTGGAGAATTTGAGATAAGAAGGTGTAGAGCTGGATGAACACAGCGGGCCATGCAGCCTCAGAGGAGCAGGAAAGCTGATGTTTCAGGTCTGGACCCTTCTTCAGAAATCATTTTTGAAGAAGGGTCCAGACCCGAAACGTCAGCTTTCTTGCTGCTCTGATGCTGCCTGGCCCGCTGCGTTCATCCAGCTCTACACCTTGTTATCCCTGAGCTACCTGTTGCCTTAGAGATAGTAGGAACTGCAGATGCTGGAGAATCTGAGATAACAAGGTGTAGAGCTGGATGAACACAGCAGGCCAAGCAGCATCAGAGGAGCAGGAAGGCTGACATTTCGGGCCTAGACCCTTCTTCAGAAACTTAGGAGGGGAATGAGGTTCTGAAATAAATAGAGAGAGATCCACTGAGGTTTTTCCGGAGGAAGGAGGGTAACTTCTTCAAGGTAGGCATCCTTAGAAGAGGCTTCGCAGTGGGGTTAAAATTGTTTCAGAGATAGTAGGAACTGCAGATGCTGGAGAATCTGAGATAACAAGGTGTAGACCTGTTGCCTGCCACTTCAACGCACCACCCTGCTCCCTGGCCAACATCTGGCTTGCTGCAGTGTTCCGGTGAAGCCTAATGCAAGCTGGAGGAAGAGCACCTCATTTTCCGCTTGGGGACCCTGCAGCCCTCTGGTCTCAATATTGAGTTGAATAATTTTAGGGCCTAAACTCTCCTATGTCTCAGCCTCCTACCCCACACACCAGGCCTTGTTACCACATAGCCTGCTGTTACACACTACCTGTTGTTAGTCACTAACAGTCCCCGTTAACAACTATTCACCCTCCCAGCCTGATCGTTAGCAACTCCTTTATGTATCCAACTGTCTTTCTCTCGCTTTGGGCCCTATCCTATCGTTTACTCCCTACCCCACCCATCTTCCTATTTTCTGCATATAAACTGACGTTTTCCCAGCCACCATCAGTTTTGAGGAAGGGTCACCGGACCTGAAACGTTGACTGTATTTTTTCCTTCGCGGATGCTGCCGGGCCTGCTGAGCTTTTCCAGTAGCATTGCTTTTGTTCCTGATTTGCAGCATCTGCAGTTCTTTTGGTTTTTAAAAAGTATTAAGATAAATAAGTCCCAGGTCCTGATAGGATCTATCCCAGAATATTGAGGGAGGCAAAAGAACAAATTACTGGAACATTGACAGACATCTTTGTATCCTCTTTGGCCACAAGTGAGGTCCCAGTGGATTGGAGAATTGCTGATGTCCCATTGTTTAAAAAGGGTGACAGGGATAATCCAGGAAATTACAGGCCTGTAAACCTCACGTCAGTGCTAGGGAAATTATTGGAAAAGATTCTCAGCGACAAGATCTATAAGCATTTAGAAGCAAATGGACTGATTAGTGATAAACAACATGGTTTTGTGTGGGGGAGGTCATGCCTCACAAACTTGATCAGGTTTTTTGAGGAGGTGACGAAGATAATTGCTGAGGGAAAGTGGTTGATATTGACTATATGGACTTCAGTAAAGCCTTTGACAAAGTCCCTCATTGGCAGACTGGTCCAAAGGGTGAAGTCACGTGGAGATGGGATGAGCTGGCAAGATGGATACAGAACTGGCTCAGTCATAGGAGACAGAGGGTAGCGGTGGAAGGATGCTTTTTGTAGTGGAGGCTGTGACTAGTGGTGTTCCGCAGGGATCAGTGCTGGGACCTCTGCTGTTTGTAATCTACATAAATGATTTGGAGGAAGATGTAGCTGGTCTAATTGGTAAATTTGCGGATGATACAAAGATTGCTGGAGTTGCAGATAGTGAGGAGGATTGTCAGAGGAAACAGCAGGGTATAGATCAGTTGGAAGCATAGGCAGAAAAATGGAAGATGAAGTTTAATCCAAACAAATGTGAGGTGATGCATTTTGGAAGGTCAAGTACAGGTGGAAATTTTGCAGTGAATTAATAAATGAATTAGGAGAATCGATATGCAGAGAGGTCTGGGTGTGCAGGTCCACAGATCACTGAAGGTTGCAGTGCAGGTAGATAAGGTAGTAGAAAAGGCCTATGGCATGCTTGCCTTCATTGAGAGGGGCATTGCATATAAGGATAAGCAAGTTATGTAAGAACTTTATAGAACTTTGGTTAGGCCACACTTGGAGTATTGCGAGCAGTTCTGGTCACCACACTACCAGAAGGATGTGGGTGATTTGGAAAGGGTACTGAAAAGGTTTACCAGCATGTTGCCTGGTATGGGGGATTTTAGCTGAAGGAAAGTTGGATTGTCTGGGTTTGTTTTCACTGGAACTGAAGAAGTTGAGGGGTGACCTATTAGAAGTTTGTAAGATTGTGAATGGCATGGATAAAGTGGAAAGAATGAGGCATTTTCCCAGGGTGGAGGGGTCAATTACTAGGGGACAAGGTTCAGGGTGCGAGGAAGGAGTTTTAAAAGAGAGGTGTGAGGCACGTTTTTCACACAAAGGTTGGTGAGTGCCTGGAATGTGCCACCAGAGATGGTGGTGGTGGTGGTGGAAGCAGACACAATAGCTCGAACAGTTCATCAACTTTACTAACACCTTCCATCCCAACCTCAAATTCACCTGGACAATCTCTGATACCTCCCTTTCCTTCCTGGACCTCTCTGTCTCCATCTCTGGTAACCGCTTCAAAACCGATATCTCTTTCAAGCCCGCTGACTCCCACAGCTACCTAAAGTACACCTTCTCTCATCCAACATTCCTGCAAGAATGCGATCCCCTACTCCCAATTCCTCTGCCTCCACCGCATCTGCTCCCAAGATGAGGCATTCCACTCCCGAACTTCCCAGATGTCCTCGTACTTCAAGGACCGCAACTTCCCCCCTTCAGTGGTCGAAAACGCCCTCGACCACATCTCTTGCGTTTCCTGCACCTCTGCCCTCACACCCCCTCCCTGCAACAAAAACAAAGACAGAATCCCCCTTGTCCTCATGTATCATTACATTAACCTCCGGATTCAATGCATCATTCTCCACCACTTCTGCCACCTGCTATCTGACCTCACTACAAAGGATATCTTTCCCTCCCCACCCTTCCCTGCCTTCCGGAGGGACCACTGTCTCTGCATCTCCCTTGTCTGCTCCACACTCCCCACTAGCCCCACCACCCCAGCACCTTTCCCTGCAACCTCAGGAGGTGCTATACCTGACCCCTCACCTCCATCCCAGGCCCCAAAAAAACCTTCCAGATCAGACAGACATTCACCTGCACATCTGCTAATGTGGCCTATTGTATCTGCTGTGCCCGATGTGGCCTCTTCTATATCGATGAGACCAAGCGGAGGCTCAGAGACCGCTTTGTAGAGCACCTGCGCTCGGTTCGCGACAAACAACATTTCCCAGTCGCAAACACTCCCACTCCCACGAAATCCATCCTGGGCCCCCTCCAGTGTCACAACGACGCCACCCGGAAACTGGAAGAGCAGCACTTCACACTCAGCCTAGGGACCCTACAACTCCGTGGTCTCAATGTGGACTTTTATTAGCTTCAAAATCACCCCACGTCCTTGATCTGTGCATTTTCTTTCCCACCTATCCGCTCCTCCTACCCCTCTGACCAATCCCCACCACTACCTCCCTGCACTCACCTATCGCTATCCCGCCTCCCTAACCTGTCCGTCTTCTCTCCCACCTATCCGCTCCTCCTACCTCACTGACCAATCCCCACCACTACCTACCTGCACTCACCTATCGCCATCCCACCTGCCTTCCCCAGCCAACCGCCCCCTATTTAATTCAGAGTCCCCTTCCCCTTCCCCATTTCTGAAGAAAGGTCCTGACCTGAAACGTCAGCTTTCCTGCTCCTCTGATGCTGCCTGGCCTGCTGCGTTCCTCCAGTTCCACACTGTGTTATCTTAGACTCCAGCATCAGCAGTTCTTACTATCTCTGAGGCTTCCTCAATGGCTGCTTGTGATATTCCCCCCATCAAGATAGGAACTCCCTGGCCTGCAAGGATTTGAATATTTAACACCCCTCTACCAGTGTGGGCCCACTCCTTCCTTTTGTAGACCATGCTCATCTATAGAGAAAGAGAGGGTTTGATTATAATGACACTGATGCATGAGTTCTTCATGAGTATGGTTATCAGATCCTGAGCTCTTTCCAGTTAAGGAGTCGGAAGAGCATGGGAACTATGAGAATATGACCAACGTGAGATGACTGTCAGCCCTCCAGTGTGTATCATCCATGCAGTGCTGAGGTTTGCAGGCTAATGTCATGTAATGTACTTGTGCAGTGGCACAGAGTCACCCCGTGACACTTGTAGTGAGGAGATGATACCATTTACTTTTGTGAACCATCTTCTACCAAAGTTGGTACGGGGCACTGGTATTGACCTGAGCTGTGACCTCACTGCAGGGCACTGGGTCTGAAGGGAACATTTCCTGCAGCAGTGGACCTTTCCTTCTTTGATGAACTACCTGGACTAGAATCATGAGTAAATGTTGGTGAACCTTAGGGTCAGTTTCAGTCTGGTCTGACACATCTCCAAAGGAGCTGAGGTGACCAGTATAGCCTCTAACGATGTGCAGGCTTGCAGTGAGTGAAGTGCTGTCCAGGTTTAGCACCCACACTGAAGACCCCAGAAGGTCTTGATGAGGGCAAGATTCTCCTGTCTGCTAACCCCATAAGATTGACCGTTCAACTCTGGCCACAACTTGATGTGCAAGTAATGAGCTGAAAATTACACATTTGTATGAGAAAACTTGTTCTGGGTCTGAGTGGAATTGGCAACATCTAACATGCCTGATGCCATACTTAGTGCCCAAATAAATGATTCTGCCCCCAATTGGAAATAAGTAAAGGCAGAATTGTTAATTAATTACCTTGTATCAATTTTTTTTGTAGTAGAGGAGGAGAATAAAATGAGAGATTTGGAAAAGATAAAACTAAAACAAGGGGAGAAACTAACTGGATTGAATACCAGTGCAGAAAACGATAGAACATAGAACAGCACAGCACAGCACAGTACAGGCCCTTCAGCCCACGATGTTGTGCCGAACTTTTACCCTAAAACTAAGGTCTGTCTAACCTCCACTGCTACCTTATACTGTCATCCCATTGCATTCCACGCCCCTACCACTCTGAGTAAAGAACCAACCTCTGACGTCTCCCCGATATCTACCTCCTTTCACTTTAAAACTATGTCTCCTCGTAAAAGCTACCTCCACCCTAGGAAAAAGTCTCTGGCTGTCTATCTATACCTCTTATCATTTTGTACACCTCTATCAAGTCACCTCTCATCCTTTGTTGTCCTAAAGAGAAAAGCCCTAGCTCTCTCAACCTTTCCTCGTAAGACCTTCCCTCCATTCCAGGCAACATCCTGGTAAATCTTCTCTGCATCTTTTCTGTAATGAGGTGACCAGAACTGGACACAATACGCCAGATGTGGCCGAACCAGGCTTTTGTATAGCTGGAGCATAACTTCACGGCTCTTGAACTCGATCCCTCTATTAAAGAAAGCTAATACACCTTCTTAATGCCTTCTTAACAACTCTATCCACCTGGGTGGCAGCTATCCGGGAACTGTGAACATGAACCCCAAGATCCCTCTGCTCCTCCACACTGCCAAGAATCTTTCTTTTAACCCTGTATTCTGCTTTCAAGTTTGTCCTTCCAAATTGAATCACCTCATACTTTTCAGGGTTAAACTCCATCTGCCACTTCTCAGCCCAGCTCTGCATTCTATCAATGTCCCTTTGTAACCTACAACAGCCCTCCGCACTGTCCACAACGTGACCCACCTTTGTATCATCCACGAACTTGCTAATCCACCCTTCCACTCCTTCATCCAAATCATTTACAAAGATCACAAATAGAAGAGGACCCAGAACAGATCCTTGTGGTACACCACTAGTAACTGAGCACCATGTTGAATATTTTCCGTCCACTACCAGCCTTTGTCTTCTAAGGGTCAGCCAACTCTGAATCCAATCTGCCATATTTCCCCCATCCCATGCCTCCTTACCTTCTGCATGAGCCTACCATGGGGAACCCTATCAAATGGCTTACTTAAATCCATGTATACCACATCCATTGCTCTACCTTCATCCACGTGTTTGGTCACCTCTTCAAAGATTTCAATAAGGTTTGTGAGGCATGATCTACCCCTCACAAATCCATGCTGACTATCATGAATCAAATTGTGGGTTTCCAAGTGATCATAAATCCTGTCTGTCAGAGCCCTTTCCAGTAATTTGCCCACCACTGACGTAAGACTAACTGGCCCGTAATTACTGGGATTATCCCTGTTCCCTTTTTCGAACAAGAGAATGACGTTTGCCTCTTTCCAATCTTCCGGCACTATAGCTGTGGGCAGTGAGGATGAAAAGATCATCGCCAAAGGCCCTGCGATCTTGTCCCTCACTTCCCCGTAGAATCCTTGGATAAATCCCATCAGGCCCAGGGGACTTATCTATCTTCAACTTCCTCAGAATTCCTAGCACATCTTCTTTACTAATATCAACCTCCTCTGGCCTACCTGCCTGGTTCACAACGTCCTCCTCTACAACTAGGTCCCTCTCAGTTGTGAGTACTGAAGAAAGGTATTCATTAAGGACCTCTCCTATCTTTTTTGGCTCTGCACAAATTCCCTTTACAATTCTTGATCGGCCCTACCCTTTCTCTGGTCATTCTCTTGTTCTGCACATGCATGTAAAAAGCCTTGGAGTTTTCCTTGATCCTATCCGCCAAGGTTTCCTCATGCCCCTTATAGCTCTCCTAAGCCCTTTCTTCACCACCTTCCTGGCTAACTTGTATCCCTCTAGAGTCTTTTCTGTTCCTCTTTTCCTAAACCTTACACAAGCCTCCTTCGACCTCTCTCGAGAACCATGGCTCCGTCACTCGACTGCATCTTCTCTGCCTGCTAGGGACAAACATATCGAGCACGCGCAGTATGCATTCCTTAAACAATCTCCTCATTTCTGTGGTGCTCTTCCCTGCCAACATCTGTTCCCAATTTATGTTAACCAGTTCTTGCCTAACTGAATTGTAATTACTCTTCCCCCAGTTATAAACTTTACCCTGCCGTACGTACCTGTCCTTATCCATGACTATCGTGAAAGAAACAGAGCTATGATTGCTACCGCCAAAATGCTCTCCCACCAACAGGTCTAACACTTGGCCCAGTTCATTGCCAAGCACCAAATCCAAAGTGGCCTGTCCTCGTGTTGGTCTACCTACATACTGTGTCAGGAATCCTTCCTGAATGCACTGGACAAAATCTGCTCCATCTAAACTATTACAACTGAAATGTTTCCAATCAATATTTGGAAAGTTGAAGTCACCCATGACTACAACCCTGTGACTTCTGCACCTTTCCAGTATCTGCCTTCTAATCCGCTCCTCTACTTCTCTGCAACTATTAGGGGGTCTGTTTTTAAAAAAAAAAACCCAAGAAAATGACTGCTCCTTTCTTGTTCTTGACCTCAACCCAAACTGACTGTAGACATATCATTCTCGAATTGCCTTTCAGTAGCTGCTATACTCGCCCAGACTAGCAATGCCACTCCCCCTCCTCTTTTTCTACCCTCCCTATTTCTTTTAAAGCATCTAAATCCCAGAACTTCCAACAATCATTCCTCTCCCTGACTTACCCAAGTTTCTGTAATGGCCACAACATCGTAATTCCAAGTGCCAACCCATGCTCTAAGTTCATCCGCTTTATTTCCGATACTTCCTAGCATTGAAGTATACACACCTCAAACCATATCGGTGTCCGCAAATACGCTCCATCAACCGCATTTCTTCATAAACCACCTCACTCCCTGTTGTGTCTGTTGGAAGGCCGAATACCTCATCCTCTGAATTATAAATCTGGTTCCCCACCCCCTGCCAAGCTAGTTTAAACCATTCCGTACAGCTCTAGGAAACCTCCCATCCAAGATATTTGTGCCCTTCTGGTTCAGGTGCAGCCCATCCTTATTGTACAGGTCCCACCTTCCCCAGAATGTGCTCCAATTATCCACATAATGAAAGCCCTCCCTCCTACACCAGCCCTGTAGCCACGTGTTTAGCTGCACTCTCTCCCTGTTTCTTACCTCGTTATCACGTGGCACTGGTAGTTATCCAGAGATAACTACTCTGTTTGTCCTGGACTTCAGCTTCCACCCTAACTCCCTGTACTCGTTTTTCACATTCTCAGTCCTTTTTCTACTTATGTCATTGGTACCAATTTGTACCATGACTGCTGGTTGCTCACCCTCCCCCTTAAGGATCTTGAAGACATGATCCGAGACATCATGGACCCTGGCACCCGGGAGGCAACATACCATCCTTTCATCTCGTTCGCGTCCACAGAACTGCCTGTCTGTGCCTCTTACTGTTGAATCCCTCACTACAATTGCTCTCCTATTCTCCCCGCTTCCCTTCTTTGCCACAGGGTCAGGCTCAGTGCCAGAGACCGGTCGGCTATGGCCTTCCCCTGGTAGGTCATCCCCCCAACAGTATCCAAAACGGTATACTGATTATTGAGGGGAACAGCCACAGGGGATCCCTGCACTGTCTGCCTATTCCCTTTCCCCTTCCTGACAGTCACCCAGCTACCTTTTTCCTGTACCTTGGGTGCGACCACCTCCCTGTAACTCCTCTCTTTCACCCCTTCAGCCTCCTGAATGATCCGGAGTTCATCCAGCTCCAGCTCCAGCTCCAGTTCCCTAACACGGTTTTTGAGGAGCTAGAGTTGGGTGTACTTCTCGCAGGTGCAGTGAGAGGGGACACCAGCAATGACCCTTACCCCCCACATCCTGCAAGAAAAGCTTGCAACTGCCCTAACTTCCATTCCCTCTACTCTAGATTTCCAGAAGAAGAATTTTTAAAAAAAAGCCTTGCCTAACTGAACCTCCACACAGTCTTTTTTGGTTAGAGGAGGAGGACGGGTGGGGAGACACTACACGTGTAGTGTTTCGAGTTTAGCCAATGCCCGAATTTATCTGTTTCTTCCTGGCTTGTGTTCCCTCCACACACCCGCCGCTGAAAACAAGAGGGCCGCTTGCTGCACGAGTTAAGTTTTCATACAGGGAGAAACAGAAACCACCTTATCTTCCTGTCGGCACTCTGGCTCGCGCTGCTGCCGCTGAAAACAAACTGATGGAGGAGAAACTAATGAAACTGAAGTTTCATGGAGTGGGGTGATTTGTTGACTAGGTGCTTGAGTCTTCTTTGTAGTTCTCTGGATAATCTGTGCGATGGAGTGCCTAGTAGGGAGACTATAGGTCTGAGGGGGTCTTCTGTCTGCGGGGAACTAAAGACCCACTCCCTGCCATGGACAGGACCAATGTCATCTACAAGATCCCCTGCAGAGACTGCGAGAAACACTACTTCGGACAAACAGGAAGGAAACTAACAACAAGAGTACATGAACACCAACTGGACAAAAAGACACGATCAATACTCACTCATCTCAATCCACATGGACAAGGAAAACCACAACTTTGACTGGGACAACACACAAGATCCTGGGACAGGCTAGGCAGAAACAAGCACAAGAATTCCTGGAAGCATGGCACTCCTCGAAGCATGCTATGAATAAGCACATTGAACTCGAACCCCTATGCATTCCACTACGGAGGAAACCCAGAAGTGAGGCAATCCATCGCAACGGACCCCAAAGGTTAAAAATCAGGCAGGAAAACACACTGACGCTTCATCAGAGGCTGCACTGAGGATGTTGCCAAGTACGGTAACGAAACGTCTGCAGAACAACAAACCAGCTCGGCGAGCCAACCAACCTCAACACCCACAACCCGAGCTACAGATCTACTCCAAAACCTTAGAAACTGAAGTTAGACAAAGTCTCAGGATAGAATGAACTCTAATCACTGTGAATACATTATATAACAATTTACAAAAGGATAATATCTAGTTGCCACTGAATTTGTTTATAATGTAGTGATCACTGAGTGATTTTTCTTTTTAATCTAAGAGATTATTTGGTTTTTGCAGTGCATCAGCTAACAGTTCTGTATTGTTTCTTGCCCATTTCAGGTAGTCACCTTGTATGGTTCCTCCATGTATAAAGGAGCATTACCATCAGGCCAGCCATTGGAGATCAGTGGTGCCAGCAAGCCTGGTTTAGTAACCAGCAATGGACTGGTGCTCTTTGGCAATGATGGAAATGTGGTAAGACTTTATTACACTGACCTATCATAGTAGTAAAGGGGTGATTTTTCTAAATCTAAGATTCCTAAATTTCTTCAGATCCTTGTGGTGAAATATGAGTTTCTCCAAAGCAAAGTAAAAGCAATCATGATAAAAGCAAAGTAAGTTTGTTTATGAATTATAGTCAGTTTAGAATTAATGATAGGAACAAGTTGCAGCCCAAGTATTTGTAGCTGAAAAATTTCTGTCAGGTTATTTATAAATGTATAAGGCCAGAAGCAATGAGCGCCTGGAAAATAATGGAGTCCTTTTAAAGGAGGTGCTTCAAATCCTAGAATGCCTGAACTTCATTTAATAGTGATTGATTTTCTCTGTTTTCCGTTTTTATGGCAGTTGTTCAATGGTGCAGCTCACTCTTTGCGATGTACTGTCCGTTCTGCATAGTTAAACCACATAGTGTCAAACAACATATGGAAAAAGTCAGTTCACTGCTAGACACTGCCCATCCAACTGGACCAGCTTCTTGGTTCCAAATCATAGAATCATTATAGAACCATAAAATTTAGAGTATGAAGAAGGCCATTTGAGCCATCATGTCTATACCAACTCCTGAAAGAGCTGCCCAGCTGGTCTCATTCTCCATGGCTAATGCACCTAATCTACACATCCCTGAACACTGTGGGTAATTTAGCATGTCCAATTTACACACCTTTGGACTGTGGGAGGAAACC
>JAHRHZ010000134.1:1873375-1914012 GCA_024137785.1 Ginglymostoma cirratum
TGAACACAGCAGGTCAAGCAGCATCATAGGAGCAGGAAAACTTGACGATAACATTTCTGATGAAGGGTTTAGGCCCGAAACGTCAAGTTTTCCTGCTCCTATGATGCTGCTTGACCTGCTGTGTTCATCCAGCCCCATGCTTGCTTCTTTGTCTTAATGTGCTTCTCTTTGTTTATATTTGTTACCTGCCCCACTCTATCGGACTGTCTCATTCTTTAGTGGAGCTGTTCACTGTCATGTTATATTTTAAGGATGTTCTGTTCAACATCCAAAAAAACTCCAAATTGTCATTGATTGGCGGGTGAATGGTAGAAAGATGCAGGGGTGGGGCTATGGTTATGTGTTGTTGAGCTAAGTGTGAATTACTGAAAAATAAGAATAATTCAGAATGAAAGAGAACTTAACAGCGTGTTTTCACAGAATCCTCACCAGTATTCTTCCCTCATTGGCTTCATTGCTATTTATGATGTTGTGGGAATACTGCATCAGTTACTTGTGGGACTGTCACTGCTGCTTATCAAGGTTTTAATTGCAGGTTTTGATAAATGTCTAGGTTTTTTTTAGTGGAAGTAATTGCAGCAAAGATTTTCAGGTTATTTGGATTAGAGTTAGACAAACAGTGCACTGTGTTGACATAGACAAGCAATAACCTTTGGTGGGCTGGAAAGCTTTGCTTTGAAACAAAAATACCCAGTTATATTTGTGAAAACTCACATTTCTTTCCTCATTACTCATTTTTAAAAGATATACCACATGGAAGCATTTCCTTGGATCCTCTGAGTTTGGATGAGACTGTGCATGCCTTCTGCTAGGAATCAGGGAAGTTACAGTACTTAACTGTGGCGATCCAAGGATACCCCAACTATTAAAAACTCCAATATAATTCTGCAATGCTATTTGACTGAATCAGATTTCCAGGGCTCTAAGAGTAATGCTTCCCCTTAATTCTGGAAGTTTAAATTGCATATTTATGTTTCAAGGATGATGCTAAGGTGGAGCATAGAACATCGAACAGTACAGCACAGGAACCGGCCCTTTGGCTCACAATGTTGTGCTGAACATGACACCAAGTTGAACTAATCCTTTCTGCCTGCTGATGGTCCATATCCCTCCTTTCCTTGCTCATTCATGTGCTTATCTAAGCGCCCCTATTGTATCTGCCTCCACCACTACGCCTGGCAGCGCATTCCAGGCACTTTCCACTCTTTTTTTGAAGAAATTGCCCCTCACGTGTCCTTTAAACTTTCCCCCTCTTAAACGTGTGTCTGTCGACGCTACCTACTTCCTGCCTCAGAAGGCAACCTGTTACTTGTGGAGCTGTTCATCAAAAGGTAATATTCCTTTTTTTGAATCCTTTGAATTGAAAGAAATTGAAACTTGAAAGATATTGAGTCAGGTCTCAAGTACACTGAAGGCATCCAGTTGTGTCTTACTGTCACCTTACTCGAACACTGTGCTGCCTCTGTGTTCTAAAACTGTTTGATCGTATTGAATGAACAGAAACTTCCTTCAGTTCAATATTGACGAGACTGGAAGCCATTGTCTTTGGTTTCCAACACAAACTCTATTCACAAAACACGGATTTTATCCCTTTCTCTGATCACTTTTGCATTATAGAATCCCTACAATGTAGAAGCGGGCCATTCGGCCCATGAAATCCACATCAACCCTCTGAAGAGCATCCCACCTAGACCCACCCCCTTACTCTGTCTCTGTAACTCCACATTTATCATGACTAATCCATCTGGCCTGCACATCCTTGGACACGTTGTGAAATTTAGTCTGCCCAAGCCATGTCACTGGTACATTTTTGGACTGTGGGAGGAAACTGGAGCAGCCGGACGCAACCCATGCAGACAAGGAAAATGTGCAAACTCCATACAGATAGTCGCCTGAGGGTGGAATTGAATCCAGGTCCCTGGCACTGAGGCAGCAGTGCTAGCCACTGTGCTGCTCTCAATCAGATCATTTTGAAACTTAACATCCTGTATAATCCTGAGGTTCTCTTTTTTTTTTTTAACAAACATATGAACTAGAAACAGACGTCAGCCATTCAGCCCCTTAGCCTACTCCCCATTCTATAAGGCTGACCTGTTTGTGTTTTGAATTCCACTTTCCCATCTACCCTGACAAATTTTGATTCTCTTACCTAATAAATTTATAAAGGGGAATGACGTTGTAGCTAGAGATTTTTGTTGGGATGGTGAGGTTCTAGAGCAGGAAAGGTTGAGAGGGATATGGGGCAGCAGCAGGCAGGTGGGACTAGTTTAGTTTGGGATTATGTTCGGCTTGGACTGAAGGGTCTGTTTCTGTGCTATATGACTTTATGAATCTATGACTATGACAATGTTAAGTTTAGTAAGGGGGAGGTATTCGGCATAAAGGTGCATAAATCATTGAGGCCTGATGAAATGTAGCTCGTGTTACTATGGAAGGCAAAGGAGGAGATTACAGGGGCCCTGGTAGAGATACTGTGTTGGATACCGGTGAAGTGCCAGATGACTGGAGGATAGCTAATTTATTTTCTTGTTCAAGAAGGGCAGCAGGGACAGGCCAGGTGATTACAGATCAGTTAGTCTGACGTCAGTGGTAGGGATGTTATTGGAAAAAGTTCTGAGGGACAGGATTAAGCAATACTTGGAAAGACAGGGATTGATTAGGGATAGTCAGCACAGACTTGTTGTATGGAGATCCTGTCAAACTAATTTAATTGAGATTTTTGAAAAGGTGACTAAATATATTGATGAGGGTAGTGTAGTTTGTGGTTTAAGTGGATCTCTGTAAGGCCTGCAATGAAGTCACACGTGGAAGGCAAATCCAAAAGCTAAGATCCCATGAAATCCAAGACAAGTTGATAAACTGGATCTAAAATTGGCTTTCAAATAGGAGGCAAAGTATGAGGTGGAGGGTTCTTTTTGTGATTGGACGCCTGTGACCAGTGGTGTACCATGGGGATCACTGCTGGGACACTTGCAGTTTTTTACATTAACTACTTGGATGCAAATATAGAAGGTATAATTAGTAAGTTTTCAGATGTCATGAAAATTGGTGGTGTTGTTGATAGTGAGGGTGGTGGTCTCAGGCGGCAATCTGGTAATAATCAGCTGGTAAATTAGGCAGAGCAGTGGATTTAAACCTGATAAGTGTGAGGTGATGCAGTTTGAGGATTTACACAATGAATGGTAGGTCCTTAGGGAGTACTGAGGAGCAAAGGAACATTCTTTCTATGTCCACCTCGTTAACACCATTCAGGATCTCTTATATTTCAATCAAGTTACCCCTCAATCTAAACTCCAGTTGAAACAACCCTAGTCTGTCAACATTTTTTTGTAGGGTAACCTGCTCATTCCAGGTATCTGTCAACCTCCTCACCTCTGTAACATCATTCTTCTCTGTCCCAACCTCCACTCATCTGTCAAAACCCTCGTCCATGCTTTTGTTACTTCCAGACTGGACTATTCAGTGCTCCTCCTGGCCAAACAGCTTTTTACCATCCTACCTCTCACCAAGTTTGTCACCTATCACTCGCTGTGTTCCCACGTACGTACTGACTGACATTAAATCCACCTCTACCAATGTGTCTGATTTAAAAGTATCATTCTGAAGTTTTAATCTCTCCATTGCCTTGACCGTCTGTATCTCTGTCACATCCACCTGCTGTAAAACACTTCTTCCAGAACATAGTTTCTTTGACTTTGACTTCTTGTTCACTTCCACCTTATTTGTCCATTGACAGCCAGATTTTCGACTATCCTGGCCCTAAAAACCAGGATTCACTCCCTAAATCTCTCCAGTTTGGTCTTTCTTTGACATGTTCCATAAAAACTACTACTTCACATCTCCTATTTATCCTGTTTTCTGTGAGATGACTTAGGCACATAGGAACAGGAGGAGGCCATTCAGCCATTCCAACTTTGATTCGATCATGTCTGATTCTGATCTGTAGTGTAACTGCTTGTAAATATTTTCTAATCAACCTGTTCAGAAATGTTATACAACTCTGAAGCAGGTGGGACTTGAACCTGGTACTCCTGGTCCAGAGATAGGGATACTACCACTGCACAATAAGTGGCCCCACCACCACCAAAATAATCTACGGGTGGATCGTGTGGCAGTATACAAGTGCAGAGGGATGACATAGCAACCATTGCTGGCAGAGAAACCCCACCGTACCTGGTAATCCCAGGCAGTCTCCCATCCAAATATTAACCAGGCCTGAGTCTGCTTATCTTCCAAGATTAGACACTTTCAGATCAGCACGGCTGTAGGCTATAGCTGCTTCTACGTATTTTTCTATTCCTGAAATAACCCCCCACGGAAGCCAGTATCCCATCACCAAGTCACCCTTTACTTACTTGTGAACAGCCTTTGACAATAGTACTGCCTCATACATAGTGTCAGGGACCAACTGTCAGTCAGGACTCCCTGATTGAACCAGATTAACTGTCACAGTCCAGCAGGCTGACTGCTTGACAGTCACTACAGTTCCATTGCCTGAAAGATGAGCAATTTCTGTTTTAAGTTTGTGGAAGGGAACTCTAGATTTTCACTCCTTTCACTCAAGCTAGTTCTAATTTTTAAATTACATCACCATGTTTTACACCAGAAGGAGGATTCCCTTTATCTACCCAATGGAAAGTTTAAATGTTCTTAAACATCTAAAGTAGTTCACCTTCACCCACCAATACACGAGGGTAGACAAATCTAATCTTTGGGTCCTTATGATTCAATGGTAGCATCCCTACCCTGAGGCAGGAGGCCGAGGTTAAAGTCCCACCTGCTCCAGAGATGTGTAATATAATGTCTGAACAGGTTGATTCGAAAATATCAACAAGTCTAGTCTATCCACTCTGTCAAAATTTAATTCTCTTCAGCCTGCTATTATTTTCATTAACTTGCACTGAATCCACTTCACTTACTGAGAGGAGGTGTCTAGAACTGATTACAGTATTTTAAATGGGATCTAACCAAGGCTTTTATATGTTTTTAACATAATTTCCATCCCCTTGTATTCCAGCACTCCTGGGATAAAAGCCAACATTCCACTTGTTATCAGTTGCTTGATAACCTATAGTGAACCCAGAATTTCTCTGCTCCTCCACAGTCTCTAGCTTGTTATAGCTTGTCTAAACTGGATGACCCTTACACTTTCTATATTGAACTCCATCTGCCACAGCTTTTTCCACTTAATCTATCAATAATCCTTTGCAATCCTATTTAGTGTGTCACTTACCTTGGTGTAGTCTGTGAATTTGAATATACAGCTCCCTGTTGCTTCATCTAAACTATTTATTAATGTATTAAAAAGCTGGGATCTGAAGGACAGCACCTGTCACATTCTGCCAATTTGACTACATTCTTATTATCTACTTTCTAATCAATCCTTCATTTTAAAGCTCTAATTTTTGTATGAAGTCTTGCCAAATTCTTTCTGGAAGTGCACAAGAAACATGTATAGACACTTGTTCATCTGATATGTCTTGAGGTCCTGTGTCAGTGGAAGTATTTTGTCATTTGTTATCCATGGTGTTGTCTGTGGAGGGTATTTTTTTTTTTTTGGATGGACATGAGCAAGTTTGATGCATGTAGGAAGCTGTTTGACTTTTAATGGCCATGACGTCCTGGAAATAGTCCTTCGGACTTCATAGAGGCGGATAGCAACCACATTTGCCTGGTGGCTCCTGATCTAGATTGAACAGCAGCACTGTGCTGTGGATAGATGAGGGTGAGTGAACCAGTGCGTAGTCTCAATCCTGTAGCTACTTTTGGAATGCACTCCACATTCTGTAAATTGACAACAGTCCCATTTATTGATGGCGCACATCCTGCTTGAGCCACTAGCCACAACCTAATAGGAAACCCCGGAAGCCAACCTCCACAGAAAACCCTCAAGTGTTTCACCACGAGTGGAACATGAGGAGCAACTCAGGACCACTAACAGAACTCTTGTCTTCAGGGATCCATTGCTGATGATGTCATAATCACACACTGCAAAAACTGAAACTGCTGAATGGATTGTTAACCTTGACATCAAAGTATAACTGCTTTCCCAACAATGTGAATGAAAAGATCTGCTATTCTACTGATCTCAAAAACTGCAACAAAATTTGTTTGATTCAAATTTGTATTGAGTGGGGGCGTGTTGAATTCTTGAATTGAGCAAGTCTTGGAAGATCATGACAAAACACCAAGTTTGAATGTAACGGACTTTAGGAATTTATAGAATCATAGAAACCCTACAATGTGGTAAGAGGCCATTCAGCCCATGAGTCTGCACCGATGTTCCCAAGAGCATTCCACCCAGACACATGACTTCATGTAACACTACATTTACCGTGGCAAATCTATCTAGCCTGCAAATTCCTGGACACTAAGGGGCAAGTTAGCATGGCCAATCCACTTAACGTGCACATCTTTGGAATGTGGGAGGAAACTGGAGCACCTGGAGGCCACCCACGCAGACGCGGAGAGAACTTGCAGACTCCACACAGACAGTCGCCTGAGGGTGGAATCGAACTCGGGTCCCTGGAACTGTGAACTAACCACTGAACCACTGTGCTGCCCACTTGTGTGTATGTTATTTGATTTTCGGTATTTTTTAAACTTCCAGTGTAACTTTAGCTCGTCTTTTGAATTTTGCAGAACGCTTCATGAGCAATGAGATATTGAATGAAGAACTATAATTGTCCAGTTGCAATTGAAACAGCCATTTTGTATAATAATTTAACAGCAAAGTGACAAATGTCTATTTGGCCAGGAGATTAATCTGTCCCTCCTTCAATATAAGTGGAATGGTTCAGCTTTGAAAGCAATGTGGGAGGAGACTCATTTGGATATTTACATACTGAAAGCTTTGAAGGTGGCAGGATAAGTGGGGAAGCCTGTTGATGAAAGCATAATGGTTTTGTTTTGCTCTATAAATAGAAGTTTAGAGTGCAAAAGCAATTAATGTATACCAAGCCTTTATAAAACACTGGCAATATTTATGAACAAGCTGGAGAATAGGGTCCAATTCTGGACATAACATTTTAGGGAGGATGTCAAGGCCTTGGAGAAGGTGCAAACAAGATTCATAGAATGGTACCAGGAATTTCAGTGACGCGGAGACACAAGAAAAGCTTGCATTGTTCTCGGAGTACAGAATGTTAGGGGAAGATTTTAATAGAGGTACTAAAAATTCTGAAGGGCTTTGATAGCATATAGAAGGAGATGATGCTTCCACCAGAACTTCAGTTTCAAGATAATTGAGGCCCAGAGGGGAGATGAGGACAGATATTTTAATGCAGAAAACATTTGTGATTTAGAATGCCTTGTTTGCAAGGTCAGTGACAGCAGATTCAATAATAACTTGCAGAGCAATTGGGTAAATGCTGTGAAAAGGAAACCTGGATAGGGTTCTAAGGAAGGAACATGGATTGGGACTGATTGAATAGCTCTTTCAAAGACACAGGCAGTGGGCTAATTGACTTCCTTCTGATTTGTATTATTCTATGGTTTTTCAAATGCAATCTTTAATTTTTGAGTACCAACTATTAGACAAATTCACGGAACCATCACACCACAGGAGGAGGCCATTTGGCCCATCAAAACTCTGCTGACTCTGCAAGAACTGCAGACCTGGAGCCACTCCCTCCGTGGCTTTTGGCCCTGCAAATTGTTGTCTTCAGATCATGATCCAAATCTCATCTGAAAGTCATGACTGACACTGCCTCGCCAAACTCATGGGCAGTATACTCGAATCCATTCATTGTTTACATATCTTTTGCTAATCGTCTTAAACCTGAGCACCCTGATTCTCAATTTCTCCTCAGCTACTTTATCTAGACCTGTTAAGCATTGAACATTTTTATCAAGTTTCTTCTCAACCTACTCTTCTCCAGGGAGAACAACCTCAGTCTCTGGTTTGTCAATATAACCAAAGTTCAACTAGAACCATTTTTTAAAAAATATGATGTGAGATGTGAATGGCACTGACAAGACCACCATTTGTTGCTCATCAGTAATTACCCTTGAATCATTTCTGAACCTTCACACCGGTCCTAAAATGCGGCGCACGAAACTGTACATAATATTCCAGTTGCAGCTGATCTGGTTTTATATATATTTATCACAACTTCCTTGCTTTTGTATTTTTATGACTCTGTTGATAAAGTCCACAATCCTGTATGTTTTATCAATCATTCTCTTAACCTGCCCTGTGACCTTCAATTTAAAGGTCCCTCTGCTCATGCACCCCTTTAGAATTGTCCTCTTTTGTATTGCCTTGGGCTGCTGTTTCTTTCAAAATGAATTACTTCACACTTCTCTGCATTCAGTTTCATCTGTTACACATCCCACTTCTATGTCCTTTTTCTTTTTAATACTATCCTCCTCACAGTTTACATCTGCAAAATATGAAATTATGCCCAAACATCAAGGATTAGGTCCTTGAGATCAGTAGGAGGAGGGACCCTGACATGGAGTCTTGGGAATCCCCACTATGCATAGTACTTCAGTTTGAAGCGACTGATGACTACATTTCTATTTCCTGTCACTCAGCCAGTTCTATATCCAGATTGTCACTGTCCGTTTACACTGAGTTCAAATGTTTCTCAGAAGTCAGTTGTGTAACACTTTAATGCCCTTTGTAAATGCATGTACATTACACCAACAGCATTAACTTTCATCAACCCTCTCTTATCTCATCAAAAAGCATGAGAAAGTTAATTCAGCACAATTCATTCTTAACAAACCTCTGTTGGCCCTCTCTCACTCAGTTGGCTGAGTGACTGTTAATTTTGTCCTGAATGGTCATTTCTAAAAGCTTCCCCACCATTAAGGTTAAACTGGTGTGTCATTGCTAGGCTAATAAATGGCATTAAAGAAGGGTGTAACATTTGTTTCATGCATTCGTGAGATCTGTGCACCACATATTGGGCCAGCATTTATTGCCCAAGCTTTGTTACCCTTGGGAGGCTGGTGGTGAGCTGAGTTTTTGAACTGTTACCAGTTGGTATAAGTATCATTTTGGTATAAGTACAACCACAATGCCATTGGTAAGGGAGTTCCAGGATTTTTGACCCAGTGACACTGAAGGAAGTGATATATTTCCAAGACAGGATGGTAAGTGGTTTGGAGGGGAACTTGCAGATGGTGGTATTCCAATTTATCTGTTCCCTTCTCCTTCTAGGCGGAAGTAGTCGTGGATTTGGGAGGTGCTGTCTAAGGAGCCTTGGTGAATTTCTGAAGTGCATCTTGTAAATGGTACACAATGCTGTTACTGAGCATTGGAGTTAGAGGGAGTGAATGTGGTGTCAAACAAGCAGTCTGCTTTATTCTGGATGGTGTCAAGCCTCTTGAGTGTTGTTGGAGCTGCAGTCATCTAGGCATGTGGGGAGTATTCCCTCAGACTCTAGAATTGTGCTTTGTAGATGGTGGACAGGCTTTAAGCTGTCAGGTGGTGAGTTGTTTGCTGCAGGATTCCTAAACGCTGACCCCCTGTTGTAGCTGGAATATTTATACAGATAGTCAAGTTTCTGGCCAGTGGTAGCCTTCAGGATGATTGTGGTGTTTTAGTATCAGTAATACCATTGAATACCAAAGGGCAATGGTTAGATTCTCTCTCTTTTAGGAGGTGGACTATGTCTAACACTTGTGTGGCATGATTGTTACTTGCCCCTTGTCAGCTCAAGGCATGATATGGAACATGGACTGCTTGTTTACAATTCCCTAAATTTCTGGTACCATCCCTCAGTCCCAAGTCTCGAAATACCCAGTTTTATGTAAACAGTATTTTTGTTTATTGTGAGCTGAAGAAGATCATTGCAGTATGTCACTTGTATTTGAAGGTGGACCAGTTGTCCAAGTGGAATTGGGTGAGGGGCCGGAACCCAGTATTACCCAAATCTTTGATATATCTTGGAAAACTTAACGTGTGGGGGTCACTGCAACAGATTTTCTAAAATGGATTATGTTCACTTTTATACATAGGCAAGTTTGTTTTGTTATTATCTTCCAGGCTATCTGGAAATCAATTCTGAGCAATGTTGATACCATTGAGGATACCACCGATTTCTTCAAATCTGGAGCAGCTTCCATGGATGTTGTCAGGTAACTACCTTTTCTTTTTAAACTGTGTTTGTGTGAAGCTTTGTGTGAGCCACAATACTTCACCCTCTCAGCCAGGTGCTAATAAATGAATATCCAGTTCCATTTGCAAATTTCACCAAGTTTGTCCACTTGAAACTCTGTATGCAATTCATCTGCTTGAGTAAAGCCATCGGTGTATGTTTAGGCTGGTTGAAGAAATTAAACAAAAATGCAATGGGCTGCAGCTGCAAAATGAAGATGTTTACATGGCAACGAAGTTTGAGGATTTCATCCAAATGATTGTGAGGAAACTGAGAGGAGAGGACAAAGAGGAAGAACTGGAGGTGGATTATGTAAGTGCCATGATTTCAGTTCATTGATCAACAAACTAGTCAGTTTCCCAGCCTCTGATGTAAAAAGTCGTGAACTTATTACAATTACAATTACAATTGACAAGCCACATTCCAGTTAGCATGATGAACTGGGGTCATTAGTCTGCAGCTCTTAGAATTAAGATATTTTAAAGTTGCAGTTTTCATGGACTGCATTGAATGAAAGGCTTCCAACATTGAATTTCCAAATTATTGTTTTACTTGGTAAAGGTTTGTGAGTGTACCCACAAATTCTGATTGTCTTTCAAGATGATCAAGAATAAAGGCCCTTGCAATTTATGATATTCGTTTTAAAATTTTAGGTTACGATGGATGTAAATGACATGACTGTGAAAATGCCACACCAGTGCTTCATCGATGGCAGGTTTACAAATGCTGAGGAAGGGAAGACATATAATACCATCAATCCCACCAATGGCTCTGTGAGTAACCAATCTTCCAGTGAGATTCAATCATCTGACAAAATAGACTGGCATCCTTAGCAAAGACAGTGCTTATTATTTCCTTGTCCTGAACAACTGATAGTGACAGCAGTATAACTGGCATAATTGGGAACACTTGTGATTTGTAATGGCTGTTGATAGTGAATTAGTAAATTCATTGGTCTGTTTGACAGGTGATCTGTGAGGTGTCATATTCATCAGTTGCTGATGTTGACAGAGCTGTAGCTGCAGCGAAAGATGCCTTTGAAAATGGACAGTGGGGAAAGATGAATGCAAGAGACAGAGGCAGATTGTTGTACCAGTAAGGCTTTTCTGACATTTCCATTACTCACAATATATGAGAATATGCACTATAATGTAAGTTGTTTGATTTGCAGACTAGTTGTTATTCCTAACTTCAACAGTTGAGTTGCAACAGTTGCACAAAACTAAATTGAGCTGTAGGAACATGTGTTTTTCCACATATATGGTGCTATGACTGTTCGATAGCATCCTTGCAGATAACAAATTGAAAATTTGTTTCGGATTTGCAAAAATTTGTTTTGTATTTATGTTTGTTATAAGGTTGGGTGGAATTTGCTATGTATTCTCGCCCTGATATACCCACAATCAAGTAGTACAGCAATTACCCAGATCAAGGAAGCATGGGAACTAACATTATGTACGTAAATATGTAAATATTCAGTTCCCTTCTTCTTTTGTACTTGTATATTAATCCCTGTCCTGAACACATCTTGGCTCAAACCTACTCTGAGCTAAACAACCTGTCACCTGCAAATTTCCTGCATTTATTTTGGCTCAAACTGACATCCCCATCTGGAGGAGATTTATTGTCACCTCAGGATACTGTCATTTTCTGGCCCAATATTGCCAAACTTTGAGCAGTTGTCTTTTGTTTGTTCCCATACAGTGCCCCCCACCAACAATATTTGAGAACAGTAGTTTTCAATTTTTTTGATTGAGAAAAGCTCAAATAGTCTAATTATCTCTTCATACCTCCATCTAAATTATGTAACTCATATTGTTAAAGAGATGCTTGTAAAAGTTGTTTTAATACTGCATCTAAGGTAAAAATCTAAGTAGCAGATATCACCCCACTCTCAAAAGAAAGTGTCAGTGGGACAGCCACCTCAGTCTGTGCTGCCCATGCTGCAACTGCACTCTGCTCTGGTTTCCCAGTTTAGCACAGTGTTAATTCCTGACCATTGCAGTTCACTGATGTGCTCAGTCAGCAAATGCTTGTTATTTACAGATCCTTTGAAAGTCTATGTACAGCTCCAGGACTCAATGGTTTGTGAACATTGCCTTAGAAACCATTTTCATACATTTAGAACAAATTACTGAAAAATTGAAATGCTTCCACAGTAACATGTTCTTAAGCTTGTTATGGTTAAAGTGGATGAATGATAGACAGCTTGAAAATTCACACTTTAAGAAGGGACATACAATGTGAATTTGTATCATTCCCAGCCACCGAATGATTTGTGTATTCTCAGTTGTGATTATGAGATTGGGTATTACTCGGGCCTGACACATTTTGTTGATTATTTTTGTCTTGTATTCTTCTGGGCAATTCACACTATTTCAGATTCAATGGGAAAACTGACATTTGTGCTGCATGAGAGGAGAGTGCTGATTAGCTGGCCATTGTAATCCGATTGGTAAACATGTTGCCATAGAGAACGCACCAATTAAATTTAAACCAGGTAGGTTCACTCTGATTGGTTAGGCATTGCCCTTAGACAGGAGAAAAAAAACCTGCAGATGTTGGAATCCAAGGTAGACAAACAGGTGGCTGGAAGAACACAGCAGGCCAGACAGCATCTGGAGGCAAGGAGCAGTCAATGTTTTGGGTATTACCCTTCTTCAGGACTGTTTAAACAAGTGCAGTGTGTGTAATTTCTGTCAGAAAAGATAGGTCCCTTTGTGTTAATTCTTTTTATTTATTAACGGGATGAGGGTGTTGCTGGCTAGGCAGCATTTATTGCCCGTCTCTAAATCCCCAGAGGGCAGTTCAGAGGGTCTGAAGTCACATTTAGACCAGACCAGGTAAGGGTGGCAGTTTCCTTCCCTAAAGGACATTAGTGAACCAAATAGGTTTTTCCTGACAATCAATCAACAATGGGTTCGTGGTCATCACTAAATTCTTAATTCCAGATATTTTAATTGAATTCATATTCCACCATCTGCTGGGGCGGGATTTGAACCCGGGTCCCCAGAAGGTTATCCGGGTCTCTGGATTAACAGTCCAGTGACAATATCACTAGGTAATCACCTCCCCCCTCATGTCTCATTTGTATTTGTACCTTCCAGCACACACAAGTGTGCTGCACAGAATATATACATTTACTGTGTCTGTTTTGACTCAACCAAATAGGTCTTCGCCATATACTGATTTTTTTCCTCAGGGCGTTGCCCTAATCAAATCCATGTCAACCTGCCTAGTATAAAATTTAAACAAAGCCTGGCTATTAACTGCCATTCACCATTAATTGGTGCATTCTTCATGGCAACTTTCTGCCAACCAGTTAGCATTCTACCTTTCATGCAGCATAGTATTTTTATGAATTGCCCTGATAAGTGCAACACAAGTTTCAACTAAATGTGTCTTTTTTTTTCAAGTTTTGTGCAACCAGATGACTATAATAAGAATAGTTGGAAATTTGGGTTTAAACTAATAACAACAAAATGGTGGATGATTGAGCAAAATTTTGAGTGTAACTTCCTAATTAGACTATCACAGGAAATTACAGCGACAATATTTTATAATGGAAAGGGATGTGGTGAATCCTTGTTTGCCAAGAGTGCACCCTGTAACACTGAGAAATCGCAGACTAGGCACCTGCAACGTATTGAGATTTGGAGGTTCTTCTTATTTTAAAGTTTTTATGTTGCTGAGTTTACTTTGTTCAACTGTAGACTTGCAGATCTGATGCAGGAGCACCAGGAAGAACTGGCTACCATTGAGGCCATTGACTCAGGGGCTGTGTATACACTTGCTCTGAAGACACATGTTGGAATGTCCATTCAAACATTCAGATACTTCGCAGGATGGTGTGATAAGATCCAGGTACAGAATGAGCACACACCTTCAATCTTCCATTCGCTTATTATAAAAAATGGAAACAGTGAATGCTAGTTCTTTGTTAATGCACATTAATATGTAAAAGTTAGAAGCAGAGTATGCCTTCAACCTGTGAAGCCTATTCTGCTGTTTAATTTGGAAGATATAACCGATCTGATGTGGCTTCAAATCTGTATGCCCAGTTATCCCAATAATCTTTGTTAGTCAAAAATTCATCTATCTGGGCCTTTAAAAATGCAGTTATCCCAAGTCTGCTGCTGTCTGTGGAAGGGACTTTCTAAGACTTACCACCCTCTGAGAGAAAAAAAAATTCTCAGCTCACTCTTAAAAGGGAAAATCTTTATTTTTAATCTGTGTCTCCTAGTTCTAGTCTCTCCCACAAAGGAAAACATGCTTTCAGTGTCTGTCCTGTTTGGTCCCCATAGGATCTTGTATGTTTCAATAAGATCACCCTTCAAATCTCCAATGGATAGCTCAGCATGTCCAACCAACTGCTTTGAATGCATTTATAACCCTTTCTTAATAATGAGACCAAAATCGTACGTACGTTTACATTCTGTACAATTGTAGCAAAACATGCCTACTTTTAAATTCTATTTGCAATAAATAAGAAAACTCCATATGTTCCCTAATCAGTTGCTGTACTCAAACTACTTGTAATTTATTTGTCAACACACTCAGATCCCTGTGTACCTTACAGTTCTGCAATCTCTCTCCATTGAAATGATATGCTGCTTTTCTATTTTTCCTGCCAAAGTGGATAAATTTACATTTTTCCACATTATACTCTATCTGCTAGAGTTTTCCCCACACACTTAACCTACCTATAAACCTTTCCAGAGTCCTTGTGTCCACTTCATACATTACTTTCTTATCTATCTTTGTGTCATCATCAAACTTGGCAACCATCCATTCAGTCCTTTCATTCAAGTAATTTATACAGAATTGTAAATTGTTGCTGCACAAGCATTGATCCCTGTATTACCCAACTTGTTGCTTCCTGTCATCCCACTTATGCCTTTCCTCTGCTTTCTATTAGCTACCCTCCCTCTGTCCATACAAATATGTTACCCCAGTACAATGAGCTCTTATTTTGGGTAATAATCTTTGTTGTACCTTGTAAAATGCTTTTTGGGAATCTTAAGTACAGTACATTGCGTGTTACTTCCTCCAGAAACTCTAATAAATTTGTCAAACATGATTTTCCTTTTACAAGACCACAATAATTCTGCCTGTTTGCATTAAGATTTTCTAAATGCCCTTTCATATCCTCCTCAATAGATTTCAGCATTTTCCTTATGATAGATGTCAGGCTAACTGGTTTATAGCTTCCTGATGTGGAAGCATTGGAAAGAGAGCAGAGGAGATTTACCAGGATGTTGCCTGGTATGGAGGGAAGGTCTTATGAGGAAAGGCTGAGGGACTTGAGGCTGTTTTCGTTAGAGAGAAGAAGGTTAAGAGGTGACTTAATAGAGACATACAAGATGATCAGAGGATTAGATAGGGTGGACAGTGAGAGCCTTTTTCCTCGGATGGTGACGGCTAGCACGAGGGGACATAGCTTTAAATTGAGGGGTGATAGATATAGGACAGATGTCAGAGGTAGGTTCTTTACACACAGGGTAGTAAAGGTGTGTAATGCCCTGCCTGCAACAGTAGTAGACTCGCCAACTTTCAGGGCATTTAAATGGTCATTGGATAAACATATGGATGATAAGGGAATAGTGTAGGTTAGATGGGCTTCAGATTGGTTTCACAGGTCGGCGCAACATCGAGGGCCGAAGGGCCTGTACTGCACTGTAATGTTCTATGTTCTATGTTCTATGCTTTTTGTATCTTTTCTTGACTATTGAATTACATGTGCTATTTTCAAATCTGATCGGACCCTTCCAGCAACCATTTCTTTTGACATTATCAAATTTTCTTTATAAGCAACTTATTGGAAAAGCAATTTGTAAAAGGTGGAATGGTTTAGACGCAAGCTGCGCAACCACATTTGGGGAATGGGGCATGGTAGGATGGATAGTGAGAGTTTCATGTTGGATGAGCACAGGAATTCATTCATACAGGCAGTATAGTCGAAAGGATTGACACAGTTCCCTGCTTCTGAGAGTGAGAGTCCAGAAGGCAGTGTTGCCTTTCCTCTTCCAGGGTTCTGGAACATCTCTCAGGGCTGGATGAACTCCTTCAGGGCCAAAGAGTTTATTAGACTTTAGTTCTAACAATTTTTTCAGCAGTGACTTCCTATTGATTGTAATTGTTTTGAGTCCCTCACTCCCCTTCACATTCTGATTCACAGTTATTTCTAGACTGTTATTTATATCCTCCACAATGAAGACAGATGCAAAATATGTTGAATTCATATGTCATTTCTTACATTTCCATGATTAATTCTAAGAGTCATATTCTAGAAGACCAGTGCTCACATAGCTTATTCTTTCCCTATTTAAATACCTAAGGAGACTCTTGCCATTTGTTCTTATGTTTTTAGCTTGCTTTCTCTAATACTTTATTTTATTTCTCCTTATTAATCTTTCAGCCACTTTTTCTGTTCTTTATATTGATATAGAAACTGTCAGATTTGTATATATATTTTTAATATCATTTGGTTCAAGTTTGGGTTTTGGCTTTTGTGTTAGTGACATATTGATATTCTGTGGGTCTGAAGTTAATAGTTCACTTGTAAATATTTCTGTAGCCATGTGATTTCTTTGAAAAGTGTTTGTGGCAGCAACTTTGGCAGCACTGATGAGTTTTTATTTACCTTAACATATTAAACATAGAAAAATAGATAGGAGCAGGAGGAGGCCATTTGGCCCTTCGAGCCTGCGCTGCCATTCATCATGATTATGGCTGATCATCCAACTCAATAGCCTAATCCTGCTTTATGCCCATAACCTTTGATCCCATTCACCCTGACGTATCTGTCCGCTTCTTGAATGCATTGTTTTTAGCAAGGTAAACCATTGTACATTAAGGTCTATTAGAAATTGAGATTTAAGATTTTCTTAAGCTTAAGGGAAACATCCATAGCTTGGAGAGGGACACTTTCTTTCAGTTTTTCTTGTTTTAGCAATGAAGTCCTTGGCTGGAAATGGTTGAAGAAAGCGGTGGTCCTGAGAAAGGGAGGATATAGTAAAAATAAATAACTTTTGAGTAAGGAGTTAGTGATAGTCCCCAGACCAAAATGCTGGGATAAAACTCTGAAGAGGTTACTTCAAGTTCTGGTGTATTATAGCTCCAGGAAGAAGCTATCAGCAATTTCAGTCTTGAAATTAAAGCCATACTTGCCTCATAGCTATTGTGATAGGAGGAACAGATTTTTTTCGTTTCTGCTATAAATGTGAGAAAGGCGTGTGCTTTTGTATACTGTACAAAGTATGTTTATGATTGTAATTTATCAAGGAATGCTTTTACTGTGTGTTTAAAACTCTTTGTATTTATGTTTTAAGTTAAATAGTTTGGTTTATTGTATTTTGTCTTTTCTTTTGGTTAATCTTACATTTTATTGTTAAAACAAAATCTTCCCTGTATTTGGTCATGTCTCAGTGGGACCACCTTGTTAGGTTCCGCTGGTTTGGAGAAATGCTAATATAACATACTTATTCAAAAAGTTGGGAGGCAGAAAATAGGAAGCTATAGATCAGTTAGTTTAACACCTGTGGTTAGGAAATCATTAGAATCTATAATTAAGGAAGCAATACTAGGACATTTGGAAGGTCAAAATGCATTCCATCAGTCAGTATGGTTTTTTAAAAAATGAATCATGTTTGACTAATTTGCGAGTGTTCTTCAAAAATTTAACTATCAAAGAGGATAATGGGGATTCTGTAGATGTGGTGTATCTGAATTTCCAAAAGGCATTTGATAAGGCATTGCTCAAAAGGTTACCGTAGAAGGTAAGATCATATGGGTTTAGGGTAATTTATTAGTTCGGATAAAGGAGTAGCTAACCAACAGAAAGCAAAAAGTTGGGATAATTGGGTCTTTTTCTGCTTGGCAAGACGTAACTAGTGAGGTGCCACAAGATTCGGTCGTTGGGCCTCAACTATTTACATTCTGTGTTAATGACTTGGATGAAATTTGCAGATGACACTACAATAGCTGGGGAAAGTAAGTTGCAATAAATAAATAAGAAATTTACAAATGGATATGGATAGAGTAGGTAAATAGGCCAATATGTAGTAATGGATGTGGATAAATATGAGGTTATTTATTTTGGTTTAAAAAATAGAAAGGCAACTTATCTTAATGGAGAGAAGCTTCAGAGTGCTTCAGTGCAGAGGGATCTGGGTGTTTTGTGCATGAATCACTGAAAACTAGTGTGCAGATACGGCAGGTAATAAGGAAGGCAATTGGAATTGTGGCATTTATTGCTAAAAGAATAGACCATAAAAGTAGGAAAGTGTTGCAACTGTACAAGGCATTAGTGAGATCGCACCTGGAGTATTGTATACCATTTTTGATCCCTTACTTAAGTAAGGAATGTAGTTGCATTGGAGGCAGTTCAGAGAAAGGTTCACTAGATTGATTTGAGTGATGAGAGGTCCGATTTTATGAAGAATGATTGAGCAGGCCTATACTTTCTGGGGTTTAGAAGAATGAAAGGAGATTTATCAGAACAAGTCAACAACAGCAGTGAAAGCCAAAGAGAAAGAGAGAGCAAAGCCCAATATAGAAACATAGGAACAGGAATAGGCTATTCAGCCTCTTGAGTCTGTTTTACCATCCAGTGAGATCATGATGCTCTGTGGCCTAACTCCATATACCTGCCTTTGGCCCATATCCCTTAATATTTTCGCTCAACAAACCTTTTCCTGTCTCAGATTTACAACTAACAACTGATCCAGTATCCACTGCTATTTGTAGAAGAGAGTTCCAAACATCTACCATCCTTTGTGTGTGGAAGTACTTGTTAACATCGCTCATTAAGCCTGGGCTTAATTCTCAATCGAGATCCCCTAGTTCTAGAATCCCCAACCAGTGGAAATATTTTATCTACTCTATCATTTCCTGTTAACATCTTGAAGATCAGAACACCCACTAACCTTCTAAATTCTAGAGAAAGCAAGCCTAATTTGTATAATCTCCCCTCATAACTTAACACCTGAAGAATAGGTATTAGTCTTGTAAACCTAAGTTCTGTTCCCTCTGGTCCCAGTATATCCTTCCCAGCGTGTGGTGCCCAGATCTGCTCACAATGCTCCAAGTGGAGACTAACCAGGGTTTTGTATAGCCACAGCAAAACTTCTGCATTCTCGTACTCCAGTCCCCTAGATATAAAGGCCAGCATTCCATGAGCTTTCTTGATTAGTTTCTGCACCAGTTTGTGCTGTTTTAAGGATCCATGCACTTGAACCCCCAAATCTCTTTGGACATCCACTGTATTTAGCGTCATACCCTGTAGAAAGTACCTTTTATATAGAATACAAGGTGGGAAAGTGTGAGATCATGCACTTTGGTAGGCAGAATAGAGGCATAGACTATTTTCTAAATGGGGAGAAAATTCAGAAATCTGAAATGCAAAAGGACTTGGGAGTCCTAGTCCAGGATTATTTTAAGGTAAACTTGCAGGCTGTGTCAGTAGTTAGGAAGGCAAATACAATGTTGGCATTTATTTCGAGAGGACTAGAATATCCTTCTGAGGCTTAATAAGGCTCTAGCCAGACCACATTTAGAATATTGTGAGCAATTCTGGGCCCCATACTTCAGGAAGGTTGTATTGGCACTGGAGTGTGTTCAGAGGACGTTCACAAGAATGATCCCAGGAATGAAAGGCTTAACATATGAGGAACGTTTGAGGACTCTGGGTCTATACTCGATGAAGAAGGATGAGGGGGAATCTAATCAAACTTGCAGAATACTGAATGGCCTTGACAGAGTGGACATTGGGAAGATGTTTCCATTAACAGGAGAAACTAGGACTCGCGCCTTAGAGTAAAGGGAAGACCCTTTAGAACGGAGATGAAGACAAACTTCTTCAACCAGAGAGTGGGGAATCTATGGAATTCATTGCCACAGAAGATTTTGGAGGCCAGGTCATTGAGTATATTTAAGGCAGAGAGAGATAGGCCCTTGACATCAAGGGGATCAAAGGTTATGGGCAGAAAGCCTGGTCTCGAGGGCATTGGCTATGAGGAAAAGTCAAAAAGATTAGGATCGTTTTCATTGGAAAGATGGCGGCTGAGAGGAGACCTGATAGAGGTCTACAAAATTATGACAGGCATAGATAGGGTGGATAGTCAGAGGCTTTTTCTCAGGGTTGAAGTTTCAATTACAAGGGGGCACAGGTTCAAGGTCAGAGGGGGAAAGTTTAAGGGAGATGTGCGAGGGAAGTTTTTCACGCAGAGAGTGGTAGCAGCCTGGTATGCACTACCAGAAGAGGTGGTGGAAGCGGGCACATTGAAGACATTTAAGAGGCACCTAGATGGGTACATGAATAAGGAGGGAATAGAGGGATACAGATCAAAAAATGGCAGGTTTGTTTTTAGATTAGTTAGGGTGTGATGGTCGACACAGTCTTGGAGGGCCGAAGGGCCTATTCCTGTGCTGTACTTTTTCCATTTGTTCAAAGCAGGAGAATAGCGTTGAGAAACTTACCAGCCTTGATTGAATGGCGGAGCAGAGTTGATGGGTCAAAGGGCCTTGTTTCTGCTCCTGTGTCTTTTATGGTCTTTTTGGTCTGAAATGGATTACCTAACGCTTGTTTACATTGTCTAGATGTTCCTAACCGGACTTTAACAATAACAGATTTTGGATACCAAGTTTACAACTTAAACAAAAATTAACGATTTATTGTTAATAACGTAACTTTAGCAGAACACAGATAAGCAACAAGGTAGAGCCATAGTCACAGTCATGGAGGTCTGCAGCACAGGTCAAAAATTGGCTGTCCCCTCCCCCTCCCACTGCCAGTTCCTTTGCAGCCCCAAGGTGATGACTGGAACTCTGGAACTGGGCAGACAACACAGTTTCCTAGTCTCTCACTCTCCGATGCAAGGAACTGCGTTAATCGCTCTGACTATACTGACCCCTGCTACTGTTAAATTCCTATCAACAGTGTCCCACCTTCCCACTGTTTGAATGGCTTCAAGCGCTCATCCACCTAGATGACTTCATAGTTGTGTAGCTTGATTCTGAACCATTACATTTTGAAAAATTACCTTTAGAATATTGATTGCAAACAAAAATTGAATAGTTTTTGAATTGGATCCATTGGCTCGTGGGAGATTTTTCCAAGAATATGTGGTGTGTGTTTGAGCTCACAAGCAAAGAAACATTCCTGGTGGGGATGAATGTATTTATGTTTTTTTTGGACATGGACCACTGTTCCAACCAGTGGTGGAAGTCTTAAAAACATAAAGCTGGATAAATCTCCAGGACCTGATGAAGTGTATCTCAGGATGTTGTGGAAAGTTAGGGAAGAAATTACAGGGCCCCTAACAGAGATAATTGTGTCATGTACAGCCACGGGTGAGGTGCTGGAGGGCTGAAGGACTGAAGTGTGGCTAATGTTGTGCCTTTATTTAAGCAAGGCTGTATGGAGAAGTCTGGGAACTATATACTGGTGAGTCTGACATGACTGGTGGGTAAATTGTTGGAGGGGAGAGATTCTGAGAGATAGGATTCACATGTATTTGGAGAGGCAAGGACTGATTAGGGATAGTCAGCATGGCTTTGTGAATGGGAAATCGTGTCTCACAAACTTGGCTGAATTTTATGAGTACATAACCAAAAAGATTGATTGAGGGCAGAGTATAGACGTTGTCTATGTGGACTTTAGTAAAGCCTTTGACAGGGCTCTGCATGTTAAAATAATTAGTAAAATTAGATCACATGGGATTCAGAGAGAGCTTACCAATTGGATACTAAATTAGCTTGACGGTCAGAGACAGAGGTTGGTGGTGGAGGGTTTTTTTGGACAACAGGCCTGTGACCAGCAGTGTTCCACAGGGATTAAAGCTGGGTCCACTTTTTTGTTAGGGTGCTCATCCAGCCCCATGCTTGTTATCTCAGATTCTCCAGCATCTGCAGTACCTTTTATCTCCACTTTTTTGTTTGTCATTTATATAAATAATCTGGATGAGAATCTAGGAGGCATGGTTAGTGAGTTTGCGGATAACACCAAAATTGGTAGCATAGTCGACAATGCTTATCTAAAGTTTATCTAAAATTACAAAGGGATCTCGATCATTTGGGCTGATAAGTAGCGGGGGGAGTTTAGATAAATGAGAGGTATTGTATTTTGGTAAAACAAATGAGGGAAGGACTTATATAGTTAATGATAGGGCCCTGGGTCATGTTCTCAAACAGTCCTAGGAGTTCAGGTATATAGTTCTTTGAAACTTGCATCACAGGTAGACAGCATGGTTAAGAATGGTGTTTAGCACACTTGCCTTCATTGCTCAGACTGTTAAGAATAGGAGTTCGGATGTCATGTTGAGGTTGTACGGCACATTAGTGAAGCAACTTTTGGAGTACTGTATACAGTTCTAGTCACCCTGCTAGTAGGAAGGATATTATCAAATAGGGGAGGGTTCAGAAAGATTTACCAGAATGTTGCTGGAACTGTAGGGTTTGAGTTATAAGGAGGGGCTGGATAGGCAGGGACTTTACTTGCTGGAGCGTAGGAGATGGGGGTGTGACCTTTATAGAAGTTTATAAAATCATGAGGGGTTAGGTAAAGTGAATAGCAAAGGTCTTTTCCCAAGGATAGGGGAGTTCAAACTAGAGGGCATATTGTTAAAGGTGAGAGGAGAATGATTCAAAAGGGACCTGAGGAGTGACTTTTTCACACGGGGTGTGGTTCATATTTGGAATGAACTGCCAGAGGAAGTGGTAGATGCAGGTACAGTTACAACATTTGAAATCATTTAAATAGGTATGGGACTAGTTTACTTTGGGTAATTTGGTCAGCATGAACGAATAGGACCGAAGGATCTGTTTCCATGCTGTATGACTCTATGACTGTAGTCAAACTCTCCTGATCACACGTGGATTACCATTTCTCATTATGCAACAGTTCACTTCAAGAACTTAAAATCTATTTTAGTTTTTTTTTTAAGAAGTGTCCAGTTGAAAATTTAACGTGTGATTTTTGATATCCTTTAGGGTTCTACAATCCCCATTAATCAAGCTCGTCCCAATCGTAATTTAACATATACAAAGAAGGAGCCACTTGGGTAAGATGGTGAATTCATTTGATGGTTGTTTTGGCAGCCTGGAAATCTAATGTTGGAGTGAACAGTGGTTAATTTGAATGTGATGACTGATTATCGGTGTTTTCCAGAGTTTGTGCGATCATTATTCCCTGGAATTACCCACTCATGATGCTAGCATGGAAGAGTGCTGCTTGTCTGGCAGCAGGCAACACGTTAGTGCTGAAACCGGCACAGGTAACTCGGCACAAACTTGACTTGTTACTAATCTCCTTTTTTTGAGTGGGTTTGTCAGTGGTCACAATTTACTGTCCAGACTCCACTTTTTAATGCTGTCTAATTAACAGTCAAACATCTGTAAATGGGAAAACAGATCAAATTTCACTTCTCCTAATAACTTGGCAACTACCCCTACCATCCTGTGGGGAATTTAAGGAACCAGCAAGAATACTGAAAATGCTTGGCAGAGTGGGGTTTTAATTCCCTCTTTTTGTCATGTACATTTTCAGTTTTTTGGGGGAATCTGAAGTCATCAAAAACTCTCTTATTTCAAGTTCTGTTCTGTCAGTGATCTTATTTTGGCTCCTCGTCAGACAACCTTGATTTTAAAACTCTGTTCCTTGATTCAAATCCCACCATGACTTTGTCCTTCTCTATCTCTGTAATTTCCATCTCCACAATTCTGTGTGATACTGTGATATTAGTACTGGCGTCTTATCGTTTCTCAATTATAATTGTTTCACTTTTGATAGCTATGCCTTAAAATGCCTAGACCCCAAGCTCTGAATTGCTTTTACATATCACTGCCTCTCTACCCATTTTCATTCTTTAAGGCATTCCCTAAAACCAACCTCTTTGACACAAGCTTTTACTCTTTGACTCAGGATCTACTTATGCAGCTTGGTGTTTAATTTTGTTTTTATTTATTCCTGTGAAGCATTTTGGAAATGTTATTATATTAAAGCTGTTGTATACAAGCATATGAAAATGTGCATATGAACTAAAAATAGGCATTCACACCCTCAAGCTTGCTCTGCTAATGGCTGATCTGATTATAACATTAAATCTACATTTCTGCTACCCCTGATAATTTTTCACCTCTGCCTTAAAAATACTCAAGGACCCTGCTTTCATCACCTTTTCAGGAAGTGTTCCAAAGATTCGTGAATCTCTGAAAGGGAAAAAATGCCTAATCTCTGTTCTAAGTGGGCAACCCCTGATTTTTAAAGTGTCCCATAGTTCTAGATTCCTCCAGAAGAGGAAATATCAACTCAGTAAAGACCCCTCAGGATCTTGTGTTTCAATTAAATGGCATCTTACTCTCTCAAAATACACAGAATACAAGGCTAGCCTGTGTAACCTTTCCTCACAAGACATTGCTGTAATTCTAGAAATTAGTCTGGTAAACCTTATCTGAACTGCCTCTAACACACTTATGCCCTTCCTTAAATAAGGGGACCAATACTACGCACAGTATTCCAATATGGTCTCACCAGTGCCTGTTTGACTGAAGTATCACCTCTCTACTTTTGCATTAAATTCCACTTATGATAAATGTGAGCCTTCTATTGGTTTTCTTAATTACTCGCTGTATTAATTTCTTTTGAAATTCAAGTACTAGTATGCCCAGGATCCTCTGCAAGTCAAATCTCTGCCGTAGCTCACCATTTAGAAAATATGCTTCTGTTTTATCCCTTCCTGCCAAAATGGACATTTTCCACATTATACTCCATTTGCTTGATTTTTTTTTTTCCCCACTCAATTAACATACCTTTTTTTTTGTAGGCTCTTTGCATCCTCTTCACAACTTACTTTTCTACCTATCTTTGTGTCATCAGGAAATTTGGCAAAATACCTTCATTCAAGTTATTTATATAAACTGCAAACTGATGAGCTTCCAGCACTGATCCTGTGGTTCACTACTTGTTACATCTTGCCAACCTGAAGAGATCCATTTACGCGCACTTTCTTCTTCTTGTCAGCTACCCAATCATCTTTCCATGTCAATATAGCATCCTTTATGTCATGAACTTTAATTTTCCTCAATAGCCTTTGATGTGAGATCTTTTCATGTGTTTTCCGAAGATCCAGTTGCAGTGAAACACTGGTTTTTCTTCATCCACATCACGTTTTACTTCCTCCGAGAACTCCAACAGATGGTTAAGTGTGATTTCCCTTCCACAAAACTGTATTGTTACTGCTTGGTTACCTCGAACATATCCAAATGCCATGCTCTAACTTCTTTAATAATAACATTTTCCCTGTGACCGATGTTTATATGACTGGCCTGTGGTTTCCTGCTTTTTGTCCACCTCTCTTTTTGAATAAAGAAGTTATGCTCACCACCTTCCAATGTAATGTGACTGTCCCCGTATCAAGGGGGTTTTGAAAACTTACAACTAGCGCATCAGCTATCTCACTAACCACTTCCTTTATGACCCTAAGAAAGTCCATCAGGACTTGAGCTCTTGCCAGGCTGTAGCTCAAAGAACTTATTCAGTATAAATTCAGTACTACTTCTCTGGTGATTGTGATTCTCTGGTGATTTCCTTCCTTCTATTTCATGATATATCGCTGCTTTTGGTATGTTATTTGTATCCCATGAAGACTGATGCAACATACCCATTCAATTCATCTGTCATTTCCCTATTTTCATTATTGGTACTCAAGACTTCCTTTCCAAAGGATCAATGCTCACAATACTAACTCCTTTTTAAAAACATTAAACTCTTACCTGTTTTTATACTCGTAGCTAGTTTTCTCTTGTACTCCAAGTTTTCCCTCAATAATTTTTTTGTTACTTTTTGCTGTGTTTTTATATTCTGTGCAATCTTCTGACCCACCAGCTGTCTTTGCACAATTTTATGCAACATTTTTATTTTGATTCTACCTTTAGAATTTCTGGTTAACCATGGATAGTGGGTCTGCCTCTTTGAATTTTTCTTACTCATTGGAATTTCATCTATTGTGTGTATTCTGTACTATTCCCTTTAATGTCTGCCACAACAACTCTATCCTTTAATTAATTTGCCAGTTCACTTTCGCCAGCTCTGCTTTCATGTCCTCGTGATTGGGTGGCACGCTGGTTCAGTTCTAGCCTCGGGCGACTTCCTGTGTGGAGTTTGCATGTTCTCCCTGTGTTTGTGTGGGTTTCCTCCGGGCTCTGTGATTTCCTCCCACAGTCCAAATGTTAGGTGGATTAGCCATGCTAAATTGCCCATAGTGTCCAGGTATGTTTAGGTTAGGTGGATTATCCATGGGAAATGCAGGGATATGGTAGGTGGGTGAGTCTAGGTGGGGTGCTCTTTGGAGAGTTAGTGTAGACTTGTTGGGCTGAATGGCTTGTGTCCACACAGTAGGGATTCTATGATGGTGAACTGCCCTTATTTAAATTTTTAAAGTAGTGGTCTTAGACTCACTCCTCTCTCCCTTGAATGGAATATAAAATTCAATTATAATATATTCAATGAGACCATTAATTAATGCTGTTTTGTTGGACATTAAACAACCCTAACCAGATGTCCTAAGCCATGGTATCAACATAGCCCTCTGGACCCATGTGTTTGCTGAAGAGGACTATGTCAGTGCCCCTCATTATAGTGTTTACATATTGCTACTACATTCCTTCTTACTCCTATCTTGTATATCTTTTCCTGTACCATGGTGGCATGGTCAGTTAGGTCACCAACCCTACAGCCCTCACTGTATCCAGACAAGCTGAGATGAGTCATGCTGAAGAAAAGTAATTCTTCCTTAAGGAAATGTGTAATATTGGTGGGCTAAGCTCCTACCTTGAATAGAGCACTGCCTTGCTTGTGGGATGTCAGCCATGCCTCAGTTGAGAGCTCACACACCACTTAATCATAACGTTTTGAGTTCAAATTCCAGTCCAGAGCAGTATTAAGGGAGTAATGCACAGTCAGTGCTGACTTGTGAATAAAATGTTAAACTGAGGGCCATCTGCCTCCTCAGTGGATGTAAAAGATCTCATGGAGAAGAAGAGCAGTTGAGTTCTACCTGATATCCTGGCCAATATGTATTAAAACATGGAAAATAATAAACATCCCAAAAGCTACGCGTTTTGCTAATTATTAATTTGTGTTTGTGGGAGCTCACTGTCTGCAGATTGGCTGCTGCATTCCTGCAATACAACAGTGACTACATTTCAAAAAAGTAGTTCATTGGCTATAAAGTGATTTGAAATATCCAATGGTTGTGAAAAACCTTGTGTAAATACAAGTCTGTCTGTCTTTATTTATTGCAACTGCACTGGACACAGTAAGCGATACCTAACTAAAACTGGTGATTATTGTAAATTAACCTTTCACACAGAAAGCTGTCTGAACAAGCAAAATAAATGGTTGGTTTGAACTTTGCAATTCCCCACCCTGTCCACAAAGTAAAAACTTAACCCACACAAAGTGCTAAAAAGATAAAATGAAAGCAAAATATGTCGCACATTCAGAGTTGCCTCTCGCCCCAGTGTAATTTGTCTGCAGTTCAGCTGTCTCCCTTAGACTCCAGACTCTCGGTGAAGTAACAAAAGGGTTAGCGTGGCATGTCGCCTGAAGCAGCCTGTTGCTGGGGAAATCCAAGAACAACTCCAGCTTCCAAACAAAAATGCAGCTTCGTTGTCAGCTGAGCTCTCTCTCTGCAAATTGGAAACAACAAGGTTTATTCCATTTTTGTCTCAACATAATTTCCATTGCACTAAATTTGACATAAATTTGGGTAATTGAGAAAACTGGAAGTAGCAAAATAAACTGTGAACTGGATTTGTGCTGAAAGTAAGTGTTTTGGGACACTCCTTAATGAATGTGCAATGATAGCTTGTCTACTGCACTAAGCTGTCATGGACCAGACCAGACTCCCTCAAAATATTTTAAGGTAGCCGAGACCCTAACTTTTTCTGATTTCAAAGGCAAATGTAAAGTGACTGTTCCCGATGCAATGTGACTGGTCAAACTACTCGTCATAACCAGCAGAGTTAATAACTCTGGTAGATGTGATCTGGAGGTGCCGGTGTTGGACCGGAGTCAGAGGCTACATGACGCCAGATTATACTCCAACAGGTTTGTTAGAAATCACAAGCTTTTGGAGTGCTGCTTCTTCGTCATTTAACCTGATGAAGGAGCAGTGTTTTGAAAGCTTGTGATTTCTACTAAATCAGTTGGACTATAACCTGGTGTCTTGTGACTTCTGACTCTAGTAGATGTGATTTACTTGAACTTTCAGAAGGCTTTCAATAAGGATCCACAAAGGGATTAGCATGTAAAATTAAAGCATGTGAGATTGGAGGTGTTGTACTGACACAGATCAAGAACTAGTTGGCAGAGAGGACACAAAAGGTAGAAATAAACAGGCCTTTTTCCGAGTGGCAGACAGTGACTCTTAAGATACTACATTGATCATTGCTTGGACCCCTATTTATTAATAATCCAGTAACTTTAGCAGAACAAATTAAACAATAAGGTAATCGAATTAATTTCTATGATTTTAAACCTAATTTCTTTGTCTGTAGACCCCACTCGCACATAGATAGATAGACAGACGGATAAATTAAAGAAAAATAAAGGAAATGTAACTGACCATTTCACTTAAGCTGTTTCCACAATCTATAATATCGCAGGCACATGGAATTGTATCTTGCTTGATTTTGAAGGCACCGGTCAATGCGAATAGCTTCCGGCAGGCTGCAAAGAAATGTTCACCCATTCTGTGATTCTACTCTCTGG
Source organism: Ginglymostoma cirratum (assembly GCA_024137785.1). Taxonomy (NCBI): domain Eukaryota; kingdom Metazoa; phylum Chordata; class Chondrichthyes; order Orectolobiformes; family Ginglymostomatidae; genus Ginglymostoma; species Ginglymostoma cirratum. Next base: position 1,902,257 of record JAHRHZ010000134.1, read on the forward strand.
ACTTTCAATAGGTTGTTAATGGGAGCATAACCAGAGAGCAATCAGATCTCCTTCCTGGAGCTTTGGCAGCTACAATCTTTCTGCCTTAAACACAATTCAAAGCCAGTTCAAACTTTGGTTTCTTTTGTTTGACTAGCTGACACTGATATCCCTGTGAGGCCCCCGTTAGTATCCAACATCTGCCATCTGCCTGAGCATAATGTATCTCTGGAACCAAAACAACTTCAGTGTTCTTGGAACAAGATTCAATGTGCAGTTAACTTCCAAACCTGGCCTTATAAACAAATATCAATTTGTTTGTTCTCCTTTTCTTTAAAACAAGCTGCTGCTCACAACTCAAAGGGTACCTTCAGCTGTCAGCTCACAGTTCACAGCTCCAGTCCAAAAATGATGAAAATAAAAACACAGTGAAGTTTCTGTGAACCTTGGCAGTGAAAGGATTCAAGTACAGGAACAGAGATGCCTGGCTGCAATAATACAAGGCTGTGGTTAAACAAGACCTGGTGTCGATCGTGTGCAGTTTTGACTCCTTGTTTGAGGAGGGATTTTCTGGCTATGGATGGAGTGCAACCCAGGTTTGCTGGAATGGTTCCTGTAATTGCGTATGAAGAGAGCCTGGATTGATTAGGCCTATATTGCTGGATTTAGAAGAATGAGGGGTGATCTCATACTAATCTACAATACTGTAACAGGTCTAGACACAATAATGCAGGAAAGATGTTCCCAATTACCAGGGAGTCCCGAACCAGAGATCAGAGTTTAAGGAATGGGGTAAACTGTTTAGGACTGTAATAAGAAATTTTGTCACCCAAAGATGGTGAGCTTGTCTAATTCACTGCCATGGAAAGCAGTTGAGGCCAAAGCAATGGATCTTTTTAAAAGTTATTCATGGTCCATAGGGATAAAGGGATCAAAGTGTATCAGGAGAAAGTGGGAACAGGGAACTGAGTTGGATAAAACACAGAACTGCGAATGCTGGAAACCTGAAACAAAAGCAGAAATTGCTGAAGGAGGTCTGGCAGCATCTGCGGAGACAAAACAGTTAACATTTCAAGTCCAGTGACCCTTCTTCAGAACTGATAGTAGCTAAGAAAATATGGTATATAAGCTGAAGACAGCGAGTTGGGATTGTGGAAAAGAAGTAAGTGAAAGCTGGAGACGTTGCACAGAGGCAGATAAAGACAGGTAGACGAAAGGATGGATAATGGTAGGTTAGGGAGAAAGAAAAGCTGGTAATGGGGATCTTAAGTAGGTGAAAATGATTTGGCTGAAAGCAGCCTATATCATGACAGGACCTGGTGTGACGGAGTGGGTAAAAGACATAGAAAAAGGCATTCAAGTCAAAAATGATTGAATTTGATATTGAGTGATATTGAACTTGAACAAGGTTCCCAAGGGGCAAATGAGATGTTGTTCTTCCAACTTGTGCTGAGCCTTGCTGGAAGAATGCTGCAGGCCTGAGACGGAAATGTTGGTGATGGAACAAGGTTGTGTGTTGAAGTGGCAGTACTGAGTTGAATGATCACGTTGAATGACAGAGCATGCTTGAAGGGCTGAATGGCACATTGCTGCTCCTGTTTTCTATGTATCTTATCACTTTGATAATGTAAAGAGTTGGCTGACCATTCACGGATGCTCACAATTTCTTTTCAGGAGCATTTGGGGATAGGCAACATATGCTGACCTAGACAGCATTTCCACAGCCCATGAAAGAATAAAAAAGTTGAAGCCAGTATGAGTAGTTTTGTTTCAAAACACACATGGTCTCTTTATGTAATTAAATATGTTTCCAGGAATTAGTGATTCTTAAACCCTTGTTTTTATCATTCTGTTCGGCAGGATGACCAACAAACACAACACAATTCACTTCTGAGTGTCATTTGAAGCTATCTGCTGGGCTTTGGGAATTGAATGAAACACTAGTTTTATTCCTCACCCAGTTTTTGAATCAGTGGAGAATGATTGTAAAAGTCAACATTTCATTCAATATTTGGAATTCCGTTTAGTGAGTTAGGGTACACTTGACCCCACATTCTCCTCTGGTGACTGTGTCTGGATTTTGTTCCATCCTAGGTGACTCCACTGACTGCACTGAAGTTTGCTGAATTGGCAGCACGAGCTGGAATACCAAAAGGAGTCATCAATATTCTTCCAGGATCAGGTGAACTGTCAAACCCTTCTTTCACTGAAATTGTTAAATATATTTTGAAGGTGACTAACTTTTTCTATATTTCAATGCAATCTAAACAGTGAGGAGCTGCATCATTCTTCTTATGTGCATACCTCTCATACCTACTGTGCTGAGTGCAGAGCTCTGCAAGAGAGGAGATCCAGTTGGAATTAAAGCCTTTACCCAGGGGAAGGAAAATCAGATGGAAGTTTGTTAGTGGAAATGAGGCCACCAGGTGCATTAGCGTGAGGAGGGAGCAAGAAAACGGCAGAATGTGCTAGACAGAAAGTAGACTTAGAATGAAGCTTGCTGTGGAGAGGACTAATCCTGTAAGGGAAGCTGGTTTTGAATTCTGTCAGAACTGCTAACTACTGTGGTACTGTGATAATAAATCTCTCTCGTATTGTTTATCATCACTGCAGTCAGTGCTGAGACCTGACTATTAATGGAGACCAAGTTGAAGCCTTTGCTTCCCTAATCCATTACCTCCTACTCTCTCACTAGGCACCGTCATGCTTCTTAATCAGCGCAGCCTGTATATTCCTGAACTAATCATCCACAGTTTAATCTACCCTGTGCTAGGTTTGTCCATTTTTAATTCTGTTCTGGGATGTGGATGTCATTGATGTTTATTAATATTCATTGTCCATTCCTAATTGCCCATGAGAAAGTGGTAATCTTTTGGAACCACAGGTACATCCACAATGCTGTTAGAGCGGGAGTTTTAGACTTTTGATGTCATAATAGTTGAGGATTGGAAGTGTATTTCTTAGTTTGCTTGGTGCACTGCTTGAAGTGGAAATTACAGCTAATTCCATGCATCTATTACCCATGTTGTTTGAGTTGGTATATGTGACAAATATGTTTCATTCTAGCTAAGGAGCCTTGGTGAGTTACTGTAGTGCATCTTGTTGGTGGTGCACACTTGCTGCCACTGGTGGTGGAGGGAGTGAACGTTGAAGGTGGTAGATAGGGTGCCAATCATTTGGGCATTTTTTGACCTGGATGGTATTGGGCTGCTTGGGTTTTTTTGGAATTGTATTTATTTAGTCAAATAGAGTATTCCAGTACACTCCTTGTACGTGGTAGTTGATAGGCTGGTTTTAGGAAATGAGGACTAATGGCTAGTCCACTTCAGTTTCAAGATCATAATGCTGTCCTGAGGATGTTGATAGTGGGAGATCTAGCAATGGAAATGCTGTTGAATGTTAAATTGCGATGTGTAGTTCTTTAGTTGAAGATAATCATTGCCTAGCACATGACTTTTAATTGCCAATTATCAGTTCAAGCCTGGATATTGTCTAGGCTTTGTGGCAAGCATGCATGATGGAATAATTCAGTATCAGAAGGGTTGCAAGTGGTACTGAGTATTCCACATTCATCAGCAAACATGCCCACCTCTTACTTCAAGTCGGAGGGGAGGTCATTGAAGAATTCCTGCAGAGATGTCCTGGGGCTGAATTTATTTATTTCCAATAACGACAACCACCCTCCTTTGTAGGACTCCAATATCAAATGTTTTTCTGATGTTTCCCATTGATTTTAGATTTGCTAGGACTCCATGGTGCTACATTCACCTAAATGCTGCCTCGATGCCCAGGATTGTCACTTTTACCTCACTTCAGTTCCATCCCAGTTTGGAACAAAGCCGTCAATCTGGTTAGAAGCTGGGTGGCCATGATAGATCTGAAACTGACCATTGTAGATATTATTATTGGAAAGTATTGCATGATAGTGCAGTGATAACCCCTTCTGTCACTTAGCTGAAGACTGATTACTGGGATACTGATGGGGCAGTAATTTGTGAATTCGATTATCCTTTTGTATTGTGGACAAATCCAATCTGGGCAATTTTCAACAAATTTTGTGTTGTAGCTGCACCAAAACACAGCTTGACCCAAATCTTCAACGCTGCAGCTGTGATATTATCAGGGCTAATAGACCTTGTTGTATCCACTTCTTTAGCTGTTTCATTACATGGAATGATTCATATTAGCTGAAAATTGTCCTCTGTGATTCTGGGGACCTTGCAGAGGCAAAAATAGGTCTTAATGCTTCAGACTGAAGGTGGTAATAAATGCTGCGCCTTGTTTTTTGCACTACTGATTGTGGACGGGGATATTTGTGGAGCCAGCTCCTCTAGTTAGTTGTTTAATTGCCCACCAATATTGACAACTGGATTTGGCAGAGATGCAGAGTTTAATTTGTTCTTTTGGTTCTAGAATCGCCTAACGGTGTCATTTGCATGCTGCTTAGATTGCTTGGCATGCAAGTAAGTCCTGCATTTTAGCTTCACCAGATTGATACCACATTTTAGGTATGTCCAGTGCTACTGCTGGTATGCCCTCTTGCACTGTTCTTTGGACCAGGGTTAATCTGGCTTGATGGTAATGGTTGGACGGGGGATATGCTGGGCAATGAGGTTACAGATTATGCTGGAGTAAATTCTGCTGCAGTTGATGGCCATGGTGCCTCATGGATGCCCAGTTTGAGTTGCTAGTTCTGTTCAAAATTTGCCCCATTTAGTACAGTGGTGTGCCACACAACATGATGGAAGGTTAAAGACTGTTTAATAGTCAATTCTACGATACTGCCATGGACTGTTGCATTTGGTGAGGACAAGATCAAGTAGGTTTTTCCAGATGTTGATTTCCTCAGCACCTGTATACCTCACCTGGACGATATATCGTTCAAGTCTCGGGCATCTCGAACAGTAGTGGTTCCATCATAAAATCAGACCAAATCAAAGCAGGTGTAAGCAGTTGGCTGATCTGATTTGCGGTCATAAGTGCACTTTCCCATCTGAATCCATAATTCCGCACATTCTTGTTGGTGGGAATTCTGTCCAGTTCAGCCTTGAATTGATCCAACCCTGACTCCTTTCTCGGGGGAGAGAATTCCAAAGGCTAATTCTGCTTTTCTCCTAAACTCTATAGGCCCAACCTGCTGAACCTTTTTTCATAAGACAACCCCCCATCTCAGAAATCAGACGAGTGAACCTTCTCTAAACTTCTTCCAATTCAAGTTTGCTCCTGCTTAAGGAGACCAAAACTATACACAGTACTCTGTATGATCTCATTGCCCTGCACTATTGTAGAAAGACTTCTCTAGTTTTATGCTCCATTCCCCTTGCAAAATAGGCCATTTTTCTTCTTAATTATCTGAGGTACCTGCATCCTAAAGTTTTGTAATTTGTGTAGGAGGACACTAAATCCCTCTGTACTGCAGCATTTTGCAGTCTCTGTCTCTTTTTAAATAATATTCTGCTATCCAATTCTTCTTGCAAAGTGGCTAGCCTTATATATTTCCACATTAGAGACATCCTGCCAATTTTTTGTCCATTCAGTTAACGTGACTGATTTCCCTTGCACAATCTTTGTATTCTCCTCACAGCTTGCTCTCCTTTCTATTGTCAGAAAATTTGGCTACAGTACAGTCAGTCCCTTCATCCAAGTCATTAATCTATACTGTAATAATAAGTCTCAGCCCTTATACAATAGGGTTAGGGTTAGTTACACTAGTTATAACTTACCAACCTGAAAATTTATCTTGACGTTGTTTCCTATTGTTTAGCCAGTTCTATATCTCCTCCATCATCATGAGCTCTTATGCACCAGCCTTTTATGCGACACTTTATCAAATGCCCTTCTGGAAATTCACATTACATCTATTGGTTCCCTTTCATCCACCCTGCTTGTTGTATTCCTCGAAAGCTCTGGCAAGTTTATGAACACCGTTTCCCATTCACAAAACCATTTTGACTCTGCCTAATTTGTATTACATTTTTCTGAATGTTACTAAATGAAGACAAGAAGTCAAAATCTTTTGTCTTGCACTTGTCAGGACTCTGACACAGGAAACAGACTTGAAGAAAGGAACACCTGCACTGTTTATTGTGTAATAGTCCAGATAAAAAGACAAAAAGTTTTGTCTTCTGGTCGTCTTCAAGCAATGTTCATATTCTACACAACCAACACACATCCGCTATGTCTGCAGCCACAATTAACTGAGACATATGGTAATCAGCCAGATATTTACCCATTTTACTTGGTGCCATGAGACTTCATGGCTTCAGAGTCTGTTGGGCTCACACTCTGCTGACCATATACCACTGTGCCACCACTTTTGGAGAGTCTGTCTTGCTTGTGAGACAGGCCGTTCCCATGGATGGTGATGGAGATGCAGTATTCTTGGCCACAATTCCAATAACATATACTGTGCAGACAAAACTACCATATTGCAATTGAAACTTCTACAAATCAGATTGCAACCATTGAACATTGATATTAATCAAGTTATTTAATTGCCATCCAATTACATTAAGAATCTTTCACATTTAATCCCAGGTGGCCTGGTTGGGCAGCGGCTGTCAGAACACCCAGATGTTCGTAAACTGGGGTTCACAGGATCAACTCCAATTGGTAAACAGATCATGAAAAGGTGAGTTGAAAAACCAGTTTTTCAGGATGTTCGACAGGACATTTGTCAATTCATCAAGAACTAGATAAATTTTTGGTTGTTGAGCATGGCCTGCAGTTGCTGTGACCCTGCCTGTTTTTGAGAGCAACAATCGTAGATGAAATAGCAGTTGTAGACAGAAAAATAAAGACATAGAAAAGAAAATAGAGAGGATTTCCGATCAGAATATGAGAAATAAACAAAACGTTTTGCAAAGACAGAACTGGGTTGAAAAAAAGGACCCTATAAATTGAACAGCTCAGAACATTGCATAAGGTAAAGAACGGCCTTTTTCATCCTTCACTCTATCTTGTGCCTTTCTGATCATGGTGACAGACAGAGATTCCCTCTGACAAAAGATAAAGTTAAATCTGGGTCACAGACAGAAGGTGTAGCTCAAGAAGACATCTGAGGTAGGTTGGTAAAGAAACCACATGGTGCTGAGAAATCTAAGGGATGTAGGTGGAAAGTTTAGAAAGGCAACTTTTGTTGATACTGGAATCGCAGGGCATCTGCGCTCATTCAAAAATGTACATGCATAAGGTTCCAGACCCTGCAGTTGTTGCAACATGCATAAAGTCCACACTGCACATGTACAGTCAAGAAGGCACAACAAAGCCGTTTTTTTTTCTCAGGTGGCTCAGAAATTTGGCAAGTCCGTAAGGACTCTCACTAACTTCTACAGATGCACCATTGACAGCATATTGTCTGGGTGCATAATGGCCTGGTATGGCACCTGCTTTGTCCAGGACCGCAGGAAACTACAGAAGATGGTGTGCACAGCCCAGACCACCACAGAAGCCAACTGCCCATCCATGCCCTTTACATAGCTCCCAGCAGCAGAAAGACTGCCAACATCATCAAAGACCCATCACACCCTGGTAGTGATCTCCTACAACCTTTTCCATCGGGCAGGAGATACAGAAGCCTGAACACGTGCACAAGCAGGTTCAGGAACAGCTTCCTCCCAGCCATTATTAGGCTGATGAAAGAATTCTCTAGTCTCAAATAATGTTGATCTTGCTAACGGTGATCTGGTGCACGCCCTGTGCAATGTAACCTGTATGCCTCTAAGTTTTTTTGATCTGTACATCCTTGCTCATTATGATCTGCCTGTACTGCTCGTGAACAAAGCTTTTCACTGTACTTCGGTACAATGTGACAATTAATCAGTCAATCAAAGAACAGTCACAGCATTGAAGCAGGAATCAGATGGGGCTGGGAGGTGGGTGGGGTAGTTGGCAGAAGACAGAAATTGGGGTTGGAAAGAAGAGAGAATAAGCAGGAAGGCCCACTCCCCTCCCTAGAAATAAGATATATGAGTAAATCTCAGATATCGTAATATAGGAGGCAGGTTCAAATACTGGAGGATGCAGTTGATGATCCATCAGCAAGAAAGGCTTGTTAGGGGAATGTGTAGGGTTAAAACAGATTTAAGGATTTCTCTTTTTTTTTAACCTACAATACCCTTACACAGAGAGAAATATCTGAGACAGAGTCATGCTCTTTCATCCTTAACTTATAGTATTTAGTGTTCTGTTATCCAGTCAATATTCTGTCATGTTTTGCAGAAATGATAGCATTTATATTTATTACATGAGAGCATATATGCACAGATCTTTGATATAGCTTGACCTCTCAATAGTCAAACTGGAATTGAAACTGCTTTCATTTGGGATAGACTGCTGGAAAAAGCAAGGTTATAATGACAGTTGTTAAATGAGATATGAATGACTGATAATATGGTTGATGTTTTAACATCTGTTTGACAGCTGCGCTGTGAGTAATCTGAAAAAGGTCTCTTTGGAACTGGGTGGGAAATCTCCGCTCATCATCTTCAATGACTGTGACCTTGACAAGGCTGTAAGAATGGTGAGTGTTACCTGAGACATCTTTGTGTTTCCAACTCTGCAGTCAGTCTTTCAATAAATGAAAACTGACCACAATTCTTGTTCAATGAATACAGCAATTCCTTTTCTTATATGTATTTGTTGATCTTTCTCCCGCAGGGTATGGGAGCAGTATATTTCAATAAGGGGGAAAACTGTATTGCTGCTGGTCGTTTGTTTGTTGAAGAATCTGTTCATGATGAATTTGTTCGACGAGTGGTAAATTATCATGGAGTCCTTCTTGTTTAATGTTCTTCAGCCTTAAAGAGAAAATGTGCATTATTTATGTATGTTGATCCTATAAATTATTTCCCATGCTATTATATAGGTTGAAGAGATTAAGAAGATGAAAATTGGTGATCCTTTAGACAGATCAACAGATCATGGACCACAAAACCATAAAGCTCATCTAGAAAAACTGCTGGAATACTGTGAGATTGGAGTGAAGGAAGGAGCGACGATGGTATATGGGGGAAGGTCTATTTTGCAACCTGGTATGAAGTCTTTCATTTTATAGAAATGGATTGATAAAGCAACCAGAAGTGTTTTTGCGATATGATTGAGCAGTATCTATTGATCTTGTTTTTATACTTACTTGAAGACAGGAACAGGGGATGTTATTGGAAAGACAGGAGGGATTTAATGATAGAATACAACAATGTCGAGCATGTGTACAGTCCTGCCAAAGGAATAGATTTACCCATTCAGACCCATGAGCCTGTTCCACTGTTCAGTGAGATGATGGCTCATCTGATGCCCAACTTTGTATATCTGCCTTCACCTATTATTCCTTCTGATAACAAAGTTCCATCAATCTTGGACACTTGATTGAGTTTCAGTAGCTGTTCATGGAAGAGACTCTTAAACTTCTATCTTTTTTTACAGAATTTCAAAATTCTATTCCTGAAATGTCTGGTTCTAATTTTTGGACTGTTGCCTGGTCAAAGACAACTCAACCAGTGGAAATAATTTCTCTCTATCCATCCTATTCGTTTCCCTTAATAGCTTTAAAGCTTTAATCAAATCACCTGTTTGCCTTCTAAATTCCAGGGAATATAACCTTAGTTAGTGTGTAATCACTCCATTTACTTTAACCTTCGGAGTCCGGATATCATTCTGGTAGATAAACAGTAACTCCTGAAGCCAAAATATCCTCTCTAAGGTGTGATGCCTAGGGCTAGACACGGTGACTGCAGGTGAGCCCTAACCAAAGCTTTATTTTTTCTGAAGCTAAGCATGTATTCTAGTCCTCTAAATTTATAGGCAGACATTCTGTTAGGTTTTTTATTAATGATCTGATTTAATAGATCCTTACAGTTTCTAGCTGTAACAATTTAGGAGCTACTGATCTATCCTGCATTCGCTTGACGCAGTTTAGCCTTTTCACTTAACCTATCAATATCTCTTTGTGACTTATTTACCTATCTTTGCATCAACAACAATATGAATTTTTGAATACCAAAATCTAAGTAATTAATGAATGCAGTGCATAGTTGAGGGACATCATAAGTCACATCCTAAGGTTTTGGAGTAGATTTGTAGCTCAGGTTGTGGGTGTTGAGGTTGGTTGGCTCGCTGAGCTGGTTTGTTGTTCCACAGACTTTTCGTTACCGTGCTTGGTAAAATCCGCAGTGCAACTTCTGATGAAGCGTCGGTGTGTTTTCCCGTCTGGCTTTTAAACTCCTGGGGTCCGCTGCGATGGATTGTCTCACTTCTGGGTTTCCTCCGTAGTGGAATGTATATGGGGTCTAGTTCAATATGTTTATTACTAGCCTGCTTCGTGGAGTGCCATGCTTCCAGGAATTCTCGTGCTTGTCTCTGCCTAGCCTGCCCCAGGATCTTGGTGTTGTCCCAGTCAAAGTTGTGGTTCTCCTTGTCCATGTGGATTGAGATGAGTGAGTATTGGTCGTGTCTTTTTGTAGCCATTTGGTGTTCATGTACTCTTGTTGTTAGCTTCCTTCCTGTTTGTCCGAAGTAGTGTTTCTCGCAGTCTCTGCAGGGGATCTTGTAGATGCCATTGGTCCTGTCCTTGGCGGGCAGTGGGTCTTTAGTTCGGGTGAGCACTTGATCGTAGGGTTGATGTCGGTTTGTGTGCCACTCTGCTGCCCAGCCGTCGTCAGAACTCACCACAAGACTTCTACATGTTCCTGATGTAGGGTAGTGTGATGAGTGTGTCGGGGCGTGTAGAATCTTTCTGATGCTGTTCCTGTAGGCATTTTCTGACCCAGTTCTTTGGATAACCATTATCCTTGAACACTTGGAAGAGGTATTCCTCCTCCTCTTGGCATAGTTCCATGTTGCTGCAGTGTGTTGTTGCCCTTTTAAATAGTGTTCGCACGAAGCTTCGTTTGTGTCTGCTGGGATGGTTACTATTGAAGGTCAATACCTGTGGGTGTGGCTTTTCAGTGTACTTTCGTTTGCAGTTCCCCATTCGTCTTGCGCTCTACCATGACGTCCAGGAATGGGAGTTGTTTGTTCTTCTCCTCCTCCTCTCTGGTGAATTTTATTCCGGTGAGGGTGTTGTCTATGAGTTTGTGTGTCTCTTCTAATTTCTTCGTTTAATGATGACAAAGGTGATGTCTACGTAGCATATCCATAGTTTAGGTTGGATTTGCGTAAGGGCAGTCCTTTCCAGTCTTTGCATCACTGCTTCTGCTATGAGTCCGGAGATAGGCGATCCCATGGGTGTCCCGTTGATTTACTCGTATGTTTGGTTGTTGAAGGTGAAGTGGGTGGTCAGGCATAGGTCCAGTAGTTTAAGCATGTTGTCCTTGGATAACAAGGTGTAGAGCTGGATGAACACAGCGGGCCAAGCATCATCATAGGAGCAGGAAAGCTTGACGTTTCGGGCCTAGACCCTCCTTCAGAAATGGGGGAGGGGCAGAGGGTTCTGAAATAAATAGGGAAAGGGGGGGAGGCGGATAGAAGATGGATAGAGGAGAAGATAGGTGGAGAGGAGACAGACAAGTCAAAGAGGCGGGGATGGAGCCAATAAAGGTGAGTGTAGGTGGGGAGGTAGGGAGGAGGTGGGTCAGTCCAGGGTGGACGGACATGTCAAGGGGGCAGGATGGGGTTAGTAAGTAGGAAATAGGGGTGCGGCTTGAGGTGGGAGGAGGGGATAGGTGAGTGGAAGAACAGGTTAGGGAGGCGGGGACGAGCTGGGCTTGTTTTGGGATGCGGTAGAGGAAGGAGAGACTTTGAAGCTTGTGAAATCCACATTGATACCATTGGGCTGCAGG
>JAHRHZ010000134.1:1919012-1941685 GCA_024137785.1 Ginglymostoma cirratum
TAGGAGCAGGAAGGCTCCTGCTCCTATGATGCTGCTTGGCCTGCTGTGTTCATCCAGCTCTACACCTTGTTATCTTGGATTCTCCAGCATCTGCAGTTCCTACTATCTCTTAGCAAAAGAATCATGAGTTTTTATATCACTTCAAATCAATATATCTGGTTCTATCACTGGAGACAGTTTATCATATTTATTCTATCAAACCTTTCAAGGCTTTGGACGCCTCACTTAAATTTCCTTTTAACCTTCTCTGCTGTAACAATAAGAAACTCAGCTCTTCTGGTCTCCCCACAGACCTGAAGACCCGCATCCCTTGAACTATTCCATTAAATGTTCACTGTAACCTTTTCAAAGTTGTTTTTTTGCAGAGATGCCAGCTGGACAATCCTGTATGTATGACATTCTAATGTAAATGTACCACCTTGTCTTCAGGCACTTTCTGAATGGATTCTGTGTGTAGTCAGTCAGTTCAGCGTATGCAGTTGCAGTGACATCAGTAAGAACAGAACCCAGACTATGCATACAACTCTGTGCTTTTGTGGCATTATAGGTAGTTAGTGTTGTGAATAAACTTTAAGATATGTGACTCAACAAGAACCCAATCTTCTTGTATATATAACAAGGTCTGACATACAAAACTGAACAAAGTGCATTACTGTCCCTTTTTAAAGTGTAGTGCCCAAATTTAGTATGGTCTAACCAATGTGTTAAGGTTTTGCCAACTTCCTTTCATTTCTATTCTCTGCCTCTATGAAACAAACGATTGGTGTATTTTTAACAGCCTTCTTAATGCGCTGAGTTCTGTATATACACATACATGCACTCATCCTTTCTTGCCACAAGCCTGTCTTTGTTTCTCTGCATCCCATCTAAAATTAGTTTCTCATTCGTCGGACTAGAATAAATCAATTAACACTTATGGTAAATATTATCTGCTGTATGTCTGTCATTGTTAAGTCCTCACAACAATGATATGTCTACAGAGTCAGTTTGGGTTGAGGTCAGGAACAAGAAAGGAGCAGTCACTTTGTTGGGGTTTTTTTACAGACCCCCTAATTGTTGCAGAGAAGTGGAGGAGTGGATTGGGAGGCAGATACTGGAAAGGTGCAGAAGTCATAGGGTTGTAGTCATGGGTGACTTCAACTTTCCAAATATTAATTGGAAACTTTTTAGTTGTATTAGTTTAGATGGAGTGGATTTTGTCCAGTGCGTTCAGGAAGGATTCCTGACACAGTATGTAGATAGACCAATACGAGGAGAGGCCACTTTGGATTTGGTGCTTGGCAATGAACTGGGCCAACTGTTAGACCTGCTGGTGGGAGAGCATTTTGGCGGTAGCGATCATAACTGTGTTACTTTTACAATAGTCATGGAAAAGGATAGGTACAGACAGCAGGGTAAGGTTTATGAGATAGTAGGAACTGCAGATGCTGGAGAATCTGAGTTAACAAGGTGTACAGTTGGACGAACACAGCAGGCCAAGCAGCATCAGAGGAGCAGGAAGGCTGACGATTCGAAAAAAAATTTTCCGAAGAAGGATCTAGGCCCGAAACGTCAGCCTGCCTGCTCCTCTGATGCTGCTTGGCCTGCTGTGTTCGTCCAGCTCTACACCTTGTTGTCTCAGGGTAAGGTTTATAATTGGCGGAATGGTAATTATAATTCTGTTAGGCAAGAATTGGGTAACAAAAAATGGGAACAGACGCTGTGAGGAAGAGCTCTATAGAAATGTGGAGATTGTTTAAGGAACGCATACTGGTTGTGCTCGATATGTTTGTCCCTAGCAGGCAGGAAAGACGCGGTCGAGTGAGGGAGCCTTGGCTCTCGAGAGGTCGAACAACTGGTTAAGAGGAAGACGGATGCTTATATAAGGTTTAGGAAACAAGGATTGGAAAAGGATCTAGAGGGATACAAGTTACCAGGAAGGAGCTGAAGAAAGGGATTCGGAGAGCTCTAAGGGGACATGAGAAAACCTTGGCAGATAGGATCAAGGAAAACTCCAAGGCTTTTTACACGTACATGAGGAATAAGAGAATGACCAGAGAAAGGCTAGGGCCGATCAAGGATTGTAAATGGGAATTTGTGTACGGAGCCTAAAGAGATAGGAGAGGTCCTTAATGAATACTTTTCTTTGGTATTCACAACTGAGAGGGACATAGTTGTAGGGGAGGACATTGTGAAACAGGCTGGTAGGCTAGAGGATGTGGATGTTAGTAAGGAAGATGTACTAGGAATTTTGAGGAACTTGAAGATGGATAAGTCCCCCAGGCCTGATGCGATTTATCCAAGGATCCTGTCGGAAGTGAGGGAAGAGATGGCAGGACCTTTGGCGATGATTTTTTCGTCCTCACTGTCCACGGGTATAGTGCCGGAAGATTGGAGAGAGGCAAACGTCATTCCCTTGCTCAAAAAAGGAATAGGGATAACCCCAGAAATTACAGGCCAGTTAGTCTTACTTCAGTGGTGGGCAAATTATTGGAAAGGGCTCTGCGAGATAGGATTTATGATCACTTGGATAGGCACAGTTTGTTTCATGATAGTCAGCATGGATTTGTGAGGGGTAGATCATGCCTCACAAACCTTATTGAATTCATTGACGAGGTGACCAAACACGTGGATGAAGGTAGAACAGTGGATGTGGTATACATGGATTTAAGTAAGGCATTTGATAAGGTTCCCCATGGTAGGCTGAAGCAGAAAGTAAGGGGGCATGGGATAGGGGGAAATATGGCAGATTGGATTCAGACAAGGGTGGTAGTGGACGGAAAATACTCAACATGGTGCTCAGTGACGAGTGGTGTACCACAAGGATCTGTTCTGGGTCCTCTTCTATTTGTGATTTTTGTAAATGATTTTGGATGTAGGAGTGGAAGGATGGATTAGTAAGTTCGCGGATGATATGAAAATGGGTCGAGTTGTGGATAGTGCGGAGGGCTGTTCTAGGTTACAAGGGGACATTGATAGGATGCAGAGCTGGGCTGAGAAGGGGCGGGTGGAGTTTAACCCTGAAAAGTGTGAGATGATTCATTTTGGAAGGACGAACTTGAAAGCAGAACACAGGGTTAACGGACAGATTCTTGGCAGTGTGGAGGAGCAGATGGATCTTGGGGTTTGTGTCCACAGTTCCCTGAAAGCTGCCACCCAGGTGGATAAAGTTGTTAAGAAGGCGTATGGTGTGTTAGCTTTCATTAATAGAGGGATTGAGTTCAAGAGCCGTGAAGTTATGTTCTAGCTCTCCAAAAGCCTGGTTCAGCCACATCTGGAGTATTGTGTCTAGTTCTGGTTGCCTCATTACAGGAAAGATGTGGAAGCGTTGGAAAAGGTGCAGAGGAGATTTACCAGGATGTTGCCTGGAATGAAGGGAAGGCCTTACGAGGAAAGGTTGGGAGAGCTAGGGCTTTTCTCTTTGGAATGACGAAGGATGACAGGTGACTTGATAGAGGTGTACAAAATGATCAGAGGTGTAAATAGAGTGGACAGCCAGAGACTTTTTCCTAGGGTGGAGGTACCTCTTATGAGGGGGCATAGTTTTAAAATGAGTGAAGGTAGATATAGGGGAGATGTCAGAGGTAGGTTCTTTACTCAGAGAGTGGTAGGGGCTTGGAATGCATTGCCGGAGAGGATAGTGGAGTCGGCCTCATTAAGGGCATTTAAGCAGCAACTGGATAGGCAAATGCTTCATAGTATAAAGTAAGGGTGGAGGTTAGATAGACCTTAGGTTTAGGGTAAAAGTTCGGCACAACATCATGGGCCAAAGGGCCTGTACTGTGCTGCACTGTTCTATGTGCTAAGTCCTCACTATTCCCTTCTGTATTTGCAAAATTTACATTTTATCATCTATGAGCTTTGAAATTATGCTCCCCGTACCCAACTCTGCGTCAGTAGCAGTTGCCCACATATCCACTCCTACGATGAGAGGAACTGTGTAATTGCCTTTAATTTGGGAAAACAACAATTACCATTACTCGTTCAGAAAAAGCAAAAGAAATTGGAGCAGGAGTAGGACTGTTAGCCTCTTGATTCTACTCTACTATTCTAGATAATGGCTGGTCTGATCATTGCCTTACTTTCCTGCCCACCTGCCATAACCCTCGATCACATAATTATAGAATCTCTACAGTGCAGGAAAAAGCCATTCAGTCCATCGAGTCTGTGCCGAACGTCCGAAGAGCATCCCACCCGTATCCTATTCCCATATCAGCGCATTTACTATTGCTAATCCACTTAACCTATGTATCCCTGGACAATGTGAGGCAATTTAGCATGGCCACCTAATCTGCACATCTTTGGACTGTGGGAGGAAACTGGAGCATCTGGTGGAAACACTGGGGAAAATGTGCAAGCTCCACAGTCACTCAAGCCCGGAATCAAACCCAGGTCCCTGGTGCTATGAGGCATCAGTGCTAATCAGAGATCCCACTGTGCCATCTGATGCTTTTTGTTTGTTTTAACTTAACCTATTTTTAATAATCAACTGTTCATTGACTGGAATAGGTGGAACTTAACCTGGGCCTCCCGGTCCAGGTGTGGAGACGCTACCACTGCACTATAAGAGGGCCATCCCCGGTCTCCTCCTTGATCAAACTAGGAAATTAGCGTCAGATGATGTTCCTCTCTTGAGTACCGCCAAATTTCCAAACTCCTCTTCATCAGTTTCCATCCTGTCCAGTTTCTATTGTCACTTCTCCTTCACTGCTGCAGAGGGAGTATCTTCTTTAAAGCAGTTGGAATCAAGGTGCTGACTCATCACCTTACCCATACACTATATCCACAAGATTGTCTTTTTGGTCTGTAGTCATTCCTGCTTTTAGCATCTTTTTTATATGGTCATTTGTTTACTTGAAAAAAAAACCTTCTGGATTCAGATTTATATTTCTTAGTAGTCTATTCGCATTCTTTTGACCCTCTCAGTTCCTTTTTCTGTTCCCTCTTAATGCACTTTCTCTTATAACCCTGTCATTTAATGCAAGCATTTTTCTACTATATTTGAAGAAATATTTAAGTGGTTATGAGGTGAAACGTATATTCCAGTGTGAAGCACTGATTTTACTGTCTTTATATTGGTTTCAGAGATGTTGATGGAGTGTTGCATCGGGCAAATAATACTGAATTCGGCTTAGCGTCAGGGGTTTTCACACAGGACATTGGAAAAGCGATGTATGTGAGCGATGGACTTGATGCTGGAACTGTATTTATCAACACATACAATAAAACTGATGTTGCAGCTCCCTTTGGAGGTTTCAAACAGTCTGGATTTGGGAAAGATCTGGGTAAGTTTAGACTTTGTTCAGAAACACAGCCTGCATTGATTGTGAGGTTTTTTTTGGCAGTATACTGTTGCAGCATTCACTCTGTGACCAAGCACTCGGCGTGTTATATTGAGTTCCAGGACTCTGTAACTAAGTGCATGGGAGTTCCTTCTGGGGGATTGACCCTGTGGTTTTGCTGATTTTTTTTTTTGGATATTGAGCTATGATGGAGCTCCATTGAGTTTGATTTTGCTTTTACTCAACATTCTAGATGTCTGTTCAGCTTGTAAACAATCGCACAACAGCTTGGCAGGGTCCCATTTTGGAAATTCGCTCAATCATTATGACACATGGACAGGAGTAGGCCATCCAGCCCCTCAGTCCTGTTCTGCTATTTGATGAGATCATCGTTGTTCTGATAAATTTTTGTATGATTTCCCATTTGCAGAGCAGAAACCGGCAACTAGTAACAAACTTGACTGATTGGACAACCCGCCCGAGAATCAGATAAGACAGCAATATCTACCATGTACTGTAACTTGTGCCTTAGTGATATATTGGGCCTGATTTTAATCCATTCAAACATATCCATCTACACAGAGTTAAAATTGAGTCTATTACATCTGCAAGTTATTACCCTGGTGCAGACGTTCAATGGAAAAGAAATGGACAGCCAATTCAGACAAGTGTCAGTATGTACTTCACAATCATACCACCTGGTAAAGTATGAGTGTCGACACTTCACATAATGTGTAAAAGATGTTATAGAATCCCTACAGTGTGGAAACAAGCCATTCGGCTCAACAATT
Source organism: Ginglymostoma cirratum (assembly GCA_024137785.1). Lineage (NCBI taxonomy): Eukaryota > Metazoa > Chordata > Chondrichthyes > Orectolobiformes > Ginglymostomatidae > Ginglymostoma > Ginglymostoma cirratum. Next base: position 1,925,065 of record JAHRHZ010000134.1, read on the forward strand.
CCACACCAACCCTCTGAAGATCATCCCACCCAGACTCATTCCCTTACCATATCCCTGTAACCCTGCATTTCCCATGGCTAATGCACCTAACCTGCACATCTTTGGACTATTTATTAAAATTATGAGAGTTCCAATTGACCAGTGCCCAATATAAATGTATAATATAATATAAATGTACAATATAAACAGTCCTGTTTAGCATAATTGAATCATTCTAGATATATTTCACCTACTTATTGTGAATTCATTGAACTCCGTGCTATGGCAAATATTATTCTGACTAACATCTTAATACTTTTTTTTATATAGTTTAGTCATTAACTTGTGGATGCTGTATTTTTTGCTGCATGTGATGGAACATGGAATTCTGTTCATGTTTATTTTTACAGCCTTATCAACCTGTGGCAATGCGTTATTTGGGCAACCTGTGCTCTAGATCCCTCTGCACTTACATAATGCCGAGCCCGTTTCCATTCAGATTATGTTTTGTTTTGTTGTGTTTTTTTTTATTGAAATGTATTACCTCAAATTTGTTAAATTCCATTTGCCACTTTTTAACTTCTGTACACATTCTGTCAATATCTGTTTGCAACTTTGTTTCTAATTTTTAAAAAAGCTATACATGGTATTTTGGTATCATCCTTAAATATCGATACCCCTCCTTCTAAGTCATGTCACTTGTCCCATGCCTTTGCTCTCTCATTAAGATTGGTATGCCACGTATTTTTAACTTCAACTAGCAGCGTGTTTAAATATGTTGATGTTCTCCCTCTGTCAACCTTGTAATGAATTAAGTTTCCAGCTGCTGTTGAGTCATCCAGTCAATGTGTCCCATTCTCAGCAGTCTAATCCAGATTCTGATTGTAAATAGTATATAGCTTGCCGATACAGTTAATAAGTGATGTCAATATTCAGCAGACTGATAGAGGTATAAGAAGGTATTTGAAGACATGTTGCTAAGAAAAGTAGGTTTTGTCTCTGTCTTTCTATCTCACTTAATCTCATTCAGTTTGCAGAAGTATTGTCTCTTCCGCAGATTTCTAACCAGATCCTCTATTTGTAAATCTATATTTCTTTATCCTTTGTGCTTAGGAGACTGGATTGGTTAGGATTATATTCACTGGAGTTTAGAAGAAAGAGGGAGAATCTCATATAAATCAATAGGATTATAATCAGATGGGACATTTTTAAAGCAGCAAGGATGGTCCCAATGATCGTAGAGTCCAGAACCAGGAGTCACAGTTTATGGGGGTAGGCCATTTAGGAGTGAGAAGAGGAGAAATTTCTTCACTCAGAGTGGTGAGCTTGTGGAATTTTTTGCTAGCAGCTGAGGACAAAAAAGCTGCTTTTGAAAGCAGCTGAGGACAAAACATTGAAAGTTTTCAATAAGTAGTAAGGTATAGTTGTTAGGGCTAAAGGAATCAAAGGATATGGGGAGAAAGTGGGAACAGGATACTCAGATGATTAGTCCTGATCATTTTGAATGGCAGAGCAGGCTCAAACGACTGATTGGCCTGCTCCTGCTCCTATTTTCTGTTTTTTCCAACAGGATGTGAAACTGATGTCGGGTGAGCTATTTTCAAATTTGGAACTGATTTTAAGATCAGCCAGCAGAAAAGTGGGGGACAGAGGTGAGATGTAGTGTACAACTGAAAAAGACTTGCACAAAGGCACAGGAGTGGAGATTCCATGGACTGGAAGATTCTGAAAGAATAGCAAAGAGACACTAAACCACAGAAAGAGAATGCAAAATCAAAATATCAGGGGCAATGCTGAGGGGTTTTACAAATATTTTGAGAATCAGAGGGATGTGCAGAAATTCCTTAAAGGCCCGAGTTATATTGTAATTGGAAACCAGAAAATGGCAGGCATATTAAATCGGGACATGTGCACAGGGAACAAGTGTAGGCCATTCAGCTACTCAAGCCTGCTCAAAAGGAGCAAGTAGTTTTGAGATCTGACGGAAATTTTTTTTTCACCTAGAGGATGGTAGATATATGGAACTTGCTGCCTGAGGGGGTGCTGGAGCCAAATATATTTAAGAAGCATCAGGATGAGTACTTAAAATGCCAGGACATAGAATGCTACGGATCAAGTCCAGCTAAGTGGGCTTAGTGTAGCTTGATGTTTGTTGGTCTGCATAGACATGGTGGGCCAAAGGGCCTGTTTCTATTCTGTATAACTCTGACTCTCTATGACAATCATAGCTGACTTGCATGTGGCTTCAACTCCACTCTCCTGATATGTCCACCTTGAAATCAAGGATCTATCTAAATCTGCCTAAATGACATATTATTCTTTTCTGGGAAAGAGAATTTCACAGGTGAATGAGGCTCTGTGAGAAAAGATTCTCTTCACTTTTATCTTAAATGGAAGATTTAGGGCAGCACGGTGGCTCAGTGGTTAGCACTGCTGCCTCGCAGTACCAGGGACCTGGGTTTGATTCTACCCTTGGGCGACTGTGTGGAGTTTGCACATTCTCCCCGTGTCAGAGTGGGTTTCCTCCAGGTGCTCTGGTTTACTCCCACAGTCCAAAGATGTGCAGGCTGGGTGGATTGGTCATACTAAATTGCCCATAGTGTCAGGGATGTGTAAATTAGGTGGGTTATAGGGAGGGGTCTGGGTGGGATGCTCTGAGGGTCTGTGTAGACTTGTTGGGCTGAATGACGTGTTTCCACACTGTTGGGATTCTATGATCTGTAGTTTTTAAACTGTGTTCCTTAGTTTTAGTCTCTTCCACAAAGGGAAAGATCCTGTCAATATCCAAACCACAAATTCTCCTCAGGATCTTTTATTTTTAATAAAATCACCTTTCATTCTTTTAAATAGCTATTTTGTATATGTCTTCACAGTAAGTTTTTTTTAAATTCATTAACGGGATGTGGGTGTCGCTGGCTGAGCAGCATTTATTGCCCGTCCCTAATTACCCAGAGAGCAGTTCAGAGTCAACCACATTGCTGTGGGTCTGGAGTCAGACCGGGTAAGGATGGCAGTTTTCTTCCCTAAAAGACATTAGTGAACCAGATAGGTTTTTTCAATGGATTCATGGTGGTCATTAGCTTCTTAATTCCAGATATTTTATTGAATTCAAATTCCACCATCTGAGTGATGAGGCAAACTGGAAATAAAGCATCAGGAGGAACTAACTAGATTAAATAGAGATAAAATAATATTACAACAAAACTAGTAAGATTATACAAATAGAAAACTCTCCAGAATGTTAAAAGAATGAAGTGAGAAAACTGATGATATGATTGTCCAGAATGTGCTTAGTTCACAAATTGTCCCCTTGGATGTGAAACCCACTGATGTCAATTATGCTATTCAATCGGTTTCCAAGTCTAATATCAGTTGTAGGAAAGTTCCTAAAATCTTATGTGGGGACAGGATGACTGAACATTTGAACAATTATGCACTAATTAGAGTGACAACATAGATTTGCAAAGAGTATGTCTAAAAGAAAATCACCGCCAGCAACTACAGAAGAGGACAACTTGATCAGCTAGGTGCTTGATTTTAAGACTGATAAAATTTCTAAATCTAAATCTGTTTTTTTCTTCCATTTTTAGGTGAGGAAGCTCTTCATGAATATCTACGAACTAAAGCTGTAACTGTTGAGTATTAGAACCATACTACGAGAATATCTTTGTTCACACTGGCTATACTTAATCCAGTAAAGATACTGCTAAATCATACAGTCTGAACCCTCGGGGACAACTGAATTGTACAGACTGAAATAAAAATGAAGTACTGCGATACTGGAGATCTAAATAAAAAGTGTCTCTGGAGAAACCCAGCAGGTCTGGCAGCATCTCTGGAGGAAAGAGTTCCACAGAAATGTCTTATTGGACTTGGAAACATTAACTCTTTCTCTTTCCACAGATGCTGCCAGATCTGCTGGGTTTTTTTTCTATGTATAGACTGAACCCTGGGGTCACCTGAGTTATACAGACTGAATCCTACGAGACAACTGTACTATACAGACTGAACCTTAGGGGACAGCTGTAACTCACGTGCTTTTAATGGTGGCACCCAAGAGAAGCTAAAATTATAACCCCATTTACATTGTTGATGCATTGACATCTCTGCATGCCTCAATATCATCAAAAATACTTTAAATAATCACTAGTTTGAAATCTTAGTCAAAAGTTTCTGCTTTGTGGGTGCAATCAATAATTAGACATACAATAATGTTCAAAGTTGCACCAGTGCTTCAAAGTGTTTTCTCTATAAATTTTCCCTTACGTATTATTTTCCATGAACTGGTACAATCAGGCTGTTTTAAACTTTTTCTTTAAATTTGAATTTAAAATATTTCTTAGAATATCTAAAGTGATAACTGGTGCAGTTTTATTGCAATAGAGCTGCTATTGGGTTTATCACAAGAAAAATTAATTAATGTTTTATCCAGCACTTTATTTTAATTAAGTGAAAGTGACTATACTGCATCATTTGTGAATTACAGTGGTGTACCAGTTTAATTCTGAGTTTTAAAAGGTGTCTATCGGTGTATTTACACCTTTAATATAAAACCAAGAGAGTTTAATAAAGGGCTTCCTGAATGGTCTGAAAATGAGTGCAATGGTGGAAAATCACCATGGTGATTAATTCAACCTGGGCTGTGGGCAGTTTTGTGGACAGGCACAGCGATTATCTAGCTATCTCAAAATATCATAGAAATGTGATTTGTTTTTGCTTGAAATTCTGCAAGCATTTGTGTGCTGGAATTTGGACTAAATTTGGGAAAATTCGGTACAGCTGAGCACCAGAACCAAGCACTTAAACATTTGGTTTTTATAATTCTGTAATTTTACTGACCATTTAAGAAGGTCATTTATTGTGTTCGACAAAACCTGATATGGAGGAAAGGGTGGTGTCATCAAATTCTGATCTTATTGCATTAATAGTTGTAGAATAATATACTACTATATTTTTGTCCAAATATTGGTGCTGCCGAGTATCACTACAAATTTATTTGCACGTGATCATAATGAAGTGCCTTTTAATATAGATCTTCTTAAGGTGAGTACAGATGACTGCATCATAGCATTTGAACTGCATAATAAGCTTTAATTTTGAATAATTTCAATATTTTGTACCTTTGTAAATTTGAATGCTTGTTCCCTGGAACTGATGTACGTCTTGACTGTAGGCACATGTATCAAGATTGTGTTTTGTAATATACACATAATGTCATATAAATACTGGTTAATCCAGTAGTTTCATGTGTCTGAAAGTGTGTTTATATTATTATGTTCATGTGTCCTGTTAAAAACACTTGCTTCATTTGTGCAAGAAGATTTCTGTTGCATGAATTTCTAACTGGCAATTAATCTATATACCTGCCTTTAGTCCTGACCATTTTATTGTTTGTCGGACTATTCATTGAAAAGTGATCTCACAATGCTTCCACTTGATCGCTACAGAATATTAATTGACAAAATGAACTTAGAACTGCAATACGGCACTACTTCTTGGAGTTAACGTGATGGTGAATTAGGACAACATTGACATTTTAAAACTGATGGAGTAGGTTAAAAAAGAAGTTGATCCATCAGGATTGCCCCACATGCAATGATGACTAAAGTATTGCAACAGATACTTCCACCCTGCACTCAGCTCATTTCCTGGGAGACAATAAAGAGAAAAGAAACAACAGACAATTGGGAAGAACATCCTCCCAAAAAATGTCTTCCAATCCCATCAAGTTGGTTGAGTCTAGTCCAGGAGAAATCACAGGGACTAAGTGTTTTCGATGAAGACATTTAGCTTATATATAATGTGATCTTGGGTTATGAGGAACTGGTCCCACCCCACCTTATGAGCTACTACTGTCTCTGCAGCTATGTGGGCAAAGAAGATCTACTTAATATTCTGGTCTGTTTCTGCTCTAAAATGGCTTAAATTTCCATTTATGTTTGTTTTCACAACTCACTAATATGAATTTATTCATCATGTATGTAAAAATTACTAGTTGCGGTCTAAGCATGCATCATGTAATTTAGTAAAAATAAAGCTTTGCTATGCATTCTAGCTGATATTGAGCCAGTTTCTTTCTAAATTTTCACTACTCTTAATGCTGGATATTTGGTGATTGTGATTTGTGGCCATTGCTTTTGGTTGTTCTAGCTCACTTTTGTCTAATATGTCCTTGGAGTAAATCCATTGATCGTACGAGCTTTGTTTGTGGGTTATCCCCCCAACACGTGACTATGCTGAGTTTCATCCCATTGTATAAATTATTTGCATAAATTTGTAATTTTCAGTCTAAAATGAAATATGAAGCATTGACTGTCTTCAAGATCTTGTGTTTGGGATGCAAATTGCATGGTGTAGTAGAGGATAATCTGAATGGGCTGATTAAATATGTGCTCAGCTACCCTCCTGTCCGATACAGTTGGGATAATTCTGGGTCAAAAGGACTAGGACATTATTGCTATTAAATGCCAATGCTAATTGTGACAGACTGTTTTCTGTGAAATTTCTCGAATTCCATGAACGAAATACATTTGATGAAGCAGAGAACAAGAGTCAGCTTGGTTGGTACCACAGCCACAAGCATCCGCCTCACTCCACTATGGACACTCAGTAGCAGCTGCGTGTATTTTCTAGAGGATGCACTGCAGATGTTCTTAGGTAGCACTTCCAAACTTGTTATCTAGAAGGACAAGGCCACGTACCATCTTGACTTGGAAATGGCTACTCTGTCATTGTTGCTGGGTTAAAATCCAGGAAGTCCCTCCCTAATTGCATTGTTAGTCAAATCACAGCACATGGACTGCAGCAGTTCAAGAAGGCAGCTCACCACCACCTTCTCAAGGACAACTACGGACAGGCAAAACTTGCTGGCTAGTCTATGACACCCATGTCCCATGAATGAATAAAAAAAAAAAAAATGGCTGAGTGGTTAGCACTGCTGCTTCAGCACCAGGGACCCAGGTTTGATTCCATAATTGGGCAACTGTCTGTGTGGAGTTTTCACATTCTCCCCGTGTCTGCATGCGTTTCCTCCAGGTGCCCTAGTTTCCTCCTACATCCAAAGATGTGCAGGTTCAGTGGATTGGCTGTGCTAGATTGCCCACAGTACTGGCTAGGTGGGTTAGCCATGGGAAATGCAGGGTTACATGGATAGGGTTGGGGGGGTTGGGTCTGGGTTGGTTGCTCTTTGGAGGGTCGGTGTGGACTCAATAGGCTGAATGGCCTGCTTCCACACTGTAGGGATTCTGTGATTCTAAGATGTGATCTGATAAATGGATTGTTAGTCATGGAATGCAGGGACCCTTACTGTACATTCAGCAAGTGCCAGACTCCTGGTCACTTTCCTGTCACCTTTGATTCAATAAATAAAACTCAATAATCAAGCATCAATGACTGCCTCCTGATCACGTAACTTACACAGAATTGTGTTTAAAAATGAAAGGAGTTGGAAAAATGCCAGCTGGAAAAGAGGTGGTATTTTTAATCTTGCTTTACAACGCTTAGTACAAAACTCTAAGTTACAGCACTTAAAATGCATTGACGGTTCTGGCTCTATCACCCATTCAACCAATAAGAGCAGATCCCCATTCCACTTCCAGACTACTTTGGTGAAAAAAATTGTCTTCTGTGCCTCATTAATTCTTCTGCCGATTACTTGAAAACCATTAACCTAGCATCAACTAATTGAAATAAGGTCTGTCCTATCCATTCACTGAGGCCCTTAATAATTTTAAATGCCTGAATTAAATCTTCACTTGGCCTCCTCTGTCCCAAAGAAACCCAGTTTATCCAATCTGTCAATTAAGCCAAACTTCGTTTTGGTAGAAGTAGTTTTCAAAGTTTACTCTGCCTGATGAGCAAGGGAAGAAGTATTCATCCAACAGTACTGCTCTAAGCAACAGCATTTACCTCCACGAGTTGCAGCTGTTTGTCACCACCAGGACAATGAGCAAGGACAATCTTGTCAGCAACACCCATATCTTGGGAACAAGAAAACGTTCAAACAAAAACTTTCGAAAGCCATCACATGGAACTGGGGGATTGTCAATTGGGATTTCAAAAAATCTATCACATCAATTTATTTCTAGCTTAACATTGTTTAAATATACCATTGTGCCATTCTGGCATGAATTAGGAACATTGAAATGCATGCAGCTGGCCATGAAGATGACAAAAATAAGATTAATATGCTGCCACTGTTAGAAAAGGGAACACCCCCCCCCCCACTCCCACGGACTCCCTTTGTTACTGCTGGAGCTGTGGACTTGGTTGTCTGTGAACGGGAAGAGTTAGAGATACAATAAGTTTTGAATGAAGGCAAAGTGGCACAAGGACAAGGCAAGTTCTGTTATAGAGGTTGCGTTGCACTAATTTTCACATCTGTTCACAGTTCACAAGAAGTTTGGTTGCCTCAGTCCAAACTCTGGAATACCTTTCCCTAAATCTCTCTACTTATCTCAATTAAGACATTCTTTAAGAACTGTCTCTTCGACTAAACTTATGGTCATTTGCCCTATTATCGCCTCATGCAGTTCAGTGTCATGTTGTTTAATAATGCTTCAGTGAAGCACCTTGGGGTGCTTTATTACATTAAAAACACTAATGATATGGAGTTGTCTCAGACAAGGAACATCAATTGTAAGAAAAGCTGGCTCTATGTTTTGGCCAACGTGGAAATGTGAATGGAACAGCATCAAGCTGACTCAGCAGTTCAAGGCGATAGCTCATCATCATCACAGGGCAGCTAGGGATGACACTCATGAATGAAGAAAAGGGCAATTTACAGTTGACATGAAATAATTTAAAATCTTTCATTTGCACTGTTTGCAGCACATTCTGGGCATCGAGTGGAAGGACAAAAATCACAAAATCCTCTTAAGGGTAAATCTCTCCCAGAAGCCTGGTACTCAAATCAGAGGTAACTTTGCTGGTTCAGGCACATTCATAGATGGTCATTGTATCCAAGGTCTGTCTGTAAGGTAGCAACAGATCGATGGGATGCCTGAAAGTTTTGTTTCAAGGATGTTTTCAAGTGTGATATGATGACTCTGAACACTGATTTTCACACCCAGAAGACACTAGCAAAATAGCAATATGGTGGTTTGGGAATAGGCCCTAACACACAATAACAAGTCACAGCAACATCTCAAAGTATGCGTCACTGGTGGCAGAATTTGCCTCTCAAATTGGTCTCTTCGGTCATTAGCAAAGTGCATCATATGAAGCCCATCCAGATCTGTAAGAATGACTGATGTACACCTCTCTTCAAGGGCTGCTTAAATTTGCAGAGTGATGAGCAACTCGTTGCAGGATGGCCAAAATTTGTTCCTATAGGTTTTGTATGTGTTTGAATAAGTCACAGTAAGCTGTAGTGGTCAAACCGATTTTCAGTCAATGGCAGAATTCAAATATACCATACGAAAAGGTAACTTCAGCAACTAAATTTTCAGATTTTTTGGTTCAGGTGAGACTTAGAACCACAAGGTAAAAACAACTCTTCAGATAGTAAATTCAAATAAGTTTTTATTTAAAAAGAAATATGAATTAATACAAGGTTATCATATAGAAGTAGAGTATTGCTGAAAAGAGACACATCCAGCAATACTACTGAAAAAACTATTGAATACAGAATTAGTTACACCAAAATGTGTAATTCATCCATACAAAGAAACCATTATTTTACTATACAGGATGTGTCTGTAAATCATTCTTTTCTCTCGACCCTAGTTTAAGCTATTTTTCACTATCCTTACTCATACATCCTTCACAAGGAATCTTTCTTGGTCATTTGGAACTTTTGGATGCAAATGAAAGAAGCCTCATGCAGACAACAGGTGGAAACCACACTGGCTAATCTTCAGAAAAGATGAGGCCCCAGTGAGGAAGAGCACTTCGTTCAACTGGACGTTCAGACTTATCAGAGTTTTACACCCTCTGCTGGACACAGGTTCATGACAACTAACAATTCCATCATTTGAACCTGGACAAGAAGTGCATCTGCAGAAACTGCAACTAGGCAGATAACAACACCAACACATGCAGAATCAGAATGTCTCACTAAACCACAAGAAACCAGAGATGCTCAGTACCTTACTGAATGCTAAGGAGGTGACTCAAGAGGGTGGGGCTTTTGGAGAAGGATGAGGAATAAAGAAAAAAATTCAATTAGCCAAGCACAAGTGATGAGATTGCAGACTGCAAAGAACAGCTGAACCACCTTTCTACCAGGTTTCCTGCAGTCAGATTTGATAGAAAAATACATTAGGTTATAGAGTTCAAAGAAGTATTTTCAAACACAAAGGCAGAGAAAAAAAAATGCGTTAATAAACTGGGTCAGGATCAGGAGATGTTGATGACAGAAGTGGGTGGCTTCTCAGAGCTGGTGTTGCAAGACAGACAAAAGTGATAAATGTTTGAATGCTATCAAGGAATCGAATGTAGCACCTACAGCTGAAATCTGCTATGATGTATTTGAAGAAGATCTGCTGTCAAATTGAGAAGTGATCAGTGTTGCAGATAAAGCACATCCCTGAGCCAGTGAATTTGCAGCACAGGCTTGGCAAGTCAGTCTGTTCACAAGGATTATAATACACAAGATTGTTTATAATGATTACAGGATATAGTACTGTCACTGTCAAATCACTTTACATGGTATATCAAAATATAACCGGTATTTTCTAAAAATAAAATTTGCAGGACATTGCTTTAACAATCTACCGGAATTGAACAAAATTATCCACCAGCTCCTAATTACAAAGATTTCTCAGTAAGGTAAGCTATCAGTTTTCATTAGCTCTGCAGGCAAATGGGTTGATTTGTACAGATTGTCCCATTGTACAGATTCTCATACGTATCTGGTTATCACCTCAAATGTCATTTTTACAAAATTGTGCTCATTTTACTGATTCACTTTTCAAAAACTACAACACTTGTCAATTCTCTTTTCAACATCTCTAACACCATAAAGTGAATGTATCAAATGGGTAGCAATAACTAAGTCCATCTACTTGCTGGTCATTGCGGAGCTTAACACTAAACCAGAGCTTATTATACTAGAGGGCTTTCTTTCAGTTTCTCCAGTACCAGGGCATTTGGTGAAATTATTTCCACTAGAAATGCTTCACAAGAAGAGCAGACCTACAATGCTCAGGAACATCAGGCACTGTTATATCCAGAGGCTGCCTGTTTTGATTGGCCGTTGAAAGTGCACCAGCTGACATGAGGTATACAAATAACATGCAATGATGGGTGCAGGGTGCTACTTTGCTGGAAAGTCATTCATTTGGCCCATTCCTTAGCAAGATAATTGATCCGGAACCATCAGTCTCTCGGCTAAGATGGATGCTCTAGTGATCCATTCAGACACATTAGTGATTGCTGCTGGGTCCAGTGTGACTGTTAACAGTGAGGCTGAGGACTGAACAATCCAATTCTCTTCTGAAATCATGCAGGACTTTGCATCACTTGCATCCCTTTTAAATGTGAAGAAATTAATGTCCCTAATCCAGGCTCCTTTGGATAGTTAATGGGTGCCATCACTTGACAGAACTTCTATTCTACATTTCTTTTGCCTCTGGGTTCTGTGTAGCTTGAGATTTGCTTCTGTAACTTCCCCAAACAAATCACTCTCGCACTGAGAATCCTCATCTTCAGAAGTTAACTTTTCGTCTCCACTTTCGTCAGAACCATTCATCTCAAACAGAGACACGTTCTGAAACAGTACAACAGGTAAAAGAAGTGTCAGGGAGAAACTGGGCATGCAGTCTGTTAAGATTGTGGAGAGTGGTTTGGGTGGGAAGGTGAGGTGGGGGATGTTCAGAGGATGGAGGGGAATAGATGAGGGCAAGGTAAACATAAGGATGTTGCAGAGGTTTTGGATCACGGAGAGTGAGGTGGGAATGTGTTTCAGAGAGGGGTATGTGAGGGGGAAAGAAAAAGAGAAGACAACTGAGGGTAATGAGACAGGCACACAAAGACAAGATGCAGAGGGGTCAGGGTTGGGATTGTGGGTAAGAGGATGGGGAACTGGAAGAGTCGAGAGAGGAGGCGCAAGGGAAAGAATCATGATTCAGAAGACTGTAGCAATCAATGAAGACCTAACTACACTCATCTCATTTTTCAGCTTTTCGTCTAGACCCCTGAAGGCTATGGAAATGCAAGTGAATATCTAAATAGTACTTAAATGTTGAGCTTAAATGTCTGACTCAACCACCCTTTCAGACAGTGTGTTCCAGTCTCCCCGAGTCAAAAAAAAATTATCCTCAACACATGTCTTAGCCTTCTACCCCTTACCTCAATTCTATTCCCCCAGTTGATAACTCTTCCACTGATGGAAAAAGTGCTTTCCTATCTACCCTATCATTACATCTCATAATCTTATACATCTCTATCATGTCCCTTCTCAACCTTCACTGCTCCAAGGACATCCCCGAGCCTATCCAATCCTTCCTCATCACTCAGATCCTCCAGCCCAGGAAGCACCCTGGTAGATCCCCTCTGCACCCTCTCCATCACAATCACATCTTTCCTATAAAAATCGCATGCAGTTGTGGCCTAAACAGTGTTTTATAAAGAAGTTGCTGGAAAAGCTCAGCAGGTCTGGCAGCATCCGTGAAGGAGAAAACAGAGTTAACGTTTCAGGTCCAGTGACCCTTCCTGAGAACTGAGTTCTTCTTCTTCTTCTGAGGAAGAACTCAGTTCTGAGGAAGGGTCACCGGACCCAGAACGTTAACTCTGTTTTTTCCTTCACGGATGCTGTCAGACCTGCTGAGTTTTTCAAGCAACTTTGTTTTTGTTCCTGATTTACAGCATCCGCAGTTCTTTTGGTTTTTATTTAGTGTTTCATAAAGTTCCAGCATAATCTCCCTGTTTTTGTATTCTTTGCCTCAGCTAAAAAAGGCTAGAATCCCACGTGCATTCTTAACCTACCTGCCCTGCTGTCCTCAGGTATTTGTGGAGAATGAAACCAGATGTCTCTGATGTTCAGTACTTTCCAGGGCCCTATCACTTGATATAACCCATTGTCTTCTTAGCGCTTTACTTCCACTTTTCTGGATTGAATTCCATTTGCCACTGCTATGCCTACCTGACCAGTTGTTGATTTGCTCTATTTTACAGCTATCCTCCTCACTATTTGCTACCCTGCTAATTATAATGTCATCCATAAACTTTCTGATTACACCCTGCCACGTTGAAGTCTAAATCATTAAAGTGCATCACAAACAGCAAGGCGCCAACACTAACCTCTGCAGAACCCCACTAGAAACAGACTTCTCGTTACAGTGTTATCATCCCTGTATTATTGTCTCTGCTTCCCGCCACTCAAACAACTTTGGAAGCAATGTGTCACCTTGCCTTGGATCTCCCATGGGCTTTTACTTTCTAGACCAGTTTGCCATGAGAGGCTTTATCAAAACCATGCTATATTTGTCAAACATGACCTTCTCTCAATAAATCCATGTTAATGTTCCCTGTTCTCTCCATGTGCAGATATGGCCTGTCCCTCAAAAGTATGTCTAACAACTTGCCCAACACTGAAGTTAGACTGAGATAACAAGGTGTAGAGCTGGATGAACACAGCAGGCCAAGCAGCATCAGGGGAGCAATTCTGCTCCTCTGATGCTGCTTAGCCTGCTGTATTCATCCAGCTCTACACCTCATTATCTCAGATTCTCCAGCATCTGCAGTTCCTACTAGCATTGAAGTTAGACTCACTGGCCTGTAATTTCCCAGCTATCACTTCCTTCCATTTTTAATGATGGGAAAGACATTAGCAGTCCTCTGGCACCTTTACTGTGTCCAGAGAGGATTTGAAATTTGATGCCAGGGCTCCAGTTATGTTCTTCTTTGCCTTCAACAGCTTGGGATACAAGATCTATGCCCGGAGATTTATCCACTTCTAAGGCTACAAAAGCCAGTAGCACCTTCTCTCCATATAAATCTAATATTTCAAACATGTTGATGCCTATAACTATGTTGTCCTTTTCCCTTATGAAGAACCTTCTAAGCATTCTTGCAGAACTGTGTCTACATTTTACTGGGTTCACACACAGATTGTCTATTTGGTTCCTAATGTTTCCCTAGATGCTCTTTATATTTTTAATAACGCTTTTTTTATTTTACTTTATTCCATCCTCGAATGCTTTTCCAAAAGCATATTAAGTCTAACGGAGTTATGTTCATTATTTCTAAAATACCCCTGTACTGATACATCTGCCATCTGTTCAGATTCATTTCTGAATATTAGCTCTGGAACTAACCCCCTCCCTCGTTGGGTTTTCTACGTACAACGAATCCCCAACTTACGAGCACTTGTACTTATGAATGCGATCTCATACAAGGGTATATTAACATTAATTTTAAAGTTCTGACATATGAACACTTCCTCACACTTACGAACAGTTATTTTATATCAACCTGCATCACGTTCTGACTTGCATACAAATTGACTTGCAAACTTACTCAAAAACAGAACCTGATTGTGACTCAGGAACTGCCTGCATTATCTAAAAAGGTTGCATTTTAAGAATTTTGCTACCTTGCACTCTACGTATCCTAGTTAATATCTGAATAGTTAAAATCACCTACAATTACTGCCTTATTATTCTACACTAACCTGAAATTTGATTAAATATTTGATCCTCTATCTCTCCCTGACTGTTTGGGGGTCTACAGTACAAACCCAACAGCAACGTTCCCTTTAAGCTATGCATGCAGCTGCTCTGATGTTCTACACAAGGCACGCGGCATTGACTTTTGACTCTGGAAGTTGTTGCTGCACATGCGTCTGACAGGCCCATGCCGCTGGTAATAAAATTAGATGGAACAATTCCCAACAGCATGATTGCCCCTTTCGTCTTTATTTTTATTTCTACCCATTTGGCATCAATTGATAATCCTTCCAAGTTATCCTCTTCACTGCTATAATCAATTCCCTGATCAATATTGCGAATTCCCTCCTTTCTACCTCCTTCCGATCTTGTCTCAATACCCTATAACCGAGGACGTTGAGCTGTCAGTCCTGTTCATCTTAAAGCCAAGTCTGGCTGATAGCTATGATATCATTCTGCCATGTGCTTATCTGTACCCTGAACTCATCTGTCTTATTGCTCAGACTCCTTACAAGAAAATACATTCTAATTAGCCTTGCTAAATTAACTTCTTTCATATGTAGCCTATATTTCCAATGCCTTCCACACACACTCACTACTGTTTCAAATTTTAATTCCATCTCACTTTTGCTCCCCTAACTACTTGCGATGGCTCCACCCTCCCCAGTCCTGGCTAATCTAGTTTAAATCCAGGTGGCCTCTCACAAGGCTGTTGGGATGCAACATGTCCAGGTTCCACCTCTCCCAAAAATGGTCAAAATGTCTCAGGAATTTAAAGTTCTCCCTTCAGATGTAGAGAGAGAAAACAGTAAATAGACAACAGTGCAATGTACTCTTGTAATCATTAACAACTCCTGCTGACAGCATTATCAACAAATGATGTAGCCTGGGTGTCAGTGTTTATCATCCATCCAAGCCACTCACTCACCATTTCAATCACCTTATCGGGACAATCCTCTATATTCTCAATGTCAAAGTGACCCGGTTTGGATATCTCCATCTGCTTTAAGAGTTCCTGATTTGCTCTGGCCATCTTTGGCAGGAAGTTTTGCAGTCTGTCCAATACTGGAGGCAAAGCAGGACAGGTACATGTGAAAATTTAAGCATGCTGGGTGGTATCAGAGATGGCAATGCTTGAACTGTTATTAATGGATAGCTTGAGATGTTGCCCAGGGAGAGGGTGACAGTGTTTCCTGGAGCCTGGCAGAGTGGGTCTCAGAGTGGTAATTACTGTACTGGGCATCTGCTGTGGCACAATGACTGCTGCCAGCCCAGTGTTCCCTTCACAGCCCCCATAACTTCTGGGAACAGGCTCAGAGTGATTTCTCAGGGGATAGGGGAGGTGGAGGAGGAGGGGAAGAGAATGGGGAACGGGGAATGGGGAACGGGGAGGGGGAAGAGAACGGGGAACGGAGGGATGGTGGTGGGGGAGGGGGATAAGGGACGGAGGGGTATGGGGGTTAAGTGTTGTGGGGGGGATGGGGAATGCGGTTGGGGGGAGTTTCGGGATATTGACGGGCGTTAGGTGTTGGGGGGGGCGACACTCACCGCTGCTCCTTCCGACTCTGACGATCGGGGGTCGGGTTAAACTCCGGGAATGAGCTGGATCCACCACGAGGCTCTGCCTGAAACCTGCTGGAAAAAAATATCAGAGATAACAAGGTGTAGAGCTGGATGAACACAGCAGGCCCAGCAGCATCAGAGGAGCAGGAAAGCTGACGTTTCGGGCCTACACCCTTCATCAGAAAATCAGCCGGGTGACTCTCAGACCCCACTCCCTCCTCCTCTCACCAAGGCCGCTCTCCACCCTCAGAAGATCTTTGGAGCGATTCGGGGAAAGGCCGTTACCTCCCGCCGCCATCATCACCAACTGTGGACACCCACAAAACCCGGAGCGGAGCGGAGTGGGAAAATAACCCGGAGCGGAGTGGGAAAATAACCCGGAGCGGAGCGGGGAAAGAACCCGGAGCGGAGCGGGGAAATAATCCGGAGCGGAGCGGGGAAAGAACCCGGAGCGGAGCGGGAAAATAACC
>JAHRHZ010000134.1:1941695-1988057 GCA_024137785.1 Ginglymostoma cirratum
GGGAAAGAATCCGGAGCGGAGCGGGGAAATAATCCGGAGCGGAGCGGAGCGGGAAAATAACCCGGAGCGGAGCGGGGAAATAATCCGGAGTGGAGCGGGAAAAGAACCCAGAGCAGAGCAGATATACTCACAAAACCCAGGGTGAAGCACAAAGCAGATCAGGATTCGAATCCGGAACCAGGTTTGATTCTTGGAGCTAGGATCCACATTGTGATCCAGTAGATTCCTGCACAAGGGCAAACGTGCGGTGATCTGTCCACAGGAATCCCTGTTATTCACATTGCTGCCTCTATTGCAGGGCATCTCGAGCTGTCTGAGTAGAGACCTTCACTCTATTATCAAGTCAGGGACAGTTTCCACAAGCTTGCTCACAAGTCTTTGCCCCAGTCCCCAGGACCTGCTGCTCAACTATCTGATTGTTCAAACCACAAATTATCATCTCCACTAAACAGCTCTGAAGAAGGATCACCAAATCCAAAGTGTTAACTCTGCTTTCTCTCCACAGATGTTGCCAGACCTAATGTATTTCTCCAGCTCCTTCTGTTTTTGTTTCAGATTTCCATCATCTGCAATTTATTTTCTATCTAGCCATCTTTGTCCTGCCCTGCAGTCGCAACACTATACTTGAAGGGTCACTTTTTATCTGATACTGAACCATAGCCATACCAACACCGCCAGTTGCAGGGGCAGGGCAGAAGCTGGTCTGTATACAGGCACTGTTTGGAGCCAGAGGTTTGTGGAGACAGAAGCATTTGTAGCTCAAGGAACCTTGGATCTGAGTTGGCGAGCTGGGGTCTGAACTGCAGACCTGTGCAACATAAGGGAACAGAAAAATGACCTGGAAACTTTGCACCAGGAGCTGGTAACGCTCCTCAGTCCAAGTAATTCAAATTTGCATCATGCAGGTGAAGCAGGTATGAGAACCCAGGCTGTAGCATTGGAGGAGCCTTGGCCCCGACAATTATCCAACACTCCAGGGGTTCTTGCAAGCTGTGTGGACAACAGTGGAACTACAGTCAAGATGGCACCTTACTGGACTTCATTTTGAAGGAAATTGAATATCAGGTAGTCTTGTTAAAACTATTGTTAGTTCGTTAGATCATTGGTTAGATCACAGATAACAGTGTGGAACTGAAATTTCTGAAGAAGGGTCCCGACCCAAAACGTCAACTTTCCTGCTCCTCTGATGCTGTCTGACCTGCTGCGTTCCTCCAGCTCCACACTGTGTTATCTCTGACTCCAGCATTGGCAGTTCTTACTATCTCTGAATTAGTTAGATCACAGTTGGAATACTGTGAACAGTTTTGTTCTTATCTTATGAAGGATATACTAGCATTGGAGGCAGTCCAAAGAAGGTTCACTAAGATTATACCATGTCTGGAGGGATTTTCTTACGAGGAGAATCAGAGTCATTCGGCACAGAAACAGACACTTTGATCCAACCAGTCCATGCTGAACATAATCCCAGACTAAACTAGTCCAACCTGCCTGCTCCTGGCCCATGTCCCTCCAAACCTTTCCTATTCATGTACTTATCCAAATGACTTTTAAACATTGTAATTGTACCCACATCCACCACTTCCTCAAGATGTTCATTCCACATGCAAACCACCCTCTATGTAAAAAATTTGCTCCATGTCTTCTTAAATTCTTTTTCCTCTCACCTTAAAAATGTGCCCCTAGTCTTAGAATCCCCCATCCTAAGGAAACGTCAACTACCATTAACTCTATGTATACCCCTCATTATTTTATGAACTTCTTTAACGTCGTTTGTCAACCTCCTATGCTCCCGTGGAAAAAGTCCCAGCCTTTCTTCATGACTCAAACCTTCCAAACCTGGCAACATCCTGGTAAATCTCTTCTGAACCCTCTCCAGCTTGATAATATCCTTCCTATAACTGGGTGACCAGAACTGGACACAGTATTCCAGAAGAGGCCTCACCGATGTTCTGTACAACCGCAATATGGCTTCCCAACCTCTATACTCAAAATACTGAGCAATGAAGGCAAGCGTGCTAAACGCCTTTTTAATCAGCTCTCTGTATGTGATGCAAACTTCAAAAAATTATGTACCGGCACCCTTAGGTCCCTCTGTTCTCCAACACTACTCAAGGCTCTACCATTAATTGTAATAAGCCCTGCCCCATGTTTGTTTTACTAAAATGCAATACCTCACATTTATCCAGATTGAACTCCATCTGCCATTTTTCAGCCCATTGATCCATTTGATCAAGATCCCTTCATAATCAAAAAACCTTCCTCACTGTCTACTACGCCACCAATTTTGGTGTCATCTGCAAACTTACTAATTATATTCTCATCTAAATCATATAAATGACAAACAAAAGACGACCCAGAACCAAACCCTGTGGAACACCAGTAGTGACAGGCCTCCAGTTATAAAAGCCACCCTCCACCACCAATCTCTGTGTCCTGTTGTGTAGCTAATTATGTATACAATTGCCAAGCTCACCCTGAATCCCTTGTACTTAACTTTACTAATTAGTTTACCCTGTGGAACCTTGTCAAAGGCTTTACTGAAGTCCAAGTAAACAATGTCTACTGCTTTGCCTCATCAATCTTTTTGGTAACATCCTCAAAAAACTCAGTCAAGTTTGAGAGTCACAATTTCCTCTGCACAAAGCCATGCTGACTATCCCTAATCAATTTTTGCCTCTCCAAATGTCCATAAATCTATCTTTTATAATGACCTCCAACAATTTGTCCATAACTGAAGTCAGACTCACAGGTCTATAGTCCCCTGGTGTCTCCTTACAACCTTTCTCAAACAAAGGTGTAACATTAGCTACCCTCCAGTCATCAGGCACCTTACCCATAGTTATAGATGATGCAAATATTTCTGCAAGGGGTCTCATTATTTTTCCTCAATTCCCACAACATTCTGGGATACATTAGATCAAGTCCCAGAGCTTTATCCATCTTTATATTCTCTAAGACCTCCTGAACTTCCTCTTCTGTAATGTTAACTGTTTTAAAAACATCAATGTTTATTTCTCTGCATTCTCCATACTCCATTTCTTTCTCCATGGAAAAACTGACGCGAAATATTCATTTAGTAATTCTCCCATTTCGTGGGGTTCAACACAAAGACCTCCTTAATCCTTAAGTGGCCCTACCCTCTCTTTAGGTACCTTCCTGCTCTTAATGTATTTGTAGAATCTCTTTGGATTATCTTTAACCTCATCTGCCAATGCTATCTCATATCCCCTCTTTGCCTTCCTGATTTTCTTTCTTAAGAATACCCTTACACTGTTTATATTGATTAAGAGATTCAATTGAACCAAGTTATCCATATCTAAAATAAGATTCTCTTTTATTCATAGAAACCTAGAAGATAGGAGCAGGATAAGGCCATTCAGCCCTTTGAGCCTGCTCTGCCATTCTTCACGATCACGGCTGATCGTCCAACTCAATAGCCTAATCCTGTTTTCTCCATGTAATCTTTAACCCATTCATCCAAAGTGCTATACCTAGTTGCCTCTTGAATACATTCAGTGTTTTGGCATCAACTACTTCCTGTGGCAATGAATTCCTCAGGCTCACTACTCTTTAGGTAAAGACTAGAACCTCAATATCTTTATTCATCCATTGTTCCTTAATCTTACTAACTTTACCCTTCACTCTAACAGGAACATAATGCCTCTAAACTCACATCATCACACTCTTAAAAACCTCCCACTTGTCAGATATCCTTTTACCTGCGAACAGACTATTCCAATTAACGGATTGAGTAAGTTGGGCCTCTACTCATTGGAATTTAGAAAAATGATGGTGGCCTTAATGAAACATTCGAGTACTTGATTGGATAGATGCAGAGAGTTTGTTTCCCCTTATGGGAGAGTCTAGGACTAGGCGGCATAATCTTAGAATCTCACTTTTAAGACAGAGATGAGGAGGAATTTAGTCTGTTAGAGGATAGTGAATCTGTGGTATTCTTTATTGCAGAGTTTTGAGCAGGATGGGTCATTAAATAAATTCAAGGCTGAGACAGATGAAAAGTGGTGTTGCATATTATGAGATCAGCCTTGATCTCATTGAATGGCCTACTCGTCCTTCTACATCTTATAGTCTGGATTGAGCAGAATGGTCCAGCAATTAAACTGCTTAAATGAGAAGGATGGAATATTAGACTAAGCTTGTGTTCCCTTGAATTTAAAAGGTTGACATAATTGAGGTGGTGTATTAACATGGTCAAAAGAGTTGATAAAGCAGTTCTTGGAAAGGCTAGAACAGGAGGACACACATAGGAAGTGAGCATTGCTGGCTTGGCCAACACTTGTTGCCCTTGACAAAGTGGCAGCAAGCTGCCCTCTTGAACCATTGCAGTCCATGTGTATAGGTGGACACACCGTGCAGTTAGGGAGGGAGTTCCAGAACTTTGACCCAATGCCAGTAAAGAAACAGCAATATATTTCCAAATCAGGATGGAGAGTGACTTAGAGGGGAACTTGCTGATGGTTATGAACCCATGTATCTGCTACCCTTGTCCATCTAGATGGTATTGGTTGTGGCTTTGGAAGGTGTTGTCTAAGGATCTTTAATGAATTTCTGCAGTGCATTTTGTTGCTGCTACTGAGCGTCAGTGGTGGAGGGAGTGGGTGTTTGTGGAAGAGGTGCCAGTGAAGGGGGCTGCTTTGTCTTGAACAGTGTCAAGCCTCGAGAGTTGTTGGTGCTGCAGTCATCCAACCAACTGTAGAGTGTTCCATCACACTGCTGACTTCTGTCTTGTAGGTGGATAGGCTTCGAGGGGAGTTAGGTAGAGAGTTGCTTGCTGCAGTATTTCTTGCCTCTGAACTGCTCTTGTAGCTACTATACTTATGTGGTTAGTGCAGTCGAGTTTCTGGTCTTTGGTAACCTAAGGATGTTGACAGTGGGATATTCAGTGATGTCAAGGATCTCTTAACAGAGATGTCATTGCATGGCCTATGTGTGGCATGAATATTATTTGCTCTTTTCAGCCTAAGCTTGGACATTGTCCAGGCTGTTGCATTTGGACATTGACTGCTTTACTATGTAGGAATCGCAAATGGTGCTGAACATCGCGCAATCATCAGCAAACATCCCAACTTCTGACCTTCTAATGGGGGGGGGGGGGGGGCGCGGGGAAATGTCATTGTTGAAGCAGCTGAAAATGGTTCAGCTTGAGACAAAATCAGAATTATCTTGTCCAGGGTAATGTCAGGAAGCACCTCTTAATGAAAGTTTAAATCCCTTGATTCCACAAAGTTGTTGAGATTGAGGGTTTGTTGTCATTTTCTAAACTGAGTTTTATAGATTTTTGTTGGATATTATTGGAAAAGAAACATAGAAGCAAGTCGAGCAATTGGATTTTAAATCCAAAAGAACAAATTTAAGGGATTGACTGTGCTCTTTAGTCTTATTTTATATGTCACCTCTTTAGATCTAATACTTTTTGTAGATCTCGATCTCAAATCAAACTTGCTATACAATTGTAGAGGAAGATTTTCTGGATAAGTAGGGGATGGTTTTAAGCCACTATGTTGTAGAGCTAAAACAACATGCTATTCTCGACCGAGATTGTGCAACAAGAAAGGAGTATCTCTGTCTTGTGCAGTGTCATTTGGGGAAGACTGTATGACTCAGATAGCCATAACATTCTTCAATAAGAGAGAATGAAGTAGTCAAATTTGAAACTCGAGTCCAAAATCAAAATAAAGTGAACTATGACAGTAAGGGAAAAGAAATGGCAATGATAGATTGGGAAACCTTACTACAGGGGTTGATGGTTGACAAGCAATGGTTCACATTTAAAGAACATACACATGATTACAACAATTATTCACTCCTGTCTGGAGCAAATATAAAAGAGGGTGGCCCAATCACGGCTTACAAAAACTATTAGATCCAAAAAGAGACGCAAAATTGCCAGAAAAAGCAGGAAATCTGAGGATTGGTAGAATTTAGTAAACAAAAACAAAAACTTTGATCAAGATGGGAAGTCGCAGAGTAAAATTGCAGGGAACATAAAAACTGACTACAAAAGCTTCCATAAATATATTAAGAGAAAAATATTAGTAAAGAAACTTTAGGTCCCTGACAATCAGAGCTAGGGAAATTTCACAGAATGTCAGGGAACCAAGGATCTAGTGAGAGGGCAGAATGGAAGGAAATCAGTATTTGTAAGAAAATGGTACTAGAGAAATCAAATGGGATTAAAGGCTGACCTATAAAAGCCTAACATCAGTGGCGGAAAAACCGCTTGAGTCTATTATAGTAGAAGATGATAGCAGAAAGTTTGGAAAGTATTAGCTAGATTGGACAGAGCCAGCATGGGTTTATCAAATTCAAAAGTCACACGACACCAGGTTATAATCCAATTGTGGAAGGAAGCTTTTGATAGAGTCCCTTTTAAGATGTTAGTTGGCAAATAGGGGATAGAAGATATATTGGCATGGTTCAAGAATTGGTCGATAGATAGGAAATGCAGAGTTGGAATAAATGGGTCTATCAGTGACAGGCAGTACCACAAGGATCAGTGCTAATATCCCAGCTATTCATGATATGAAAGAGCTGGACAAGAGAACTAAATACAACATTTTCAATTTTGCTGATAACACAAAACTGGGCAGATTGAGTTGTGAGGAAGAGGCAAGGCGACTTCAAGATGATTTAGACAAATTAAATGAGTGGGCAGACATTGCTGATGCAACACAATGTGGCTGAATGTAAAGTTATACACCTTGACGTTGGAAACAGAAAGGAAGGTTATTTAAATAGTGATACATTGAGAAATGTGGATGTACACAGAGATCTGGGCATCCTTACACACCAGTCAATGAAAGTTAACAGGCAAGTGCAGCAAGCAATTCAGAAGGCAAATTGTACATTGGCCTTCATCGCAACGAGACTTTAGTTCAGAAGAAAGCATGTCTTACTGCAGTTGTACAGGGTCTTAGTGAGACCACACCTGGAATATGGTGTGCATTTGATACCCCTAAGGATGATATACTTGGCATAGAGCAAAGTGCAGCCGAAGTTCAGTAGGCTGATAACCAGGGATGGCAGGACTAACCTACGAGGAGAGATTCATTTGACTGGGCCTGTATACATTGGGGTTCAGAAGGATGAGAGAGGATCAGATTGAAGTGTCTAAAATGTTAACAGCGCAGGCCAAACTAGGTGCAGGCAGGATATTTTCCCTGGCAGGGGAGCCTAGAATCAGGTACACAGTCTCAGGATAGGCCATTTAGTACTGAGACAAGGAGACATTCCTTTAAAGGGTAATGAACTTGTGGAATTCTCTACCACACATGACTGTGGAGAGGTTCTGAAGAAGTCAAACCAGACCCAATCATGAATCCCTACAGCATGGAAGCCATTTGGCCCATTGAGTCCACACCGACCCTTCATACAGTATCTCACCCAGACCCAACCATCTGTGACCCAACATTTCCCATGGCTAATCCAACTAACCTGCACATTCCTGGATACTGGGCAATTTAGCATGGCCAATCCACCTAACCTCTGCATCTTTGGGTGCTCTGGTCTCCTCCTGCAGAGACAACTCACACATATGGGGAGAAGGTGCAAATTCTACACAGTCACCCACCCAAGTGTGGAACTGAACCCGGGTCCCTGGTGCTGTGAGGCAGCAGTCCTAATCATTGACCAACCGTGCTGCCCTTGGAATGTTAACTGTTTCTCTCTTCACAGATGCTGCTAGACCTGCTGAGTTTCTCCAGCATTGTGTTTGCTCATCCAATTGTTTTCTACAAACTGCAGTTTGAAAACGTAGCTGCAAGGGCACAATTCCAGCCCTTCCTACAACCCCATTGGCATTGAACTTCAAACATATATATTCAATTCCACGATCATTTTCTGTCCCATGCTACAGTCTCACTGAATCGTCATATCCCTGTTCCCCCTCATGAATTCTTTCCTTTTGCCCTTCTGTCCTCCTTGAAGCCCCTCAGCCTCTTACCTGGAAGAGGGCTGGAGCACAGGAATTTTTGGGTCAGAACACTGACACTAATGAAAACAAATCTATACATCATTCTCTCAGTTTTATTACTGTTAAAATACAAGTAATGTGGCATCATTTGACAAACAAATAGTTTATTACAATTCTGCTTAAGGACAACATTACTTCATTCGTCATCACAATGCCAAGTTACTAACAGTTCTGACTCCAATCACAGTTTATATACAAATCATAAGTCTTTTAGAAATTAATGGCTTTGCCAAACGATGCTGCTATGTTTGCCTCTCTGAAAGCTTCCGAAACAGTCTGCAAAAGAAAAAAAAAAAAAGTGAAACTCAGTTTATTTACTAGTTTCATACAGTCTTGGCAATGGTCAGTAATTGCTTTCATAATAGAAACAAGAACTTTGTCTGCTCTTGGTTTCTAAGCCAAATACAAATTTACAAACAACATGGAAATAAAGCAGAAAACTAAGTTTGGGAAGTGAGTGAAGGTCAGGGGGCAGAGAGCAGCAAATTGGAATCTTGAGGTGGTATTTCAGTTGTTCGGAAATGCAAATAATCTGTATAAAAGTAAGTGTATTAAACAAGACAGTAAAATGCACAATCTAAGGATTATTAGTGAAAATGGAAACACTACTAAAAGCAAAAAAGTTGTATTTGTGACGAGACAGTATTAATCGAGAGAGTTATCACAGTCTCACCAACGTTCACAAGCACCCACACTATACACTGTTTACTCTTATCCTTGTAATCAAATGATTATTCAAAGATCATGGTCTTTGAAAATGCTTTCAAAATCTTGTAACTAAGATGATCCCTTGATCAGGAATCTCTAGTAATGCAAAAAGTTGGACAAACTTGCATCTCTTTTTCAGCAGACAGACCATGTATTAATCTCAATCCATAATGAGGAGAATAACTGGGAAAAATTGATCATGGCAAAGCATGTAAACACCAGGAGTTCAAATTTAAAAGTCAGGAGGAGTGAGAAGTCATGTCAAGCACAAATTGTTAACCACAAGGGTAATAAATATGGGATATCTGCCAGTGATGGTTCTGCAAAGTGAATCATTTATATCAGTTTGAGGTTGGACTTCAATATCATGGCAGATGTGTATTGGCTAGCTTTCTGAAAGGTTTCCTCTTAAGGAAAAAAAAAAGATGGTTTGAGAGTCCTTCTAGAACAGTAACTAAATCTCACATTTAGTAAGAAAGCAGAAGATTCCACACCACTGTGGTGTTAATGGAAAGATGTTTATATCCTCACGTTTACAACAAGCACGGAAATATGCAAAGCCATTAACTTTGTTTTCAGTTGAGAAGAATCCAAGATGGAACCAGTCTTTTTAAAAAAAATGTTCAACAGACAGTGTTGAGTTGAGAAGCAAACTTAGTTCCTCTCCTAGGAGTTGTAGTAAGAGGAGCAGTGGTGTCACAAATCATCTTTAAAGACAGATTGTTTGAATAAATCGGGTCTCTGTTCTCTATATTTCAGAAGAACGAGAGGCAGAGGCAATCTCATTGAAACAAGATTTCGAAGGAGCTGGACAGGGTAGATGGAGAGGTTATTTCCTTCCTGGCTGGGCAAGTTAGAACCTGGACGGCACAGTCTCGGGATAAATGGATGATCATTTGGGATTGAGATAGAAGACATTTCTTCACACAGTTCACTGTCCCAGAAGGCTGTGGATGCTCCATTGCTGAATATATTTAAGGCTTGGATAGACAGATTTTGATGTCTCAGGGAGCAGAGGGATATGGGGAGCAGCAACTAAAGTGGAATCGAAGCCCATGAACAGCCATGATCTGTGTTGAATGGGGAAGCAGGCTCAATGGGCCGAACGTTATACAGCTGCTTCAATTTCTAGTGAGATACACAAGGACAAGAAATTTATAGGGTCACTATTTATAGAGTAAGCACAACTGCTCTTTCAAGAGAGGCACAATATTGGTGTGATGTGAGGACTTTAGGGGATTCAGGTTTTCAATAATCTGTGCTGTGCAGTGCTATCACTGTCCAGTACTTCACCTTTCCCACTGTCACTTACTGGATGAGCATGACAAACTCGGGCAACATCTTCACATGATGCTCCATACTCCATAGCAAGTGTGGCTTCATTGATCATTTCACCAGCACCCTTCAGAGAGAAAATCACATTTATTTCAGGAACTCAGTTAAATCCCATCTACACACACTAAAGCTTTTGCTACTTACAGACCCAAGGATATGTGCTCCAAGCATTCTGTCTGTTTCTTTATGGCTAAGAATCTTTACCAGACCATCTGTATCATTGTTAGTCTTAGCTCTACTGTTGGCAGCAAATGGGAATTTCCCAATTTTGTACGGGATACCCTGAGAAGAAAAATGAATGATCAATACTGACTAAAACAGGCTCACATATTTTACATTCAAGATAGACCTGTTTTTGCAGGAAGTGAGTTGTACACTTAGTGGGGTGCATTCTAGAAAACTGCAGACAAATAAAGGGATTATGATGGTGTAGTGGTGATGTTACTGGACTAGTAATCCAGAACCCCAGATTCATGTTCTGGTGACATGGATTTGAATCCCATCATGACAGAAAATGAAATCTTAAATTCAGTTTTAAAAAAAGTGGAATAAAATGCTAGCCTAATGGTGACCATGCAACCACTGTCGATTGTCATACCAAGTCACATAGCATCACTTCAGCCAATTTACCTTCCTTACCTCATCTGGCCTACATTTGATTCCAGACCCACAGCAAGGTATTTGGCTCGTAAATGCTCTCCAGGCAATAAATGCTGGTCTATCAAGCAATGCCCAAATCCCATGAATAAAAGCAATTCCATATGGATACTCTCAGTGCACTGCTATCCTGGGTATGAGGTATTAAATAAATGGCTCACTGGCCCCTGATAAGGACTGACAAAGTCCTATGGTCTCTACGGAAGGAAATCAGAGAAATGTCAGGCCAGAGCAGGATATGGGAACATCACCGAGTCATATTACACGGTCATTCCTTCATTGGTGCACAGCAAGATCCTGCAAGCAGCAAAGGGCTGTTTTGGAAGCGCTCAGACTTCAAAGCCATTTCATGGTGAACAGTGGTGTACACCAAAGTTCAGTGCTAGAAGCACAGCTTTTCCTGCTGTACTAAAAAAAAGGACTTACAATATACATAGAATTTCAACATAGTTTGAGAAGCTGGGGATGCTCTCGTTGGAACAAAGTAGATTGGGGTAGATTGAATCGAGGTGTACAAGATTGAAAAGTTTGGATAAGGTGGAGGAGGAAAAAAAAACTGTTTCCATTAACTGATGGGACAACTTATAGGGGCACAGATTTATAACGTGGTGCAATATATGTAGGGGATTTTAAGGAAGAACCATTTCACACAGTAAGTGGTAATGACCTGGAACTCAGTCAGCCGTGCAGCATGGAAACAGACCCTTCAGTCCATCTCGTCAATGCTGACCAGATATCCCAAATAAATCTAGTCCCATTTGCCAGCATTTGGCCCATATCCCTCTGCACCCTTCCTATTCATATACCCACCCAGATGGGGTGGCATGGTGGCTCAATGGTCAGCACTGCTGCCTCACAGCGCCAGGAACCCGGATTCAACTCTTCCCTCAGGCAACTGTCTGTGTGGAGTTTGCACATTCTCTCAGTATCTGCGTGGGTTTTCTCTGGATGCTCCGGTTTCCTCCCACAGTCCAAAGATGTGCAGGTTAGGTGGATTGGCAATGCTAAATTGCCCATAGTGTTCAGGGATGTGTTGATTAGGTGGGTGAGAGGGGATGGTCTGGGTGGGATGCTCAGAGGGTCGGTGTGGACTTGTTGGGCTGAATGGCCTGTTTCCGCACTGTAGGGATTTTATGATTTATGTTGCAGCTGTATGAAACAGCTGGACTAGGCGCAAGCGGCTGAAAAAGGCAGCTAGAGAGTGAGTGTGAGACAGCAAGACAGAGAAAATGTGAGACAGCCGGTGCATAACACTATCCTGTGTTGGTAACAAGGATTTTTTTGGTTCAACAGGGCTGTTGTTTGCCTTTAGCATTTCCCCTGCCTAGGTTGATATTTTATTTGTTATTGTCAAGTGTACAGCGAAAAGTGTTGTTTTGCATGCAATACAAGCAGTTCATACCAAAGTGCATTAGAGTAGCAGAACAGTGCAAAATCCAGTGTTGCAGCTGGAGAGAGAGGGGGAGAGAGAGAGAGAGAGCGCGAGCGCGCGCGGGAGGATGAGATGGTGGGAAGAATCAGGTGGTCATTCTGGTTTTACTCCAATGTTTAGACTTCATGGTAGTTTGAAACAACTAAGTGGCTTGCCAGGCCATATCAGGAGGGTAGTTTGGTGTCAGCTACATTGTTGTATGTCTGGAATCACATGAGGTAACACTGGTAGATTTTCTCTCGAATACACAATGAACTAAGTGGGTTTTCATGACAATCAACAGCAGCTATATGGCTGCAATTAGGTTAGCTTTTAATTACAGATTCTGTGGAATTCAAATTTCACCACCTATCATGGTGGGATCTGAACCTATGTCCTCAGAATATTAGCACGGGGGTCTGGATTACTAGCACGAAGCCACAATCCTTTAATTCTATTTGTTATAAAGTATTTGAAAGCATCTTAAAGTCACAGAAGTGCATTTATAGCAGCAAGCTCTCTCATTCTTAACAGAACCTAAAGGACATCTTAATGAAAGATCAAGACTTCTTTTGAAGTATCTTTTCATGTGCTAACTGTATTGTTAATTACAACCTTAAAACAGGGTAAGTATCTGTACAAGTCATTATTAATTCTCATATACACTTTAATTTACTTGGAAAAAAAATCACCTTAGTGTTTTGGGGGAATTAGTGGGTGAATGTATGGTTCTAAAGTATCCAGTCACTCGGAGAAAGCAAGAATTGCAGATGCTGGAGTCAGAGTCTCAGTGTGGAGCTGAAGGAACTCAGCATGAAAGTCGATGTTTCAGGTATGGACCGTTCATCAGGACTGAACGGTCCCGATCAGATACGTCGACTTTCCTGCTAAAATATCCATTTTAGTATCAAACAATGCTAGTTCAATTTTTTTTGTACCAAAGTCAAAAGGGCAAAGATTTGCAACTAGTGGGAATATTACCTCCTCCTTCAATTGTTCTTCAGATTTGCCAACCCAAGCAACCTCTGGATGAGTGTATACAACAGATGGGATGCAGTTATAATCAATGTGTACAGCTCCTCCGGCCATTCCCTCGACGCAGATGATCCCCTCATCTTCAGCCTTGTGAGCCAGCATGGGTCCAGCAATCACATCCCCAATGGCAAAGATACTGTCAAAAGGAAGATGATTTTTTTGTAGCTTAATGCGTTAAACAATCCATTTAATTCCTATTAAAATATGCTACAGGAGGTATATGATCAAGTTTCCAGAGGTTCAGTACTAGGATCTTTGCTGTTTTTGAACTTGAGTCAGGGGTAGGGAGAAAAGGGCCATTTCAAAACTTGCAGATGACATGAAATTTGGAAGTATGATAAACAATGTTAAAGACAGACTTCAAAGAAAATATCAGAACAAAGAAACACCATACATGCTAGACAGGACAACACTAAAGAGAGTAGAAGAACAAAGATCTGAGGAGGGTCTGTGCACAAATGGTGGTAGGACAGGTTAAAAAAAGTAGCCAATAAAGCAAATAGAATTCTGGGCCATATAAAGATGGAGCAGAAAAACCAGGAAGTTTGCTAAACATGACAGAAGGTGACTTCGTCACACCACTACTGCTGGCATCCAATTGTGGGCAGCAAAATTCAGGAAGGATAAGATGAGTGGAACACACGAGATTTACTAGAATATCTCTAGGGCAGAGATGTTAATGAGATCAATAAGATCAACTTTGCTTATTCTCCTTTGAGGACAGTAGGAAATAGAGGTTCTCTCAGTTGTAAATTTAGAATAAATGTTGAAAAAATATTTGTAATAACTGGGTAGATAACCAGAGGGCATGAAATTTAAAAGGACTGGCAAAAGACCCAATGGGGGACTGGAGTAATAAACCTTTTTACACATCAACAGGATTTGTAATGTAATTCCTAACAGAAATGGTGACAATTTACTGATTTAATAACAATCCTCAGAAGGGAACTAGACAGAAAAAAATGAAGGGATATGGAGAAAGAGTGCGACTAACTCAAATGCTAATCAATGTGTAAGATTCTTGGAGGTCCTGTTTTCTATCGTTCCTCCTGATATCCTGCAGCAGGACTTTTCCTTCATTCACTTGAGACTTGGGCTTGCTGTCTGGGTCAGCATTTATTACCAATCCCTAACTGCCCTGAGAAGATGGTGGTGAGCTGCCTTCTTAAACCGCGGCAGTCCACGTGCTGTAGATATGCTTACAATGATGTTAGGGAGGGAATTCCAGGATTTTGATCCTACAATAGTGAAGGAACAGTGATATATTTCCAAGTCAGGGTGGTGATGCAAACATGCAGGTGATGGCGTTTGCATATATCTGCTGTAATCGCCCTTCCGGTTGGAAGTGGTTGTGGGTTGGAAGGTATTGTTTAAGGATCTTTGGTTAGAAGACCTGTAGTGCTTCTTGTAGACAGTAGAGTGTTTTGGGCCCTGTAAGGAAGAACATGTTGACCTTGGAGGTTTAACAGAATAATTGTGGAGATGAAGGGCATGTCAAGTGAGGGGTGGTTGAGGACTCTGGATCTGTACTCAATGGAATTTAGAAGGAGGGAGGCGCGGGGTGGGGGATCTTAGAATACCAAGAGGCCTGGATAGAGTGGACATAGAGATGTTGTTTCCACTAGGAGAAACTAGGACCTGAGGGCACAGCCTCAGAATGAAGGGGTGAACTTTTAGAACTGAGGAGGATGAATTTCTTCAGCCATAGGGTGGTAAGTCTGTGTAACCCATTGAGCAGAAGGCTGGACGCTGTTCTTGATTAGTAAGAGGATCAAAAGTTACAAGAAGGCAGGACAATAGGGCTGACAAACATATGAACCACAATGAAATGTCAGAGCAGACTTGATGGGCCAAATGGCCCGATTCTGCTCCTACAGTACAGAAGGAGGTAAAAATCAATCATATCTGTACCAGCTCCCAAAAGAGCTACCCAGCTGTCCTATTCTCCAGCCCTATCTCCATAGCCTCTCAATATGTATCCAGTTCTCTTATGAAAACCCCTATGGCATCCACCTCCACCACTCTCCCAGGCAGTACATTCCAAATCTTAACAACTGGGTAAAAAAAGTTTCTCAGATTTCTACATATCGCTGACAATCTTAAAATTGGTGACCCACAGTTACCAACATACCAACAGAAATACAATATCCTTATTTTCTGAAGGGTCTAGGCCCGAAACGTCAGCCTTCCTGCTCCTCTGATGCTGCTTGGCCTGCTGTGTTCATCCAGCTCTACACCTTGTTATCCTTATTTACTGTCAGAATTGTTCTATTTTGAACACCTCAATAAGTTTGCCTCTTAATCTTCTCTGCTCCAAGGGGAATAACCCCAATTTCTCTTATGTAAAATCCTTCTTTCCTGGCATCATTCTAGAAAATCTCTAGTGCACTCTGTCTGGGCTTTAACATCCTTCCTTAGGAAAGGTGCCCAGAAGTAAACACTACTCCAAATGTGGGCTGGCCAATGATTTGTAGAGGTGTAGCATCACTTCCTTGCTTTTAGACTCTTATGCTTCTATTTATAAACCCAAAGATCCTATAAGCTTTCTTAACAACTGTTCCAACTTGCCAGGTCACCTTCAGAGAATTATACACGTGAACCTCAAGGTCCCTCTGCTTCTGTACTCCTCTCAAAGTTATACCATTGAGCCTGTATTGTCTCTCCATGTTCCTTCTACCGAAATGCATTTGCTCACAGTTCTCTTCACTGAAATTCGTCTGCTGGGTGTCTGCCCATTTGGCCAACTTGTCAACGTCCCTGTGAAGTTACTCAGCGACATCCTCACAATTCAGTATTCTTCCTAACTTAGCAACATCTGCAAATCGAGATTTTGCCCTCAACACCCATCTCCAGCATTTATACAAATCAGAAAAAGCAAGGGTCTCAACACTGATCCGTAGGGAACATCAGTTGAAAGTGATGTCCAATATGAGAAATGCCCCTCTAATCCTACTCTGAATTTCTTGTCTTTTAGCCAACCTCTAATCAGTGCTGCCAAGGACCCATCAATCCCAAACATTTTAAATTGCTAACAAACCCGCCATGTGGCACTGTATCAAATGCTTTCGGAAAGTCCAAATATACAACATCCATAGCACTATCCTCATCCACTGCCTGTGTCACCTCAAAGAACTCAAATTTGACAGATATGACTTGCCCTTGACAAAGTCGTGTTGTGTTGACTGTCTAGTATTAACTTATTTTTTCTTTAAGTATACATTTACCTTCTCCCATATTATGGTTTCCATTAGATTTCCCATTATTGATGTCAAGCTGACAGATCTCTAGTTTCCTGGGTTATCCTTCGTCCCCTTCTTAAACAATGGTGTTACATTTGCAATTCTCCAGGCCCCTGGCACTAATCCTGTGTTCAGAGAAACTCAGTTTCTTTCACCAGCTCTGCAATTTGTTCCTTTACCTCAATCAGCAATCTAGGATGCATCCCATTGGGCCTGTCAACTACTCTATCCCATGGTCTTCAACACCAGGTCCTCTACAATGCTTTTCTCAGTCATGGTGAGTGAGCCAACTTTTCCCAGGATTGCCCTCTGTCACTTCTCCCTGTTCTCCCCTATCACCACCCTATCCTTTACATGGTCAGTTGAACAGCATACTGCACCACAGTTTCATTGTCTGTTTCTCACCTACCCTATAGTCCTTACTCTGAACAATACAGGTAGCAAGTACCTCATACAGCTCATTAAGATGGAGCAGGAGTAAGCCATCCAGCCCCTTGAGCCTGAATTATGATCACTGCCACCAAAAATACTCTCCCACTATAGCACCAGTCCCGCCAGTCAAGATTCATTCCCTAAAAGGGCATCACAAACTTGTTAATTTTGCTTTGTTCTGGCTGGAAGATTCCCTAAATGCACATTCAACACTTTATACCATTTACACTGATCCATCCCAGTTAATTATGTGGAGGTGCTGGTGTTGGACTGGGGTGGACAAGGTCAGAAATCACACAACACCAGATTATAGTCCAACAGGTGTTAGGGAGAGGTAGTATCAGACACGGAATTTAACCAAAAGATCAAAGGGTCACACGACTGATGAGGATGCAAACAAACCCAAGATGCTGTTAAATCTTTAATCAGTTAGAAGGTTTTAACTGATTAATACATATATTGAAGTCTGTCGACTTGGTGGGGTGGGGTGGGGTGGGGGGTAAGAAGGTGGGAAGAGTGAGTGAGCGCGTGTGCGAGAGAGACAGAGACAGACACACAAAAAGAACAAAAAAAAAAACCACAAAAAACAAAGAAAAAAAAAAGACTTACAGCCTAGGAACAGGCCCTTCGGCCCTCCAAGCCTGTGCCGATCCAAATCCACTGTCTAAACCTATCGCCCAATTCCTAAGGATCTGTATCCCTCTGCTCCCCACCTACTCATGCATCTGTCCAGACGCACCTTAAATGAATCTACCGTGCCTGCCTCTACTACCCCTGCTGGCAACGCGTTCCAGGCACCTACCACCCTCTGTGTAAAGTACTTTCCGTGTGTATCC
This sequence comes from Ginglymostoma cirratum, assembly GCA_024137785.1. Taxonomy (NCBI): domain Eukaryota; kingdom Metazoa; phylum Chordata; class Chondrichthyes; order Orectolobiformes; family Ginglymostomatidae; genus Ginglymostoma; species Ginglymostoma cirratum. The sequence continues at coordinate 1,959,342 of JAHRHZ010000134.1, forward strand.
CCCTTAAACTTTTCTCCTCTCACCTTGAACGCGTGACCCCTCGTTATTGAATCCCTCACCCTGGGAAAAAGCTTATCTCTATCAACCCTGTCTATACCCTTCATGATTTTGAAGACCTCAATCAGGTCCCCCCTCAATCTCCTTTTTTCTAATGAAAACAATCCTAACCTACTCAACCTCTCTTCATAGCTAGCACATTCCATACCAGGCAACATCCTCGTAAACCTTCTCTGTACCCTCTCCAAAGCTTCCACATCCTTTTGGTAATGTGGCGACCAGAACTGTACACAGTATTCTAAATGCGGCCGAACCAAAGTCTTGTACAATTTTAACATGACCTGCCGGCTCTTCTACTCAATACCCCGTCCGATGAAGGCAGGCATACCATATGCCTTCTTGACCACTCTATCCACCTGTGCAGCCACCTTCAGGGTACAATGGACCTGAACTCCCAGATCTCTCTGCTCATCAACTTTTCCCAAGGCTCTTCCGTTTACAGTGTAGTTTGCTCTAGAATTAGACCTCCCAAAATGCATCACCTCACACTTGCCCGGATTGAACTCCAGCTGCCACTTCTCCGCCCAACTCTCCAGTCTATCTATATTCTCCTGTATTATTTGACAATCCCCTATGCTTTCTGCTACTCCCCCAATCTTCGTGTCATCTGCAAACTTACTGATCAGACCACTTATGCCCTCTTCCAGATCATTTACGTATATCACAAACAACAGTGGCCCCAGCACTGATCCCTGTGGAACACCACTGGTCACCTTTCTCCATTTCGAGAAACTCCCTTCAACTACTACTCTCTGTCTCCTGTTGCTCAACTAGTTCTTTATCCACCTAGCTAGAGCACCCTGCACACCATGTGACTTCACTTTCTCCATTAGTTTACGATGGAGAACCTTATCAAACGTCTTACTAAAGTCCATGTAGATGACATCTACAGCCCTTCCTTCATCTTGAAAGATGAAGGAGACAGAACACAGAGACAGACAGACAGCAAGTGCATGTTTGTGTGTATGTATGTGTGCATGTTGAGGGGTGGGGTCACCTGTAGCGCGACATGAACCGAAGATCCTGGTTCAGGCCATCGCCATGGGTACCGAACGTGTCTATCAGCCTCTGCTTGGTGTTGTTGTGTATTCTAAAGTCCGCCTTGGAGGATGTTTAATTGAAAGTCCGGGGTTGAAATGTCCTTGACTGCTGAAGTGTTCCCCAACTGGGAGGGAGCATTCCTGTCTGGAAACTGATGCGTGGTTTCCATTGAGCTGTTCTTCTAATGTCTGCACAGTTTCTCCAACGTACTATGCTTCAGGGCATCCTTGTCTGCCGTGTATGAGATAGACAATGTTGACCAAGTCACGAGTATCTGCCGTGCACCCACACGATAGTAGTGTCCATGTTGAAGATCTGGCATGTCTTGCAGAGGTTGCCATGATCGGGTCGTACAGTGTTATGGTCAACGTTTTCCTGAAGGCTGGGTAGTTTGTTGCGAACAATGGTCTGTTTAAGGTTTGGTGGTTGTTTGAAGGCAAGAAGTGGTGGCATGGGGAAGATCTTGGTGAGCTGCTCATAGTCATTGATAATGTGTTGAAGGCTGTGAAGAACATGGCGTAGTTTCTTTGCTCCCGGGAAGTACTGGACGACTAACGGCACCCTATCGGATGTATCCCATGTCATCTTCAGAGGAGGTCATTACAGTTTTCATTGCGGCATGTCGGAACTGGCCTATCTTCTGGTGGTCACCCATTACCCCCCTCAATATGAAATGTGCTGTAGTGCAGAACATAAAATTTTCTTTCCTCACTGCACAAAAATCTTTCACTGACTTAATCCCCCAGCTTTAAGTACATTTTCTAAGCTGGGCTACATGCTACTTACTTTGGTGAGTGAATGGAGTTAGGTCACAGATCAACCAGCGTGTCATTGATTGATGGAAAAGGCTCAGTGGCTAAACAATCAATTCCTGATCGAGCTATCCACAGCTTGGTAACACACATACACAGACAAGTGTCCACATACATTCCGAGAATAATCATGCTGCAGAGAAGAGGATTTACTTACTTTGGAATTTTTGTCTGGAAGCGATTGTTGACTGGTATTCGACCCTTCTTATCAACTTCGATTCCCATGTCCTGCAATCCCAGGTTCTCAGTGTAGGGGCGACGGCCAATGCTCACGAGCAGCACATCACAAGTGACTGTATCTGCCTTTCCACCAGCTGCAGCCTCAAAACTGGAGCAAGCAAATAAAATGCTTCAAAGGGCATCCTTGGAGCACAAAGCACTTTTGTGCTTAACCATACACACGGCTTATAGCTCACTTCTTTCAATTCATCCCCAACTAATCTATTAGATACATTCTCACTTCATACTCACGAAACATCAATCTTCCCGTCAGGCCTCTTAGTTGCTGAAGTAACTTTTGTATTAAGCTTAAACTTCAAACCCTGCTTTTGAAGAATGCGCTGAAAATTCTTTGCAATCTCCATGTCAATGCCGATTCCTCCAACATGCCCCAAGAATTCAATTGCTGTGACTTCAGAGCCAAGGCGTTGCCATACAGAGCCCTGGAAACAGAAGAAAACTACAACTTCCAGACACCGGCTACTGCAACTTACACACTGACCGATTCAATAATGCAGCAGGGCTCAGGACAGCAAGAGCACTGGTATCATTTCTCCCACTCTGGCAGTGGTAGGTGGCAATGGGTAACATTTACCAGTGGTACAATTTCACTGCTAGAGAGGTAACACGTGAGGCTGCCTGACAGGCTTAGGACCAAAACTCCCTCTAATTTTCCTTTGCTGAGCGAGGGATTAAGATACCCATTAAGATCGCCGCCCAGCTCTGCATGTCCCATTTAAAGGCACTGCAGTTTGTGCATGGGCCTTTTGTTCTCTGCACAATGCAGGCCAGACAATTACGCATCCACACAGCTTGTGCAGAATGTTGATGGGGACGTCATTATCCTATTACAGAGGGATCAAGTAAGAGGAGTACAAAGTATAAGATCTAAGAGTCTGGAAGATAGGAGGCCAGTCACTTGTTGGGCCACCTTTAGGAACCACACTTGGAGATCAGTGTCCGAGAGGCCAGTAGATCTACAAATGCCCTACCATCTTAGCATGCCAAACTAGATGAGAGACCTAGCTGGTACATCAATAGCGTGGAGCTTGGAGGCAGTATATTAGACACTTTCGCAAGTATCGTGTAAATTACAATCTACGTCGTTAACAGACTGTAGCTGTGTAGTCGTGTAAGTGAAGTAGGGTCCTATGCCTCGTGAGACTTCTGTCAGTGCTATTGCCAGGGGTCTCGGTGCAATGTTTCAATGGGAACTGTGTCATGGATGGCTGTGACACCTTGCAGAGTCAGGAAGTATTATCCTAGCAAGCTATTAAATCATTGAACAGCTTTTTAATAAATTACACGATTAATTTCCTTTCTCAATTCCACTTGTGGTTATAGTGGAATCCGCGATTTGTTTCAATATCTGTTAAGAGCAACAGAGTTCCTGGCACAAATTTTCAAGAGGTCAGAACTTCTTTTGGTTTAGATTCTCAGATACCTACTGACACATACAATTACTGGAGTGTAACTGACTAATAATCCGCAGGTTTGAAATGGGGAAAGAAATTACCATTCAGTTACAAAAGATCAGGGACAGGGATTAACTGATTACCTCTACCAAAGATCTGGCTCAGACACAATGGGTTCAATGATCTGTTCTACATGATTCCTTAATTAATTGCTCTTAAAAGCAAGGTCTCATTTCTGCAGTTTCTTTTGCTTACCAATTCAACACCAATGACACCAGCACCAATAACCACCAGCTTCTCAGGAACTTGTTTCAATGACAGGGCTCCAGTTGAAGACACAATTGTCTCTTCATCAATCTGTGAGTATGGCATATTAATATTGTTAATTTAATACTCTTACAAAGTTGACTTTCAGGTAAAGAGCATGAACAGATTCTACAAAAACACAAGACTGTTGCCAAGGTAAAACGGATGTCAAAAACAGAGACTAGACAGGGAACTGGAAGTGGGTTGTGCCAAATCAGGACTGCACCAGAATAGGCATGACGGCCTGAATGGATTTCAATTGTACTGTAATTTCCACTTATCACAGTTTTAAACAGGATTGTGCATCAGCTAAATAGTTGTGTAAAAACATGGAAATTTATCAATTGAGAATGATCTTTTTCTTTGTTAACTGACATACCTGAATCCCAGGGAAAGGTGTAACCTCTGATCCTGTGGCAATAAGAATGTTCTTGGAGTTGATGATTTGTACACTACCATCACTACAGTAAGCTGTGACCTGGTGTTTTCCAGTAATCTTTCCATGTCCTTGAACATGTGTCACCTTATAGAGAAATAGAAAGATAACAACAAATATCAACAAGCTATTTTTGCCTAGTAGAATTGTAAGAAGGGTGAGGCAATGGATCTGGTTTACTTGGACTTTTAGAAAGCTTTTGATAAGATCTTGCACAAGAGATTAGCATGCAAAACTAAAGCACACAAGATTGGAGGTAGGACTCTGATATGGATAGAGAACTGGTTGACAGGCAAGAAACAACAGTAGGAATAACATGTCATTGTCTGAGCGGCAGCCAGTAAGTAGTGGGGTACTGGTGGGATCAGTGGTTGGACCTCAGCATGATATATCTGAATGATTTAGACAAGGAACTAAATGTAACATGTTTACATTTTCAGATGACACAAAGTTGAGTGGGAGGATAAAGACAGTGGATGTAGATTTGTTTCAGTGCGATTTGGACAAGTTGAGAAAGTGGACCAAAACATAGCAGATGAAGTATAATGTGGATAGTTATCCACTTTGATGGTAAAAACAGGGAAGGTAGTTATCTGAAAGCTGATAGGTTGGGAAAACTGAAGCTATAATGGGATCTGGGTGTCCTTATGTGCAGTTGCTCAAAATAAGCAGACGGTGAAGGCAGCAAATGGTGTACTGGCCTTCATGGCAAGAGGGTTCAAGTACATTTTATAATTCATTCACGGGATGTGCACGTTGTTGGCTGGCCAGTATTTATTGCCCGTCCCTACTTGCCATTAATAAGCTGGCGGTAAGCTGCCTCTTGAATCACTGCGGTCCACGTGCTGCAAGTAGGAAATTCCAGAATTTTGACCCAGCGGCAGCAAAGGAATGGCGACAATATTTCTAAGTCAGGATGGTGAGTGGCTCGGAGGGGAACTTTCAGGTGGTAGTGTTCTAGTGTTTCTGCTCCCCTTGTCCTTTTAGATGGAAGTGGTTGAGTTTGGAAAGTGCTATCTAAGGATATATGCCAAATTTCTGCTGTGCATTTGGTAGATAATACACACTGCTGGTAATGAGCATCAATTGTGGAGGGAGTGGATATTAGAAGAGATAGTAGGAACTGCAGGTGCTGGAGAATCTGAGATAACAAGATGTAGAGCTGGATGAACACAGCAGGTCAAGCAGCAGAGGAGCAGGAAAACCCTAACTTGTCCTTCCTCCCACCTATCCCGTCCTCCCACCTCAAGCTCCACCTCCATCTCCTACCTACTAGCCTTATACCCACCCCGCTTGACCTGTCCATCCTCCCTAACTCCCCACCTACACTCACCTTTACTGGCTCTATCCCTGCCTCTTTGACCTTCTCTTCTTCACCTATCTTCTCCTCTATCCATCTTCTATCCGCCTCCCCCTCTCTCCCTATTTATTTCAGAACCCCCTTCCCCTCCCCCATTTCTGAAGAAGGGTCTAGGCCCGAAAAGTCAGCTTTCCTGCTCCTATGATGCTGTTTGGCCTGCTGTGTTCATCCAGCTCTACACCTTGTTATCTTGGATATTAGAAGATCTGATGCCAATCAAGTGAACTGCTTTATCCTGGACCGTATCCAGCTAATTGGTGTCATGAAAATTGGCAGCAAGCAAGGAAGGTTGTCAAAGGATACAACAGGATATAGATTAGTTGGAAAACTGGTTGGAGAAATGGCAGGCGGAGTTTAGTCTGGACAAGTGAGGTGACACATTTTTGGAAGGTCAAATACAAGAGGAATGTATACATGACAGGGCCCTTAGGAGCACTGATATACAAAGGGATCTTGGGTGGAAGTCCGTAGCACTGTAAAAGCGGCAAGAGAAATGGATAAGGTGGTGAAGTAGTTATACGGCATGCTTGCCTTCATTGGTCAAGGCACTGAGGAGAAAAGTTGGCAAGTTGTGTTGCAGCTGTACAAAACTTTAGATCAGCCACATTTGGAGTACTGTGTGCAGTTCTGGTTGCCACATTGTAGTAAGGACATGAAGGCTTTGGAGATGGTGCAGAAGAGGTTTACCAGGATATTGCCAGGATTGGAATGTATCAGCTTTAAGGAGAGGTTGGACAAAATTGGATTGTTTCCGCAAGAATGTCAAAGGCTGAGGGGAGGCTTAATAGAAGTATATAAAATTATGAGCGGCATGGATAGCCTGGCAGTCAGAGTCTTTTTCCCCAGGGTGGAAGTATCAAAGACTAGAGGAATAAGTTTAAGGTCAGAGAGGAAAAATTTAAAGGTGTGCAAGGTAAGTTTTTTTTAAAAACAAAGTGGTAGGTGCCTGAAGCATGCTGCCAGAGGTGGTGGTAGAAACAAATACAATAGCAACGTTTAAGAGGCATTTAGACAGATATAGTATCAGGTAGAGAATAGAGGGATATGGACCATGTGCAGGCAGATGGTATTAGTTTAGAACTTAGTTTTGGGCAGCACGGTGGCCCTGCTGCCTCAGTGCAAAGAACCCGGGTTCGAGTCCTGTGTGAATTTTGTATATCCTCTGGGTGCTCCAGTTTCCTCCCACAGTCCAAAGATGTGCAGGTTAGGTGGACTACAGGGATAGGGTAGAGGGTGTGTCCAAGTGGGATGCTCTTTGGAGGATAAGTGTGGACACGATGGATTGAATGGCCTGCTTCCACACTGTTGGGATTCTATGATTCTAGAATGGCATCACTGTCAGAGATGATGGGCTGAAGAGCCTGTTCTTGTGCTGTTCTGCACTATGCTGTAAGCTTCTTGAGTGTTCTTGGAGCTGTACTCATCCAAGCAAGTGAGGAGTATTCCAAGATGGTGGGCAGGCTTTGTTGGGGGTGGGGGTCACAAGGTAAGTTATTCACTGCAATATTCTGCTCTTGAAGCCAGTATCTATATGGCAAGACCAGCTGAGTTTCCAGTAACCCCCAGGATGTTGTTAGTAAGGACTCAGTGACAGCTACACCACCGAATGTCAAGGGGCGTTGGTTGTCTCTTGCCCGAAACATTGACTTTCCTGTTCCTCTGATGCTGTCTGACCTGCTGTGCTTTTCCAGCCTCAACTATAAACTCTAGCTTCCAGCATCTGCAGTCTTTATTGTCTCCAAAACCTGGGGTGCTCTATATTTCATGCACAAAATGTGCGCATTAAATGCAATAACTGGAAATATTACTAAATTTAAAACAGAATTTCCTCAATTAGATGTACATTAACTTTTCAAAGACATTTCAATGTGCCAAAGACCACATTTTAATTCTGTCTATGCTCAAATGATAAAGGCTAAGTGAGTAGGTATTAAAAATTTAATATTTGCAATTAATCAAACTTAAGACATATTCTATCACACTTCCTTCTGATGAGCTATCTGGACTTTGACTGGAGCTGGTAAAGCAAGCAACGAGCTCTGCTCCCATACCTTGGCAAAGACCCTGATTAATTCAAGTGATAATTCTGACACAAATGCTGAAACTAACCTTATTCTGTTTAAATAGATGAGCAATTCCACCAGTCAATGACTTCACCGCATTGTTCTTTTGTTCCATCATCTTCTCCAGGTTAAGATTCATTCCTGTGACTTGAGAACCAAGTGAAGTAATGATTAAAGTAACACCTTTTGCACTTTCAATATTGCACACTAAGTTACATTTTAATCAAATGTAAATGCAATTGTGAAACATACTACAAATAGAATAATTTTGTTGTACTAACAAAACATTAGGGTATTTTTGATCCTAATCTCATTTACAGACAGTTAGTTAATTTGCAGGGAAGGATATTTATATTCAAAGGAGATTGCATGCCCTTGTAATGTATTGAAATAAGCCTCAAGATGTCCAACTTCACTCTTTTCATTTATGTTTTAAAACCACAGAAGCAGTGCAGCAGTCAATTTCCACCCCCCAATATTTTATACAAGTTGGGGGGGGGGGGAGGGGGAAGACATCAGTAAGAAACAGCGTTAGCAATGACCAACTCCACAACATCTCATTTACTCAATTTCTAGCCAAATCTCACAAAAGCTAATTAATAAAAAGGTGGTGGGGCAATGGAAGAAAGAAGGCAGTTAACCAAATATACCTACATGTCCATAAGAACTACCTGGTAGATCCAGAATTTTAGCCTGCTCCTGCCCCACAACAGATGGCTTCCCATCTTGACTATTTTATTCCCATCTGTCCAGTTTATTTTGAGACTACTCTACTCTTCAGATGCCCTCTGTCGCTTTTAACAGCTCTTAGTTTCCTGGCCTTAAGTGACTGACTTCACTCATGGACGTCTATTCTCTTCACATGTTCATGCCTAACCAAGATGATCAGAAAGCCCCCTGATACTTCTAGAAACAGAACCCAAATCATCTCCATCCACCACTACCTTCCTCCATCTGGCTGAACCTTTCGTCGTTTTAAATGACTTCTCCTTTAATTCCACTCACTTACTCAAAATGGCAGCACGGAAGCAGTCCCTTGAACAAATACAGCAATGCAATCAGTTCCATTCTCACCCCCCAACCTCTCCTTATAGTCCGACAAGCTTACTTCTCTCAAAAGCCTAACTTCCTATTGGAATTATTGATATCAGGCAGCAATTTCCAGGCTATTACCACTGACTAGGAGAAAAAAGTTCTCACCTCATTTCACACATCTTGCCTAAAACCTTAACTCAATCTCCAAGTCCTTGCACATTTATTGCTCCATGGCTACTACCTCATCTGTATTTCCAGAATTTGAAAATTTTCTTCATTTTGCTTCCAATTTGTACCCTTTCTTCAATGGCATATGGTCTCTAAAATCTCTCTTTTACCATTCCAAAGGGTAGGCTTGCCACTCAAAACTTAGCCCAAACCTCAATCACACCCTCTTCTTGTGGCACCTTACAACACAATGACAAGAAATGTAACTCCAACATTTTAGTTGCACTCTTTTCACAATCCAAGACCCTAAAAACTCAAGTGAAACAACAATTTATTTGTATTTTCATTTAATATACTGCATTTCCTGCTTAGTGTAGTTTCTTGTCCATTAGGGAGACCAAATGTAGACTTACTAGTTGCTTTGCAAAAGATTCAGCCAGCTCACTGAATCCCAAACTCTGGTCACCTGGCATTTTAATTCTCTTCCACGTTCACACTTTCTGTTGTGAACTGCTGTTTAATGTAGCTTGATGTAAGCTTGAGGAACAATACTTCACCCCCTTCCCCCTTCCTTTTCAACTAGGCATTTCAGAGTTTTCAGAACTCTGAGGTCACAAAATAGTTCCAGCACAGGGGTCTATTCATCCATTCTGGAGGAATTCAGCTAGCACCATCCTTTTGCTTTCTTCCGATTACAAAAACAGTACTGCACAAGAACAGGCCCTTTGGCCCACCATGTCTACACTAGCCATGATGCCATTCTAAATTAACCCCATCTGCCTACACATGGACATATCACTGTGCACATTCTTCCTTTTCAGAAGATAAGGGAATTCCCTCATAAATGCCTTGATTGAACTTTTCTCCACACACACAGGCAGTGCATTTCTGATCCTAATCACTTGCTTAGTGAAAAAAGATTTTCATTGCTCCACTGCCACTTCTGCCTCCAATTCGTGCTCTCTTGGTCTCAATCTTTCCATTAATGGGAACAGGTTCTTGGTCTACTGTTTAGACCCTCATGATTTTGTATACCTCTTAACAATTTTAAAATCACAATCTTGGCCTCATTTATTCCCTTTATTAAAAGGAAGAACTCTTGCACCTCATTCCTTTTAGATGTTATTCGTGATCCTGCCATTCACACCTCCTCTAGGTATTCTTCATTTACTTCAGGTGACAGACCTGAATGTTAACTCAGCTTTTCTCGCCCAGATTCTGAGAGATATGGAGCATTACAGCTGGAGTACATATGGAGTATTTTGTGCTTGTGATCTAAACATCAGACGTACTTACTTTCAATCCCTCTGCTGGCAAAATCTTTCCCATGGGCCAAGTGGTAGAGATAAGAGTTATTCAGCAAAGCCTTGGAACAAGAATGACAACTTTGATCAAGCAGCTAATCTTAGAACTGAAATGTTAAGCATTAAGATAGTGACTATATAATAGTATTTCAAAAGAACATCGATTAAAAATGCAGTGTCTCACAAACTGAACAAATACATACTTTGGAGGGGATACATCCTACGTTCAGGCATGTTCCACCCAACGTATCGTTCTTTTCCACACAGACAGTCTACAAGGTTTAAAAACGAAAGTTACCATATGGAAGTATTCAAAAAAAAAGAGAGGTTTGATCTGATCTGTAACTATGCAAATAATGTGAAAAGCACATAAACACCTAAGTAATAAAAAGGTTCATCCAAGCTGCCCTTCAAGTTTGCTCTGTCAATAAGAAAATAACTGATCTTCTACCTTCTGCATATCCCTCTGACAATCATTATTGAATTTGGTTGTAATTGCAGGAAAGGTACCAGTACCTGTGGAAATAAACACACCTCAAAACTATGACAAAAACGAAAAATCTAGGGAGAACGGGAATCTGAAAAGATGACAAAATGCTGGACCATAGTCAACAGGTCTGGCACAGAAAGAAATATCTCAGATCAGGGTCTGGTGAAAGGTCACAGCCTGGAAATGTTAACTGTTTCTCTCTCCATCTGTACTGGGAGACCTGCTTTGCATTTGCAACATTTTATGCTTTTATTTTAGACTAATAAATTTGTTTCATCCAAGTACTCAAAATGACCTTTAAAAGTTCAAGTTCCAGTAAACCCACTAGCTGAGATGGGAAGATCCACGTTCCTGCCTAACCCTGATAAGCAAGGGGGTGAAAGATTAACAAGAATAAATTCTCCTTTGCCTTTAAAATATTATGTACTACAAAATGTACAACAACCTAATTTACTGACAACGCCTTTGCATCACTTACATATTTAATTATCACTGATATAGCTAATATGGCTACACAATTTGAGGCAAGAATAAATTCCACTATTCAGAGACAATAACATAGGAATAAATTCAAAGGTGCCTTACAGTTGTGTTAAGTGCTGAACAGGAGGAGAGAAACAGGGACAGCAGACCAAAACAGAGTCAACGGCAGAGTTTTAAAAGGAAGCTTTTGAAGGCGAGGATAGGTTAAGGTGGCAAAGATGGCTGAAAGTTGAACTTAGTGATGAAAGAAGAGGAACAGGCATCACTGGGCAGCTGTCTGAAATAGCAGAAATGCTGGGAGGGACGATGTTGACCCTAAGACTAGCAGATCTCAGAGGGGTCTACTGATGAAGCTGAGGGGTTTGAAATTTAAGCTGTGATGTGAAGGAAATCAGTGAATACTGACAAAAAGAAGGGTTGAAAGGTCACCTAGTCTGCATGTGGAAGATGGTGTTCTGGATGAATACGAATGTGAGCTCTGCAGTTCATGTGAACTTCCGTAGCCGTGGATGGAATACAAATTTAGTTTCCATAAGGAATATTTTCCCCACGCACAGGATGAGAGATGTCAGGCTGACCTGAGGGTCAACTTTCCTCAATTGCCTTTGGGGTTTTTTTTTTTTTTTTAAAATTCATTCATGGGAGGAGGGCATCACTGGCCTGGCAGCATTTATTGCCCATCCCTAATTGCCTAAAGGGCAGTTCAGTCAACCACCTTGTTGTGGGTCTGGAGTAACATGTAGGCCAGACCAGGTAAGGATGGCAGTTTCCTTCCCTAAGTGAACCAGATGGGTTTTTCTGAAAATTGACAATGGATTCACGGTCATCATTAGACTCTTAATTCCAGATATTTATTGAATTCAAATTCCACCATCTGCCATGGCGGGATTCGAACCCAGGTCCCTAGAATATTATCTGGGTCTCTGTTTTAACAGTACAGCGATAATACCACTAGGGCATCGCCACCCCTCAAGCTAGGCAGATATGCTTTGTCTTGTAATTGTGAATTACCATTTGCTATTTTTACCAATCACAGACCTCATCCTCTCTCTCTCTCTCTCTCTCTGTCAGCTGAAATGCCACATTTTTCTAGACAGCTCTTCAAACATTTCTCAGAGTCTTTGAAACTCCAGAAGTGTTTAGTAGCTTCAACTCACTGTGGAATACCTTCCTGGGTAGCCATTTGTACAAAGTGATCAGCCTAGCAAGGCAACCCCTTTAAGCCACTGGTTTTACAATTGGCTGACTTTACCCTGAGCAGCTGGATACTTATAACCTAGCAGCACCATCAAACTTTCCTGATCTTCCTGAGGCAATGTTGGAGTTTTGACATGGTAACCGTAAGTAAACGCAATCAAATAGTTAAGAAATTAGAACTGCGTTCTCATAGACTTTAAGTTCTGTGTCTGTTGATCTGCAATCTTATAACATGTGACAGATGAAATTTAATGCAGTGGGATATGATAAATTTTGTTAGGAAGAATGAGGTAAAATAAATGCTTCCAGTAGCTGCAAAGGAATTTGGGGACATTTGTGCATAGTTTATTGAACATGGCAAGAGGGGTTCAATAAGTTGTTAATAAAGGATCCTGTGCTTTACCGGGAGCCTACAGAGTGTCCGGTTCTGGGTCACACACTTTAGAAGAATATGAAGACACTGGAAAGGGGCAGGAAAGATTCAAAAGAATGGTTATGGAATGAAGGACTTTACTCAGGAATAAAAGTTGCCGAAGCTGGCTGTACTTTCCTGAGGGAAGTTTGAAAGGAGATTTGATAGAGGAGTTCAAAATTAGACAGGTGCGCACTGGGTAGGTACGGAGAAACTGTTCCCATTAATGAAAAGATGGAATGGGACTAAGGTGCCTGCCATGACATGTGAACATATTCTCATACACCAAATGATTAGGATCTGGAATGCTTTGCTAGTGAGTGTGATGGAGGCAGGGTCAGTCTGGCTTTCAGAAGGGAATTGGGTAATAATCTTAAAAGGAAAGATCTGCTTGGCTGCAGGTAAAGGCATGAGGGTGTGGCACACATGGCAGTGTTCAACGACACTATGGATGTTTAATTCCAATAGCACATAGGAACAGGAAGAGACTATTCAGCACTTGTTCTACCATTCAATGAAATCATGACTCTGATCTGACTCCATACACCAATATATCACAGGTTTAACAATGAATAACTCAGCAATCAATCAACATTCGCAGAAGAGTTCAAATCATCCAGGCAGTATGCACAGAAGTGCTTCCTAACTTCAGTCCCCAAAGGGTGTTGCATAATATAGCCAGGTCTCCTAACTCCAGATTGCTCAAATAGCAGGAATAATTTGTTTCCCTTCATTGCCTAAAAACTTTGATCATTTTACACCTTAATCTTCTAAATTTTAGGGAACACAATCCTAGTTTATGTAATCTCTTTTCATGATTTAAATCTGGGAGCCTAGATATCTGCCTAGTCAATCTATACTGCAAGGCCTAATACTTGGTGCCATTTCTCCTGTCGTCTTGTAACGCAGGTTTTGTATTGTTGAAACATGACTTCTACCTTCTTGTTTGTGTTATCTAGGAAAATGCCAGCATTTCATTTGCCTTTACCATAAATTTCTGTACCTGTCTGGCTTTCTGCCATTTAAAAAAGGTTCATGTTCAGTCTTTTTTAGATCCAAAATGTACCACTTCATTTTGGCCTGAACAGCAATTTATTTGCCATAGCGTTGTCTGTTCTCTCTGTAACTTTATGCTTCCATTGACACCGCTTGCAATACCATCTTTTTTATCATTGGTACATTTGGACATTGGCTTTGCTTTACATATGATGCCATTTCATAATTAGCTCACCATCCTTTGACTTACCTTAAAACCCAACTGTGCAGCCTTAATGGCAGCAACATACCCGCCTGGTCCTGAGCCCACCACTGTGACATCTGCATCAACTGGAATGAGGAACAGAGTACATTCAGCTTGAGCCTTCATCACTGACGCAATAAACTAATATAACCCCAACACTCGTCAGACCTGACATAAAATGCAAATGTACTAAGACAGAATCACTTTTCTCCACAAGAAATCCCACCTGTGCCTCAAAATCTAGCCATCTTATACCTGAACAATTAGGAATAGGAATATGCCATTCAGCCCATCGTGTTGAATCACAAAACCCCACCGCGTCCACACCAACCCTCTGAAGGGCATCTCCAACCCAGACTTAACACCTTACCCCCAACTCCCACCCCATCCCTGTAACCCTGTATTTCCCCATGTCTAATCTACCTAGCCTGCACATCGCTGGGAAGTTTAGCATAGCCAGTCCACCTAATCTGCACATCTCTGGACTGTGGGAGGAAACACACGCAGATACGAGGAGAATGTGCAAACTCCACACAGACAGTTGCCCGAGAGTGGAATTGAACACGGGTCACTGGTGCTGTGAGGCTGTGAGGCAACAATTACCACTGAGCCACCCAAGAAACTATTTCACTTGACAGGTGGTGAAAGTCTGGAATTCACTGTCTGAAAGAAAGCCAAGTCAGAAACACACTTAGCATTTAAGCAGTATTTAGATAATCGCTCATGATGCCATATGCCAAGGTGTATGGGGCAAAAGCTGGAAAATGGGATCCATGTTCACCAGCATGAACATGATAGGGCAGAAAGCCTCCTATGTCGAAAACATCTGTGAACTTGCCCTGCCATTCTAGAACATGGCTGATCACTTCCTCTGGCACTTTCCCACATTATCTCCATATCCATTTTCATTGAACTCTAGAAATCCACTGATTTTTGTCCTGAATCTGATGCATTAGTTTGCGTCTTTCCATTTAACTTCCTTGCTTAGCATTAGATGTTGTTCTACCTCTTATACCACTTCTTTTAGAATCATTGAATCCCTACAGTGTGGAAACAGACCCTTCGGCCCAACAAGTCCACACCGACCCACACAGCATCCCACCCAGACCCATCCCCCCTATAAATCCACCTAAGCTACACATCCCTGAACGCTATGGGCAATTTAGCATGGCCAATTCACCTAGCCGGCACATCTTTGGACAGTGGGACGAAACTGGAGCACCCGGAGGAAACCCACGCAGACACAGGAAGAACATGCAAACTCCACACAGACAATCACCCGAGGATGGAATCAAACCTGGGTCCCTGGTGCTGTGAGGCAGCAGTGCTAACCACTGAGCCATCGTGCTGCCCCAAATATATTTTATCTAGGATATATTTTAATTGTGACCAATTGGGTATCTCCTTAAAACATCTGCTAATTATTCATCAATAGTCCTTCATTTTAGCCTAACTGTTCAGTCCACTAGGGCCAAATTTGTCCTCATGCTGCCTCACAGGGCCAGGGACCCAGGTTCAAGTCCTGCCTGAGGTAACTGTGTATGGGGTTTGCACATTATCCCCATGTCTGCATGGGTTTCCCCTGGGTGCTCTAGATTCCTCCCACAGTCTGAAGATGTGCAGGTTAGGTGGACAGGCCATGCTAAATTGCTCATAGTGTTCAGGGATGTGCAGGTTAGGCAGACTGGCCATGGGAAGTGCAGGGTTACAGGGACAGGTCAGGGAGGTGAATTTGGGTTGGATGCGATGGGCCAAATGGCCTGCTTCCATACAAAGGCATTCTATAATGATTCTATGTAATTATGTTTAACTCCAAAATGCAGCTGTGGGACTCTAGCTTCACATCCTCCAACTGAATTTAAAATTCTAGATCATTCTTCCCGAGGACCTTTTACTATGAGATGTAATTAATACTAATTAATCCCACCTCATTATACAATTCCAAACCCAGAATAGCCTGCTTCTGGTTGGTTGCACAATATATTGCTCCGAGAAAAAGACTCCTATCTAGGAGAAACTTTTGGTGTACCCACCAAGTGACTTTTCAATTGAAGGAATTTATTTACAACAATAACTATAAATTCTATTTCCTGGATCTGAAATTCCTTGTGTCATAAATATGAAGCAGCTAAGAAGGAATGACTCAGTTGCTGATGCTTGAGCTGATTCATGTGTCACTAGTGAAACATCATTTCACGCTGTACGAGTCTGTCCGCACAATGGATCAGAATAAAGCCAATATCTCAGTGTGCAAAACACACTTCAGGATAATTACAAGGATATTCAAGATAACAGTGTGGAACTGGAGGAGCACAGCAGGCCAGGCAGCAGAGGAGCAGGAAAGTTGACCTTTTAGGTCAGGAGGTGGGGGAAGAGAAGCCCACCCTCTACAGAACCTTTCACCCACCTGCAACATACCCCATCCTCCTGGACCCCAAAGCCTTCTACTTTCCCTTGAACTCTTCATCTCCAACCCTCTCACTCACTCCAACCTCTCCCCCACAGAACGTGCAGCCCTCCGTTCCCTCCCTAACCTCACTATCAAACATGCAGGTTTGGAGGGGGGGTGGGCACAGCAGTGGTACGGCGCACTGACCTTTACACGGCCAAGACCGGGCGCCAACTCTCTCCTACCACCCCCTCGATCATGGCCCCACCATTGACCACCAAAACATCATCTCTCAGACCAATCATAACACCACCTCAGGTGACCTGCCACCCACAGCCTCCAACCTCATCGTTCCCCAACCCCACACTGGGTTCTATCTTGTTCCCAAAATCCACAAACCTGACTGGCCCTGCCGACCCATTGTCTCTGCCTGTTCCTGCCCCATTGAGCTTACCGCCGCTCACCTTGACTCTGTTTTGCTCCCCCCCAACCCCGGCTCCAGTCCAGGAACTCCCCACCTACGTCCAGGACACCACCCATGCCTTCCACCTCCTCCAAGACTTCCAATTCCCTGGCCCCTAACACCTCATCTTCACTATGGACATCCTATCCCTGCATCCCCACGTGGAATGCCTAAAAGCTCTCCACTTCTTCCTCTCCCTCAGGCCTAACCATTCCCCCTCCACCAACACCCTCATCTGCTTAATTGAACTCGTCCTTACCTTTAGCAACTTCTCCTTAACTCCTCCCACTTCCTAAAGAGTAAGGTGGCCAAGGGAACCCGGATAGGCCAAAGCTATGCCTGCCTCCTTGTAGGATACGTGGAACAGCCCCTCTTCCACTGCTACACTGGCACTATATCCCACTTCTTCCTCCACTACGTCGATGACTGTATCAGCACTGCCTCAAGCTCCCACAAGGAGCTTCAACAGCCCATCAACTTTTCTAACACCTTTCACCCCAACCTCAAGTTCACCTGGACCATCTATAATATCTCCCTCTCCTTCTGGACCTCTGTCTCCATCTCTCGTGACCGCCTTGCAACTGACAAGTATTTCAAGCCTACCAACTCCCACAGCTATCAAGACTACACCTCTCACCCACCTTCCTGCAAGAAGGCAATCCCTTAATCCCAATTCCCCCACTCCCGAACATTCCGGATTTCCTCTTATTTCAAGGACCGCTTACACGCCCCCTTCAGTGGTCGAAAATTCTCTCAACCGCAACTCGTATTTCCCTGCACCTCTGCCCTCACACCCCTACCCCCCAACGAAAACAAAGACAGAATCCCCCTTGTTCTCACATATCACCCCACTAACCTCCGTATCCAACATATCATTCTCTGCTACTTCCGCCATCTACAATCTGACCCCACTACCAAGGGCACTTTTCCCTCCCTACCCTTATCTGCCTTCCATAGGGACTGCTCTCTGTGACTCCCCCCGTCCGTTCCACACTCCCCATTAGCCCCAACACCTCCGGCACCTTTCCCTGCAACCGCAGGAAGTGCTACACCTGCACCTACACCGCCCCCCCTCACCTCCATTCAAAGCACCAAACAAATCTTCCACATTAGACAGAGGTTCACCTGCACATCTGTCAACGTGGGCTCTTGCATCCGCTGCTCCCGATGTGGCCTCCTGTGGGATTCAATGAGACCAACCGGAGGCTCAGAGACCGCTTTGTAGAGCGCCTGCGCTCTGTTCGTGACAAACAACAGCTCCTAGTCGTGGACCATTTCAACTCCCCCTCCCACTCCCTGGGTGGGATGTCCATCCTGGGCATCCTCCAGTGTCACAATGACCACCACCCACAAACTGGGTGAGCATCACCTCATACTCTGCCTCAGGAGCCTACAGCCTGATGGCTTAAATGTGAATTTTACCAGTTTCAAAATCTCCCCACCCCCGGCCTCATCCCATCCCACCTACCTTCCCCAGGCCACCCCTCCTCTCTCTATTACTGAGATCTCTCCCCACCCCTCCCCATTTCTGAAGGAGGGTGCAGGCCTGAAACGTCAACTTTCCTGATGCTGCCTGGCTTGCTGTGTTCCTCCAGCTCCACACTTATGTTATCTGACTCCAGCATCTGCAGTCCTTACCAGCTCCGAAGGATATCCCAGTGTCGTTATCGAGAAATTACTAAACAGAGCAGAGCAATCAGCTGTTATATTAGAATTGACAAAAGAGACTTTCAGAACTCCCACTGATGGCTTCAAACATTCCTCTAACACAAGGATTGGCAAATAATACAAATTTAGATACTTTTACCTAACTTTGGGCCTGAAACTACACCTTAAACTAAAAATAGTAGACAATTCTAAACAGTTTATCCTCACATGGGAATTGCGCATAAAATTAGTAACAGATTCAGCTCAAAGACATACAACAAACTTGTAGAAAAGACAGCCAAATGAGCTCACAGAGGAGTAAAAATAGACACTGCACATAAAGCATGTCTGGAAAAAAAAAGGACGAGTCACAGAGATGTATGGCACGGAAACAGACTCTTCAGTCCAACCTGTCTATGCTGATCAGATATCCTAAATTAACCTCGTCCCATTTGCCAGCATTTGGCCCATATTCCTATAAGCGCTTCCTATTCATATACCCATCCAGATGCCTTTTAAATGTACCCACCTCCACCACTTCCTCCGGCAGCTCATTCTATACTTATTTCAATTAAACCGATTTGAGCAACAGCAGACCTGAATCTGCCCTCTAAGATGGATTTAAATGTTTAGCTAGCCTAAATAAAAAGGTTTATAAATTTATCAATGCACTGTCTTACTTTAGCGTACTTGAATCATGTTCAGATAGTGCTATGTATTTAACAATGGCACTAATGGTAGTTTTAGCTACCAGTTTCCAAGTCCAATCCCACAAATATATTTTCCTGCTCCCTTTTGCAATCCATAATCCTTTTCCATTAGGGTTAAAGTTCACCAAGATATTACAGTGGAAGTATTAGCCAGACATTACAGAGGTTGAAAATTCATAGGGAAATCAGCATTGAAATGATTAGGAGGTGGGAACTCTCACCCACAGACTACCGTACCTGGTGCAACATCAGCATAGGTCCGCAGCCCGACTGCTGAAAGACCTTGGAGTCTATGACAGGCGTGTCCAGTCTGCATTCAGAAGAAAAAAAAAAATCAAAAAAAAATTAAAAAAAAAAAACCAACATCAGAATCAACCTTCAAAACATGATGAACAAGTCAGTCCACCTTCAGAGCTCTCCTTTGCTCACATCTGCTAGACCTTCTTCTCTCACACAAAAGGTAAACATTGTCAACCACTGCATGGAAGGAAATCGGAGCAGTCCAACCTGGGTCACAACTCCTTTCAAGTGTTAAAAACCCCACACTACAGGCATGCTGTCTGAAATTTCAATCAGCACCAACAAAATCTGATAGTATTCAGCTAAATTAGCTGTATCATTTAAATTGTATGTATTTTGACCAATATCTAATGCATTCACTTTAGATAATTCTATGACACGAACCCAATAAGGAAATACCAGAGTAAATTAACGCTACCATTGCAAAGGGATCATGAGGAGTGGAAAGGTGTAGGGGAAAAGACACTAGGAGGCCACGGGGTTTTGTCTTGGCGCAGGAGAAGGGGATGGAAGAAACTCCAGGATTTTTGAGAGGGGGTCATTCCGAGATTTGGGGAGGAGGAGGAGGAGGTAGGGTTCACAGGATCTAGGGACACGAATTTTGGATGGGGGTAGAGAAGAGGCGAAGGGTCTCCGGGATTTGGGGGAGGGGTGGAGAGGGGTCTCTGGCATTGGAGGGGGAGGGGGAGGGGTGATGAAGCCTGCAGACTCTGGGTCTGATCAGGACGGTGCCTTTTGAGACAGGGAAGCAGCCTCCAGAGCAACAGGACCCCAGTCCCAGGGCTGACCTTGAACAGCCGCCGAAACATCAGGCTCCAGATCCGCATCGTCCGTGCAGCAAGTGACCCGGAAATACGTCACCGCCCGGACCCCGACGCGCCGCCCGCCGCTCCGATCGGCTGTCCGGGCGGAAGGGGCGTGGCTAAAGGGGGTGAGCCCGCCACAGCTGGTGATTACCTAAACAGGGGAGGAGATGCTCAGTAACGCTGACAGTGTCTGTGGGCAGACTAATACAATATTAAAGATTTGGGTCCACTGACTGTACTTCACAACTGATAGCAGCTACGGGCTAAAATAACAATATTTTTACTGAAGTCGAGAGTGGGGTAAGTGGGGGGCAGACGGAGCCCAGAGAGAGACAACCAACTGTAGTGATGGGATTTGAACTTGCATCCCCACAATATTTCCTGGGTTCTGGATTAATTGTAACAAGCAATAATACCACGAGGTCATTGACTCCCCTTTCTTTGTTCCTGGCAATCCTATCTATATTCAACTTGATGATGAGAGATTCCTGTATTAGACCTTGTCAAGTCACATGCTGAGCCTTTTGTGGATTCTGGATAAAGATCGTGGATAATGTTTGAGGGGAGTCGGCTAGCATTAATTGCCGAAAGCCTTCAGTATCAACAGTATGAAATACTGGTCTCCCACAACCATTATCACGGAGAGACGACACCATGTCTCTGTGGAGGAGTCATTAGGGACTAGGGTTTCAACGTTGCAGTGACCTGCTGAGTACCCTGTCTGATCTTCATTGTGTCTGTTGCTAAATCTAGTCTCTCTAGACACTGTTTAACTTGGTCAGAACTTATGTGTACCAAAGGGTGAGGAGGGGGAATTCATCTCCTTGTTAGGCTCTTCCCCCATCCTGTTTGCTACAGCAATTTTGGTCATAGTGCACCAACTCATTGCAGTGGAAACAGCGAATTTGGATAGCCTTTCTTTCCACAGGTTCCTTGGATGGTCTAGACTTCTGGCTGAACAAGGAGCCCTCAACAGCAGCTATGTTAGCATTCCCCGAACTCATGCAAAAATTATGTCAGACCTGGCCCATGCTGTGTTAGTGTAGGGATTGGAACAGGGTTGGCCAAGTAGATCTCGTTGAGTATGAGATTCCTGACTGGGGCTGCTAAACTGGGTCAATCTGGGAGCCCTGGTTGACAGGTATAAACAGGCTTCTCAGAGAGTCTCCTTACACTAAGGACTGCCCCTGAGCTGGCTGGTCAAACTCCATGTACTATGCACATGTAAATAAAGGGTGACTTGATGATGGGAAACCGGCCTGACTACAGTTATTTTAGTTAGCATAGTGGATCAACTCATCACCATCCACTGTTTTACACCCCCAATGCACGTCGGACCTCATCTATTGTAATGGCCAGTTCCTCCCTCAAGGCTCAGCTGGTGACAGGCATCTATGTGATGTTGTGAACTCCTCTTTAACCACAGCATGGATTCCCCCCTTATTTCCTGCGTATTCAGTTTGCATCATGCTCTTGTGACTATACACATAGACTTTTCTTCACTATTCAAGAAAGGGGAGATTTCTTTCAACTACATTCAATTACATCAAAAATCACCGGGAAATCATTCTTGCACACGCTTTCCAAGAACACATCAAACTTGTATATCCCACAAGCTGGGAATGCAGCTATCCCTATTTTTTGACTAATTTTCATCTGGAATTGTTTAATTTTGGTTATACAGGGATGTGGTCTACTTCGGGGAGGCAATACCTCTTGTGAATTGCTCCTCTTAAAGTTTGTTAATGTCATTGTTAAGATTAAGAGAAGTGAGAGATGTATTAATTGTCCTTCAGCATATATAAAAATGTGGACAGTTGGGATATCGGGATGTTGAATGAAAGCTGTGAGACTGAGCTAGACAATAAACTCTTGCCAATAATGAAAAGTTTGTGTGTTAGTTTCTACCTCCCCAGCCAACCTGGAAACCAGTATCAGTGGGAGGAGAGGATAGTTGCCTGAAGCGGGAGGTGGGAAGCTGTTTTTTTTCAAACTGAAGATTATAATTTGATTTACTTTATGAGAATAATTATTACAGTAATTAGAGTTCATCTGGGGAAGAATGATAGAACAAAGTGTGAAATGTCAAAATGTGATTTCCTGTTATAGTTCTGTGAAGATGAACTTTTATGATTATTGGAAAAATGAAGTGACCACATGGTTGTGCCCTTCCCAAGAAATAAAACAAGGTATGGCGTTGGCTCTTGTTGCTTCCTACTAGAAGCAAAATCAGTTATAAAGTATTTTCAGAACTAGAGGTTCAAAAATTGGACATCTAGGAACAGGAGTAGGTCATCCATCCCTCATACCTGTGCCGTCATTCAATGAGATCATGGCTGATCTGTGGCCTAACTCCATTTCTTGCCTCAGGCCCAAATCCCTTAAACCTTTCCTTTAATACAAAAATTATCTGCCTGAGATTTAAGATTAACAACTGATCCAGCATCCACTGTGGTTTGTGGAAAGGAGTTCTAAACATCTGCCATTCTTTGTGTGTAGAAATGTTTCCTCACACCTGTGCTGAGTGGTCTGGCCCTAATTCTCAGACTGTGCCCCCTAGTTCCAGAATCCCCAACCAGTGGAAATAGTTTATCATTATCTACCCTGTCTTTTCCTTTTAATATCTTGAAGACTGATTTATTGATTTACTTATTGATTTGTTGTCACGTGTATTCAAGTACAAAAGTACAGGAGTATGATGGAAAGTGTATAATGTTGCTGCGCAAGGTGCCATCTTAGGTACACATACCTAGGTACAGAATCTTAAGAACAAGGTAGAAAGAAAGAGCAAAGTTAAAAGTTTAACATTACAGTAATTACAGTATAGTCTAAAACATATGAACTAATATTAGAAGTTACACATTGCAGACCTTCTTAGTTTTAAAAGTTCAAACATTACAGTCCTTCTTAAGTGCTTAGCCATGGTAGGACTGCACTTTGAGGAATCACCTCGAGACTGGAGATCCAGACTGAGACCATGCCAGGCTGAGAGACTGCCATGTACCGCCAAAAGACTGCCACACTGGTTCACTGAGAGATTGCCACGCCAGGCTGAGAGTCTGCCACACTGAGCTGAGCATCTGCCATGCCTGAATCTTCAATCAAATCACCCCTTAACCTTCTAGTTTCTAGAGTACATTGGTCTAATTTGTATAATCTCTTCTCGTAAATCCTGAAGTCCAGGTATCATTTTTGTAAACATAAATCGTACTCTCTCCAAGGCCAATATATCTTCCTCAGGTATGATGCCCATATCTGCTCTCAGTACTCCAAATGGAGTCTAACCAGGGTTTTATATAGCTGCAGCATAATTTCTGCATCCTTTTACTTTAGTCCTCTGGGTATAAAGGCCAGCATTCCACGAGCTTTCTTGATTAATTTCTGAACCTGTTTGTGGCATTTTAAAGATCTATGCACTTGAACCCCAAGTCTTTTTAGACTATATTTAACTTTGTACCATTTAGAAAGTACGCTGATGTGTCCTTTTTTGGTTCAAAATCGACAACCTCACACTTGCTTACACTGAACTCCATCTGCCATTGTTTTGTCCATTTACTTAGTCTGTCAATATCCCTTTGTAGTTTTATGCTATCATCTAACTATTTACAATACTGTCCAATTTTGTGTCATCAGCAAATTTGGAGGTATGACTTTCTATGTCATTATCCAAGTCATTAATAAATAATGTGAATAATTGAGGCCCTAATACATCCTTGTGGACAGAAGTCAGAAGTCGGATGACATCAGGTTATAGTCCAACAGGTTTTTTTGAAATCACAAGCTTTCAAAGCGCTGCTCTTCGTCAGGTGACATCCTGCCAACTTGAGTACTCACCCATTGTCTCTACTTTCTGTTACTGTCATTCAAGCAATTTCCCAGCCATGCCAGTAATTTCTCCTCAATTCCATGGGCTTCTACCTTAGTCAGCAGTCTCTTATGTGGGATTTTATCAGATGCCTTCGAGAAATCTGTGTAAGCACTGAGTATGGACATTCACTTGTCCACTACCTTAGTCATCTCTTCAAAAAATTCAGTGAAGTTTGTCTGACATGACCTATGTCATGAATCTTGCTGGTTCTCCCTGATTAACTGAAAAATTTCAGTTTTTAGTTATGCCCCCCCCCAACCCCCCGCCCCCACTTTATTATAGGCTCCAACAATTTCCCCACCACAGATATTAGCTAACTAGTCTGTAATTCTCTGGTTTTCCTCTTTTGCCCTTCTTAAAAAAGCAGACAAGTACAATTTTCCAATCAAGAATTCTGTGTCTAGGGAACTCTGAAAGATTACAGTTGGGGTATCTACAATGTATTTCCCTATTTCCTTTAGAACCCTCAGATGGAAACCATCAGGTTCTGGGAATTTGTCATTCTTTAGTTCCATTAATTTCCTCATTACCAATGTTATATGTGCATTCATTTTGTTCAGTCTCTGTCCCCAATCTGTTATTAATTTTCTTAGGACCTTTGGCAATCTATCCTGCTTTTCTACTGTAAATACTGAGGCAAGGTAATCATTTAACGTCAGTCATTTCTGCATAGTCATTGACAATATCCCCATTTTAGTGTGCCACAATTGTTCCTGACCACACGCTTTCCCTTTATATAATTATAACATTTCTTCTTACTGATTCCAATGTCCCTGGCAAGTTGTCTGTCAGCATCCATTTTTAAAATTAGCTCTTATAAGCTACTTTGAGGCCCTTTGCTGGGCTTTGTAACTTGCCCATTCAGCAGCTCTGTGCTATTTTTTGCATTTTTATAAGCCCTTTCTTTTAGTTTTATGCTGTCTCTCCTCTCTTTAGTTATCAGTGGCTGATTTTCTGTGAAGTGAAGCTTTTCCCCCTTGGGGATAAACTGGTCTTGTTTTGTGTTAAATGTTTCTTTAAACATAGTCCGCTGTTCTTCAGTTGTTTTACCCATGGGCAGATTTCCTAGTTTACTGTTTCGTCTCATTAAAGTCAGCCTTGTCTAAACCTAAAACTCTAATAGCTGATTCATGATATTTGTTTTCAAATGCTTTGTTGAAATTGATCATGTTTTGATCACTATTTGATAATGGTCACGCACAATTAGGTTACTAATTAAATCCACTCATTACTCAATACTAAATCCAATATTGCTTGTCCCTAATGGCAGCCAGGACACATTGCTGACTACTGAGCCACTGTGCTGTGCCAAAATGTATAAGGAAGTTGATCCATACAAGGTTATGGGCAAAACCTATAAGGAAGTCGATCCATTCAATGCACAGTCAGACTTTGATAAATTTACAAAGTTCAACGATAATTTAATAGAAAAATATTCAATTGAATTTACCTTATTATAGACAAGATTGAAAAAATCTATTTGAACATTCCAAATTTAGTGCTTGCCTTTAAATTGTTGGGCATGCTAAGCTGTTGAACATGGATAGACCATGTTGGCACCATGGCCACACCTCTGACTTGGAGAAAATGAGATGAGTTAAAGGAGAAGTTGTGCTAATTGAGAACAAGCTCAGCCAGGTGAAGAGTGGATGGAGACTTGGTTAGATCCCTTTTCAAGGAAGAAGCAGACAGTCCTCAGACTATCATCATGAAGAATGAATGCCAGTGCATCATCTGAGGGATCTGTGGCTTCTTCCTTAGAAATGGAGAAGCCTCTTCTAGGCAGAGGCTATGTAGGTGTCATTGGTGCCTGCATCAGAGAAGAGGGAATTAGTTGCACAATACAGGTAGAAACATGAGCAAGTTAAGAATATATTCATAGCACTAGTAGCTGGAGAACAGCACTATGAAGCTTATGTGGTTACCTTGATGTGGAGGCTTTGCCATCCCTGTATGAGATGAGTCACAGTCCCCTCCCATGAGCTCATACAGCATGAGGGACAAAAATCAACCACCTGTCATGGCTCTTTGAGTCTTATTATTGGCTGTTTTCTCCTGCAATAAGACAAACAGAGGAATTCAGCAAGATGAAAGTGAGTGGAAGACCTGTTACGGTTAGTACAGGAGCAGGAGAAGTGGTGTGCTAGAGTGAGAGGTAGCTGAGAGAAGATGATAGGACGTAGACTCACTCAGTGCTAAGCGCAGAAGGTCACTGACCTTCTTACACTATTTCTTTGATCATTGGCATGGCACTAAGTCAGCTATTTTGGACCAAGCTAGCTGTGTTTGGGGCAGTGGCCGTGTGTCTGTCCTGGGGAAAGAGGATGGTCTTCTTGTCCACCATTCCATTTGCCAGAATCTCCAGGACCCTGTCTGTGAACTAGCCATCTCCTTTGGAATTGTGCAGCAACAGACACTGCAGTGTAATCCCTCCTTTCAGCGTTGTAAACAGTATTGTTCTGTGCTTTAAATCTGGCACCTATAGCGTGAAGAGCAGAAGGTGCTGCTGTAAAGTGGCATCGTGGGGCCCAAATTCATAAATAATCTAGTAAGCAGCAGAGAATTGTGTGAGAAAACTTGCCAGTGCTCACAGAGGGAATCCCTCTACTGAACACCTTGAAATTGACACTTCGTTACAATACAGGAAGGTTCAGACTAAGATTTCTTCACATCACTTATATTTTTGATATTACTGTATATTATTCATAACACCCTTAACCTTCCCCTTAAATCTAGAATCCTTTCCAAAATTTTGATTCCTTTAGCTTTCTTGTGAGTTAGTCGGTGAAATTTTAAACTTTCATGGCTGCCTATGTGAGATATCACATCCTTTGGGTAAAACTGCAGCTTCCTTTATTTTATAAACTTTCCAGTCCTCCAGATTAGGTCCAGTAGCTACTGGAATGCAGCTCCTAATTTCTTCAAGGATCATGATCTCCCTCACATTTTCAAACGTTTCAGCTAAACAAATGAAATGACACTGTCTGAGTCTTGACATGTCTTTATCTCTAACATAACCCAGGAATTTCTGCTGTAATTTTTTTTCCTGAGTCTGAAATCTTAACTAAAAACCTCAGGAAACATTTCATATGCATCAAGGACTATATTTTAATTGCCTCACAATTCAAAGATTGCTCTTTCAATAGCCTTGAATAAACATCCACTGCCTTACCCATGAAAACACTTGCAAAGTAAAAATTAACATATCCCACAGTGACTTTTGCCACTTTCTCATAAGAGATCTTTCAACTCTATCCTCCGTGAGATTTAAGCAATATTTGTTTGTTAAGTCAAAACTAGGAGCGGGCCTGAAATTATTGTCCAAACTATTAATTTATCTTTCACCTCATAAGTTAAGCTTTTCTTTACCCAGTTTGTATTATCAGACCTCCATGGAATTTGCTGTCCTTGAAACTCTCTACAGCTGTCTCTTTCCTCACTTGCTGCATTTTCTCTATTTCATTTGTGTTAAAGAATTTTTATTTCTCTTTTTCACTTCTCTCTCTAGTTTGAGCTGCTATATCTGCAGTTGAATTCTCGCTGACTCAATCAGCATTGAACGTGGATCAGCCTGTTTTTTCCCCCCCCAACTCCATTGCATCAACTATTTCTGCTTTTTTAGGCCTTGCTTTTATCTATAACATCAATTCTTCTGCTAATTCTGTTAATCTGGCCTTGGTTAATTGTTGCAAATCATTCAGGGATGAATCTTCACTCTCCAAAATAGTCTTTGCCACTGATGCATCATTTTGTGGTTCACTTCATATTGTAAAATTCACATTGAACCCCTATAAGCCTAAACCTCAGCCAATATTCCAACACATTCAGCATGAACTGTGATTTTGGAATTCCACTAGATCCCTAATTGTTGTGATCTTGGTTGATTTATTTTTTCAGAATCGAAAAACCCAAGAAATAGTAAAAGAATAAAGCCACAAGAGTCATAGTTTAATCAAAATAAATTTACTACAGAAAAATCAAAGCACACAAATGAAAATGGCTACACTCTATCTTAAATAGTCACTTATGTTAAAGATATTAAAAGTACAACAAACTCAGTTACACATAATCAAATCTGACCACTTTCACCTCATCTTTTTTCTATGTGCATTTGACTTAAAGCCCAAAATTCACAGTTAGATAATCTTCAAAAAATGGACAATGAACCACTTCATCCGAGTAATACTTCGAAAATTCAGAAAAAGGTTGCAATTTCTTTTGTCTTTCGGGAAGGTTGGTCCTTCAAATCTGCTCCAACCATCCAGTGGTTGTCAACTTCCCATTCAATGCAAGCTAATATTTTATTAAGCATAGCTACCTCAGATCAGAACTGTCCTGATTCTACTCGTTGTTAAGTCTGAAAGTTTGCATATAAAGCTCCCTCTCTCTTCTCAGAGATAGTGGGAACTGTCGATGCTGGAGAATCTGAGATAACAAGGTGTAGAGCTGGATGAACACAGCAGGCCAAGCAGCATCAGAGGAGCGGGAAAGCTGA
>JAHRHZ010000134.1:1988457-2063894 GCA_024137785.1 Ginglymostoma cirratum
TCAGCTTTCCCGCTCCTCTGATGCTGCTTGGCCTGCTGTGTTCATCCAGCTCTACACCTTGTTATCTCTCTTCTCAGTTTGGCTATACCAGAAGTTTAACTCACTATTAGGCCTTCTTCAGGTAACAAGGGATTTAAACACTTTTAGCCAACATCCGTAATTTCAATTGAACTCTGTTCAAGGGCGGCATTTTATTTTCTACAGCCAAAAACTCAAAATAAAACAAAATTCCACACCTCTATAATTAAGTTATGCTGACCCTTCTTTCTGTTGTTGTCTGCGAGGTAAACTTGGTCACACAATCATTTATTAAAAGCCAGCTGCAGTTCTTAAAAAATCAGAAATCAAATCATAGCGAAACCTAGTTCTGAAAGGGACTATCATGCTCTGATAAAATATAGGTTTTATTCCCCTCAGGTGAGATGCTTTTTGGAGGGTGGTGCAGACTTGATGGGCCGAATGGTGTCTATCTGCACTGGTGGTATTCTACGATTCCATGTCAAGTTCTGTTTAATAATTGTTTCTGTGAAGCATCATAAGAGCATGACTACATTAAAGACTCTATATATTGCATGTTGTAATTGACCACCTGCACTATATTTAAAAACCAGTAGATGGTGGACCTTCCCCATGAGCAAATCCTAGTTTGGAAGCATTGGAAATCTGAGGTTGGATCTTCCCATCCTGGGAAAGTCGGAAAAAGGTGCAGGAATTGGCAAAACTAATGCTGTGCTACCATAAATTTAATTTCTCCTCAAAAAAGACCCATACAAATTCCCATGGTTGGAAAAAAGTTTGGATTAGATCTGGTTTGTAACCCAGCACATATAAAGTGATGTCAGATTGTCACTGACAAGCCCAAGAGATATTTGTATTCACTGTCCCTCAGTACTTTTGTTGGATTGGGTGAGTTTTAGAAAACCTTTTAAGAAACCTGGCAGGAAAGATTTTGTGAAACTTGTGGGAACCTGCTGAAGAGTTGGGAAGATCCTGACAGGTGTGTGTAAAATATTTTGACAACTTCAAATGTTATAATTAGGTGCTGTCTTTCAAATTAAATATGTTTTTATTGCAGTCATTAATTTTAGGTCTTTGTCCTGAAAGCATAAGTTGACCATTGCATTGCCCAATAAGAAGAGTAAGTGCTGAAAAAAACTTAACTGGTCTAAAAGCATCTGTGGAGATGGGGCCAAAGTTAAATCTTTAGTCAAACATGGCTCTAATTCAGAACTCCTTGGATTGCCAAACATTGTGTAAGTATTTAGAATGCATTAGATTATATTTCCCATTAAGAAAAGTCCAATTATACATTTAATGCTGTAGAAAACAATGCTAGTGAACCAATGTGATGATCTGAACAGTGATTTAAATATCTAGAGAGCTTAAACTTAAAAAAAACCTACTGCTTAAACTTAGAAATAAGCGCAGTCATTTGTTCTACTTTTTTGAATGACAGAAGCAATCCACTTTGAATGAGAAACAAGCCATCTATACTTTCAGGTTTAATAGGTTCCATGTCTGGAGCTTTAATTGTTTATTTTAGCAATAAAATAAAATGAAACAAATATTTTATGAACAACAGAAGTGAAGATAATCAAGAAAGAAAAAGAATAATCTATCCTATATAAAACAGAATAAAGTATTTTTAAATATAGGGTAGAATTAACCCAAGCAGTGATTGTGGTTTGAACAGAAACAAAAGCTTTGTATTGGAATCCATACACAAGGTAAAGTTTACAAATATTGTTGCAATTCTAAGACCATCTAGGACTGTACATCTAGTGAGACCCAGTGCCCAACTCTTTGGATCTTAATACATGCTTGTCTCTCGAATGGCTTCCCATCTCAGACCGAAAAACGAAAGCCAGTGCCTGGGAAATTCTCTACCTAAGTCCTTAAGGGCTCCCTAGGAACTCGGTAATTTTCTTTCACTTAGTCCTATGGGTTTTGTGGTTTTTAAAAGCTGATTGTTAGCTCCAAAGCCCATATATTTAACAAAGAATTCCAAGAATTTGCAGCAAATATTAAAATCCATATATAAATCTCCCAGTTTCATCATATATTATGATTATTTGGGAACTTGGTTTATAAAGTTGAGGAAAGTGGGTTTGAGATTTTCTGTTCTGACAAGGTGACATTTTTGTTAGCAGTGGGTCAAAGAGATCATGTAATTGTTAAATAAGCTTCCTAGTAAGTTAGTTGCAGAAGTGTTTACTAAGTTGAGGTTTTACGACCTAGATAAATAGAGGTCAGAGGCCAGAAGCAGGTTTAGTTCAGATGAAAAGATCCATATCAGCAGAAGGGCAGTTTCATTTTATAGTTTCCACGCAATCAGACCTGGACAGAAGTCAGAAGCTTTCTTAGCATTCTGGGTAGATAGAGTTGGAAAGAGCCCCGAGCTTTTCTTAAAGTTCATTAAGGAAACATTAGTGAGTTAGCCTGTGCCTTTGTGTCTCTTAGAGATACAGTAAGAGAGAGAATCACATCTGTTGAATGTGCAGAAAGTTACCAAAAGGAGATGCTTGTGGCCTTGTCAACTGAATAAGAAATTAGAGTGAAGGTTGACGTGACACTTGATTTTGCTAGGAGAAAGTGTCGAAACTTTCTTTTAGTCGTGGATCATTCCAAATTATATTGTAATTAGCTTTGTTTTTCTCCTCTATTTTTGTGAAATAAACTTGCGTTATTTTGCAAAATACATTGACAACTTCTTGTTAATTTGCACAGTGACTGACCACAACTAAATTGTGAAAAATAAAACTTATGATCTTTAAGTCAGGTTTCACTCTAAGTTCTGATTTGCCCAGTATCACTATCAGTTGTGATCATAACCAATGGTTACATCCCTTGAACAAACAAAAATAAGATTATCAAAAAATAAAAATATGATTATAGAAGTATATATCTTGCCGAAGGTGAAGGCAGTTAAGTGGATATCTCAAAGTACAGCAAAATGTAAATGATTGATAAGATAGCCTCTGATTTTAAAACAGATCAAATAACATCAAGAGTTATACATGATAAATGCAGATATCAGGAAATTGGATTTTATAAAGTGTTAAATGTTCAGAATGACCTTCAAAAAGACAACTAAACGTGGAAACTCTAGCACTTAGGAAGTACAATTTTGTGAATGAATCAATAGTATTGCTGTCTCACCAGAGAGAGCAAAAAACAATGTAGTGAGTTTAACCTGAGAGTCACCACACCTCACAAGAGGGCCAAGGTTGAGATGGAGGGACCTTCATGGCGATCTTAGCTGGTACGGGAACTGGATCTGTGCTATTTACATCACTCTGCATTGCAAACCAGCTGTTGAGCCAATTGAGGCATCTGACCCCTTTAAAAAGTAATGTTCTAGAGGAATTAATCTGTTAGAACATGAATGAACTTTTTCCCATTGTTCTTGTGTTCTCGCTGCCATTCAGAATAGTAGTTAAAGAAAAGACAGGATTATGAAAAAGGTGGCAATTGAAGTAAATAAAGTAATGGATTAATCATCACTTGAACCTCCCAATAGTTAAGGCAGAAAGAACTCTGATGGACAGCAGCAGTTTTGACTTTCTGTTGCTGTTTGTGTTCTCCCTGTATTGTGCTGAATCATCTGTATAACAAACATTTAAATCATGAAACATAAAAATGCTACTTGTACTTGCCACAGGTACCCATGTAATTCTCCAACCCTTTTCATTATCTTCTTTATAATCACTATGCAATGCAATTCACAGCATCACGTGAGTAGCTGCAATCTTGATATTTATTTATTTCATTCGGGGTGGCACAGTGGCACAGTGGTTAGCACTGCTGCCTCACAGCGCCAGAGACACGGGTTCAATTTCAGCCTCGGGTGACTGTCTGTGTGGAGTTTGCACATTCTCCCCATGTCTGTGTGGGTTTCCTCTGGGTGCTCCGGTTTCCTCCCACAGTCCAAAGATGTGCAGGTTAGGTGGATTGGCCATGCTAAAATTGCCTGTAGTGTTCAGGGATGTGTAGATTAGGTGGGTTATAGGGGGATGGGTCTGGGTGGGATGCTCTGAGGTTTGGTGTGGACTTGTTGGGCCGAAGGGCCTGTTTCCACACTATAGGGATTCTATGATTAACAGGGCTTGAATATAATTCCCTGGCATTCACCTTAAACCTGAGCTCTGAAGAAGAGTGACATTCAAAATGTTCACTGTTTCTCTCTTCCAGACCTGCTGAATTTCTCTAGCACTTAATGCCTTTATTTTAAATTTGTGTTCTGCCGACCACTGATCTCAAACTTTCCTTATATAATCTATAAAAACTTTTGAAAATCTCTCTTAAACCTCCTCCTAACATCCTCTGTTCCAAGGAGAAATATCCCAGCTTTTCCAGTCTCTCGACATCGAAAGTAGCCCCTAATCCCTTGTAATATTCTAGTAAAATTCTGTTGCTCCCTCTCCAAGATGTTGATGTCCTTCCCCGGGTATGGTGCTCAGAATTGCACACAATGGATGGAATCTTACAGAGTGACGTGGGCTATGGCAACAAACGGGGCAGCATTAGACAAGAAGTCTGGTGAGGCTTCTGTTGATGTTGAAAGCAACTCACTCCACCCTTCATGCTTTTCATAAGTCCGTGATAAATTTCTCAATAGGCAGTGGTAAGTTGCCAATTAAGGGGAATTGTTGCTTGTTAAATGCCTTATTTACAGCGCAGCTTGTCTCATTAACATTTAGATTCCTAACTTACCAAACTTGCTAAACAAGCTGAATGTTGAGGATACTTGACATGGGCACCTGGCAGATTCAGCTCACTACTGGCTCCATGTTCCCTATGACCCAACTGCAAGTGAGGGCACCACCTACCTTCCAAGGGCATTGGCATCTGACAATTGACAATCCGTCACGACCATCATGGCACTTCACTGATACGCCAGCATGAAGCACAGACTTGAACTGCAGAATATACCACTAACTAGTATTGAAAGGCTGTAGCAGGAACACTTTGTGGTCATAGACACAGGCACCTGCCTGACAGATTGGACCAGGCTGCATTTTTTTTCTTTTCTTTAGTCATTCAAGGGATGAGGGCATTGCTGACCAGGCAGCATTTATTGCCTATCTCTAATTGCCTTGAGGGCAGTTTAGAGTCAACCACATTTCTGTGGGTCTAGAGTCACATGTAGGCCAGTAATGTCCTTTAGGTAAGGATAGCAGTTTCCCTTCCTTAAAGGACATTAGTGAACCAGATGAGTTTTTCCAACAATCAACAATAGGTTCATGGTCATCGTTAGCTTCTTAATTCCAGCTATTTTATTGAATTCAAATTCCACCACGTGCTGAGGCAGGATTCGAACCTGGCTCCCCAGAACGTTATCTGGTTCTCTGGATTAACAGTCCAGCGATAATACCACTCATTGCCTCCCTCAGTGCATCTCAGGTGTTCTCTTAGCACCTACCAGGATGCTTGCAGTATCCCTGCCTTACCATGCCTTGTCTATTAGTGCAGTCACACAAGAAGGCAACTTTCTTGCTGGTCAGCGGTCCACAGTCAAGGGAGCATACAACAGTGTGCTACCACGTGCCAGCAGCTTCTTCAGTAAATGCACTGCATTTTCATCAGCAAGCAGCCAGGTCTCGAAGTCTTGGGGGAGTAGTCCTCACTGAAGTCCATGGAGTCAGCTGTCAGTCAGGGGATGCAGGCTGTAAGTCAGGGACAGCCTCCGATACCAGTCGAGGGCAATCAGCCGTGGTCAGGTGTCTGTCCAGAGTGTTCTCAGTCAGTGGACAGTGCATCTGCAGTCCAGGTACTGGGTCATAGTCAGTCCTGTGACTCCATGGTGGCCAGTCCAGGGGTTAGGGTTAATACAGTTGGGGTACATCTGTCAAAGGTCTGCACATTTCTCATCTCGGGGTGAAACAAAAATAGAGATTGCTGGAGAAACTCAGCAGCTCTGGCAGTATCGATGGAGACAAAGCAGAGTTAACCTTTTGGGTGCAGTGACGCTTCTTCAGAACTGATAATAGCTAGGGAAAGGTGGTAGATATGCAGTTAGGGAGGCAAAGAGATGGATGATGGTCTGCCAAGGAGAAGTAAAAGCTGATCATGGGGACCATAAATAGGTGAAAGCGGGTTATCTGTGCTGAAAGCAGCCCATGTCATGACAGGGCCTGGAATGTGGGGATGAGTAAAAAACATGGAAGAAGGTGCTCAGACTCTAAATTGCTTGAATTCAGTATTGATTGCTGAAGGCTGTAGGGTCCCCAAGAGTAAAATCAAATGCTATTCTTCTCGTTTGCGCTGAGCTTCACTGGAGCACTGCAACAGGCCCAAGGCAGAGTTGTTGCTTTCTCAACTTGGGGGGGTTGGGGGGGGGGAGCGGGGGGGGAGGAGTGGGGGTTGGGGGGCATCCGGTTGGGTCAGTTAAGGAGTTGGGCCACTCTCAGTCCATCAGGTCTGTCCATAGAAACAAAACGGGGGAGGACATGGGTGGTCTTTGCTGTTGGACTAAACCTTGGCAAGTAGGTCTTTGGGACTGGGGATTTTTGGGGATGGGGAAAATGCAATTGCGAAGTGGGGAGGGAAACAGTATCTGGAAGAGGGCTACACAGGAAAGCATGGCTGGGGTGGGGGTAATGCAGGAGGGTGCATCATCCATGGTCTGGACCACCCTGGCATCAATGGGAGGACAGTGTAAGGCCATATCTAGGATGGTCTCCAGGGGCTGGGAGAAAAGATGGCAGGTGCAGGTAGGGTGCACCTGGGAAGGATGAAGTCTGTGGGGTTTATGGGATGGGCTGCTAGGAGGAGCTGTGGATATTTGGGGTCTGAATGGCACATTCAGGTGGAGTCTGCAAGGCACTGGCAGAGAAGCTTTCACTGTCACTTTCCATCATACTGAATTCAAAAGTGTGCAATGTGGAAGAAAATAGTTGTATCCACACCCAGAGTGGAAAGGGTAAGTGACTCAAGCTTTTAAAGGGAAGCAGCATGGCATACAGACCCATGTACTGTGCAGGACATAAACCTGGGAGCTCCCCATTTCACCTGGCCGTCCTAAAGCATTGCCCCCATATGTGTGTGCTGCTTGGCCCAGTCACTGCTGGATGATTGACAGCTACACTTTCAGGCACAGAAACCACAAAACCTTATTAATGTTGCATGGTGAGGACCAATGCCACATGTATGCTTTCCTGTTCATGCTTCCAGATGGTTCAGAAGGTTCTCAGCACAGATCTCCATGGCACCTTGCTTGTGTTCTCAAAGAGTTGCTAAATGGTGTAACAATACCAGTTGGCCCCACACAGAAAGAGAGATTAATAAACTGATGGACAGTTAAAGCAAAGATATTCCATACAAAGTGTAAAATCCCTATGGTGTGGAAGCAGGCCATTTGGCCCATCGAGTCCACACCAACCCTCCGAAGAGCCAGACCCATCCCATCAATGTAACCCTGCATTCTCCATAGCTAATCCACCTAACCTACACATCCCTGGACACTACGGGCAAGTTAGCATGGCCAATCCACCTAACCTGCACATCTTTGGACTGTGGGGGGAGTCATAGAGTCACAGAGAAGTACAACATGTAAACAGACCCTTCAGTCCAACTTATCCATGCCGACCAGGTATTCTAAATAAATCTAATCCATTTACCAGTATTTGGCCCATATCCCTCTAAACCCTTCCTATGCATATACCCATCCAAGATAACAAGCGTGGGGCTGGATGAAAACAGCAGGTCAAGCAGCATTATAGGAGCAGGAAAACTTGACGTTTCGGGCCTAGACCCTTCATCAGAAAAGGGTCTAGGCATATACCCATCCAGATGCCTTTTAAACATTGTAAGTGTACCTGTCTCCACCACTTTGTCTGGCAGCTCAGATCCATACACGCACCATCCTCTGCATCAGAAAGTTGCCCCTTAGGTCTCTTTTAAATCTTTCCCCTCTCACCTTAAACCTATGCCCTCTAGTTTTGGACTCCCCCCAACCCTGGGGAAAAGACTTTGTCTATTTACCTTATACATGTCTTCATGTTTTTATAAACTTTTTTCAGGTCACCCCTCAGCTTCTGACACTACAGGAAAAATAACCCCAGCCTATTCAGCCTCTCCCTCTAGCTCAAACCCTCCAACCCAGGCAACATCCTTGTAAATCTTTTCTGAACCCTTTTAAGTTTCACCAAATCTTTCCAAAAACAAGGAGACCGGACTTGCACACAATATTCCAAAGGCGGCCTAACCAATGTCCTGTACAGCCACAACGTCGCCTCCCAACTCCTATACTCAATGCACTGACCAATAAAGGCAAGCATACCAAACCCCTTCTTCACTATCCTATCCACCTGTGACTCCATTTTCAAGGAATTATGAACCTGCACTCCAAGGTCCATATTTGGCAACACTTCCCAGGACTTTACCATTAAGTGTATAAGTCCTGCCCTGATTTGCCTTTCCAAAATACAGCACCTCACAGTTATCAAAGGTAATCTGAGGTAATCTTCGCCGCTGCCCACTCCACCTCCAATTTTGGTGTCATCTGCAAACTTAGTAACCATACCTCCTATGTTCACATCCAAATAATTTATATACATGACAAAAAGCAGTGGACCCAGCACTGATCTTTGTGGCATACCACTGATCACCGGCCTCCAATCTCTGATTTATTGTCACCTGCCTAAATAGAGTGAAAAGATTTGTTTATAAGTAGTACAGGCAGATCATTGTAAGCAAAGGATGTACAGATCAAAAAGACTTAGACAGAGGCATACAGGTTACATTGCACAGAGCGTGCACTAGGCAAGATCAACGTTAGCAAGATCAGCATTATTTAAGGCTAGAGAGTCCATTTGTCAGACTGATAATAGCCTGGAAGAAGCTGTTCCTGAATTTGCTGGTGCATATGTTCAGGCTTCAGTGTCCTCTGCCTGACGGAAGAGGCTGTCGGAAGTCATTACCAGGATGCGATGGGTCTTTGAAGATGTTGGCTGCCTTTCTGCAGCAGTGACTGTGTAAGTAGAGTTCATAGATGGAAGGTTGGCTTCCATGATGGTCTGGACTGTGCACACCACCTTCTGTAGTTTCTTATGGTCCTGGGCAGAGCAGTTGCCATACCAGGCCATTATGCACCCTGACAGTATGCTTTCAATGGTGCATCTGTAATAGTTGGTGAGGGACCTTATGGACATGCCAAATTTCCTGAGTGGCCTGAGGAAGAAGAGGTGTTGTTGTGCCTTTCCTTTGCACAAAGCCATGTTGACTATCCCTAGTCCTTGCCTCTCCAAATCCATGTAAATTCTGTCTCTCAGGATTCCCTTTAACAACTTGCCCACCACCAATATCAGGCTCACTGGTCGATAGTTCCCTGGCTTCTCCTCACCACCTTTCTTAAACAGTGGCACCACGTTAGCCAACCTCCAATTTTCTCGCACTTCACCAGTGGCTATTGATGATACAAATATCTCAGCAAGGGGCCCAGCAATTGCTTCCCATAGAGCTCTAGGATATGCTTGATCAGGTCCCAGGAATTTGTACACTTTTATGCATTTTAAGAACTCCAGCACCTCCTCCTCTTTGTAATATGGACATTTTACAAGAAGTCGCTATTTATATGCCAATGTTCTACATTTGCCATGTCCTTCTCCACAGTAAACATTGATACAAAATACAAAATGTCTCTTGCAGTTCCACACATAGGTGGCCTTGCTGATCGTTAAGGAGCCGTATTCTCTCCCTAGTTATCCTTTTGTCCTTAATGTATTTGTAGAATTCGTTTGGATTCTCCTTAACCCTATTTGCTAAAGCTATCTCATGTCCCCTTTTGGCCCTCCTGATTTCCCTTTTAAGTATACTCCTACTGCCCTTACTCTCCTCTAGGGATTCACTCTATCCCTGCTGTACATACCTAACATTTGTTTCTTTCTTTTTCTTAACCAAAATCTCAATTTCTCTTGTCATCCAGCATTCCCTACACCTACCAGCCTTGCCCTTCACCCTAACAGGAACATACCGTCTCTGGACTCTCGTTATCTCGTATTTGAAGGCTTCCCATTTTCCAGCCATCCCTTTACCTGCAAACATCCACTCCCAGATAACAAGCATGGGGCTGGATGAACACAGCAGGTCAAGCAGCATCATAGGAGCAGGAAAACTTGACGTTTCGGGCCTAAACCCTTCATCAGAAATGGGGGAGGGGAAGAGGGTTCTGAAATAAATAGGGAGAGAGGGAGAGGCGGATAGAGGATGGATAGAGGAGAGGATAGGTGGAGAGGAGGCAGACAAGTCGAAGAGGCGGGGATGGAGCCAGTAAAGGTGAGTGTAGGTAGGGGGGTAGGGAGGAGATAGGTCAGTCCAGGGAGGACAGCAACTCTCTCATACTACCCCCCTACCTACACTCACCTTTACTGGCTCCATCCCCGCCTCTTCGACTTGTCTGCCTCCTCTCCACCTATCCTCTCCTCTATCCATCCTCTATCCGCCTCTCCCTCTCTCCCTATTTATTTCAGAACCCTCTTCCCCTCCCCCATTTCTGATGAAGGGTTTAGGCCCGAAACGTCAAGTTTTCCTGCTCCTATGATGCTGCTTGACCTGCTGTGCTCATCCAGCCCCATGCTTGTTATCTCGGATTCTCCAGCATCTGCAGTACCTTTTATCTCTGATACAACATCCACTCCCAATCAACTTTTGAAAGTTCTTGCCTAATACTATCAAAATTGGCTTTCCTCCAGTTTAGAATGTTAACTTTTAGATCCAGTCAATCCTTTTCCATCACTATTTTCAATCTAATAGAATTATGGTCACTGGCCCTAAAGTGTTCCCCCACTAACACCTCAGTCACCTGCCCTGGCTTATTGCCCAAGGTCAAGTTTAGCACCTTCTCTAGTAGGTACGTCCACATACTGAATCAGAAAATTTTCTTGTACACACTTAACCCAATTCGTCTCTATTCAAGCCTTTAACACTATGGCAGTCCCAGTCTGTGTTTGGAAAATTAAAATCCCTTCCCATAACCACCCTATTATTATTACAAATAACTGAGACCTCCTTACAAATTTGTTTCTTGATTTCCTGCTGACTACTGGGGGCTCTATAGAACAATCCCAGCTTGGGATTTGACCTCCCAGCTTGACGAACACACCAACATCTACAATCCCAATAAGCTAATCATCCCCATCTTATCTCTCAGCTCTACCCAGATAACATCCCTGGACGTATTCCCAGGAATATCCTTCCTAAGTACAGCTGTAATGTTATCCTCAATCAAAAACACCACTCTGCCTCCTTTCTTGCCCCCACACCCCTCCCCTGTATCCTTCCTAAAGCATCTATACCCTGGAACATTAATCTGCCACTCCTGTCCTTCCCTGAGCCATGTCTCCGTAATTGCTATGACACCCCATTTCCATGTTTACACACACACTCTAGGTTCACCTGCCTTACCTGTTAGGCCTCTTGCATTGAAATAAATGCCGTTTAATTTATCAGTCCTCCCTTGTCCTCTGCTTTGTTCATGCCTGCCCTGACTGTTTGAATTACTCCTTTTTCCCAGCTGTACCAGTTTCAGACTGATCTGTTTCCTCACTGTTTCCCTGGGTGTCACGCTCCTCTTACTAGTTAAATCCTCCTCAGCAGCTCTAGCAAATATCCCCGCCAGTATATGAGTCCCCTTTCAATTCAGGTGCAATCCGTCCTTCTTATACAGGTCACTTCTACCTCAGAAGGGATTGTAATGATGCAAAAATGTGAATCCATCTCCCCTGCACCAGTTCGTCAGCCATGCATTTATCTACTCTATCCTCCTATTCCTCCTCTCACTAGCTTGTGGCAATGGGAGTAATCTGGATATTACTACCCGCGAGGACCTCGTTTTTAAATTCATGCCTAATTTCCTATATTCTCTCCTCGGAATATCATCCTTTTCTGTTCAGTTATCATTAGTTCCAATGTGTACATCAGCCTCTTGCTGGTCCCTCTCACCTTTGAGAATATCCTTGATCCTGGCACCAGGGAGGCCACATCCCATTCTGATTTTTCACTGTCGGCCACAGAAACGTTTGTCAATGCCTCTGACTAGAGAGTCCCCTATCACGATCGATTACTTGGAACCTGACCGTATCCCTCGTTACATTAGAGCCAGTCTCAGCACCAGAAACCTGGCTGTCAGTGCTACATTCCCCTGTGATTCCATTATCCTCAATATTTTCCAAAACAGCATACTTGTTTGAGGTAGGGATAGCCACAGGAGACTCCTGCACTACCTGCCTACCCATCCTACCTTTCCTGGAGGTAACCCATCCACCTGACTCCCTTCCTACAACTGCCAACTATCATACCCCCAGCTCCTGTAAATTCCTCATCACCTCTAACTGCTACTCCAGCTGATCCATGCGATCTGATAGGATTTGGAACCAAACGCACTTCCTGCAAACATAATCATCAGTAACATGGAAACTCTCCCTATTCTCGCACGTCCGACAGGAAGAGCACATCACTTTACTAAAGGCCATTTTTGCACCTTAACAATCTACAAACCCAGAAAATATCACAGTCTTACTGCTCTAAAAAAACACTGCTCCAGGCTAAATTCGTACCTATGTTTTATATTTCTAACCTTTTATCAAGAAACAGATCTCTATAAAATATATAATCAAAAAAGAACCCACTCTACTCACTACTGTAGCTTTACAAAATAAACAGTAAGGTTACTCTTTAAAAAGCCACTATCTGCTCCCCTGCTGTGAGCTCTCGCACATAGGTTTCCCCAAGGTCAGCTGTGAATTTCTCTGTTTGTTACTTTTTCTTAGACAACTCCGATGTCCTGAGATACTTGAAAATCAAGCAGCAGAGGCAATAGCTGTGCAGATTCAAAGGTCCCCAATCAATTACAACTCATTATCACCTATGCCATTAAAGTGCCCTCAATAAATTTTGCACTGTCACATTACATTTTACTGTAGTCCCTTGTTCTGCAGCTGTTAGTACTGGATCCTGTTGCCCCTGGAGGTTTGGTCAGATGACCCTAGTACACTATGTGGCTGGACAGGCCAGACAAGCTGATGGTCTTCTCACCTGATGCAAGTTGACTCTTCTTGGTTTGAACTTCCAAGGCCAGATGAGGGCAGCCACAGGGTCCCAGAGGTCCTGGCCACCTCCGGAGTGCCCTGAATAGAGACATCTGGGGGCTAGTGTGGGCTCCCTACTGACACTAACATTTTGCTTTGTGAAAATGGGGCATAAGCAGTGTGAGGCAAATTCTCCGTCACCATGCTTACAGTCTTGAGGACCAATGGCTGGGGCAGTGGAATGCAGGTGTGGGCACTTTTCCAGTAGATAATGAGGTATATAGATAAGGTGAATAGAACATAGAACATAGAAAAGCACAGCACAGTACAGGTCCTTTGGCCCACGATGTTGTGCTGAACTTTCACCCTAAACCTAAGGTCTATCTAACCTCCACCCCCACCTCATACAATCATCCATATGCCTATCTATTAGCCACTTAAATGCCCCTAATGAGGCCAACTCCACTACCCGCTCCGGCAATGCATTCCACACCCCTACCACTCTCTGAGTAAAGAACCTACCTCTGACATCTCCCCTATATCTACCTTCACTCACTTTAAAACTACGCCCCCTCGTAATAGCTACCTCCACTCTAGGAAAAAGTCTCTGGCTGTCCACTGTATCTATACCTCTGATCATTTTGTACACATCTAGCAAGTCACCTCTCATCCTTCGTTGTTCTAAAGAAAAAAGCCCTAACTCTCTCAACCTTTCCTTGTAAGACTTTCCCTCCATTCCAGGCAACATCCTGGTAAATCTCCTCTGCACCTTTTCCAACGCATCCACATCTTTCTTGTAATGAGGCGACCAGAACTAGACACAATACTCCAGATGTAGCCAAACCATGCTTTTGTATAGCTGGAGCATAACTTCATGGCTCTTGAACTCAATCCCTCTATTAATGAAAGCTAACACACCATACACCTTCTTAACAACTCTATCCACCTGGGTGGCAGCTTTCAGGGAACTGTGGACATGAATCCCAAGATCCCTCTGCTCCGCCACACTGCCAAGAATCTTACCGTTAACCCTGTATTCTGCTTTCAAGTTTGTCCATCCAAACTGAATCACCTCACACTTTTCAGGGTTAAACTCCATCTGCCACTTCTCAGCCCAGCTCCGCATCCTATCGATGTCCCCTTGTAACCTAGAACAGTCCTCCGCACTATCCACAACTTGATCCACCTTCATATCATCCGCGAACTTAGTAAGCCACCCTTCCACTCCTACATCCAAATCATTTACAAAAACCACAATGGCAGATGTCTTTTCCCCGAGTTGAGAGAATTCAAGACTAGAAGGCATATTTTTAAGATGAGAGGAGAAAGATTTAAAAAAGACATGAGGGGCAATTTTTTTACACAGAAGGTGGTTTGTGCGTGGAAGTGATGGATGCAGAAACAATGACAATGTTTAAAAGACATTTAGATAAATAAATGAATAAGAAATGTTTGGAAGGATATTGTCCAAGCAAATCATCAATCAACGGTGGTCCCTCACAGATGAGGATGACTCTCTTCTACTCTCAGGTAGGTGTGGCTGCCACAGGCTCTGTAATGTTTGGGGCAGAAGGTCATCATGGGAAGACATCTTTCACTGTTTTCGTCTGGCTTTTACTTTTTCCCGACAGCAACTCCTTAAGGTGTTCAATGCCTTCCTGGAAGCTCCTCCTTCAGTTTGTCCAGTCTTGGACCAGTGATTCCCAGGTGTCCGTGGGAATGCCGCACTTTGCCAGTGAGATCTTAAGGGTATCACAGAAGCACTTCCTCTGTCTACCTGGGGAGTCTTGTGTCGGTCATGAGGACTATGTGCCCAGTCCATCACAGCCAATCCAGGAGGGTCAGTGCCTCGATGCTGGGGATGTTGGCCTGGTTGAGGACGCTGGTGTTGGTGCATCTTTCTTCCCAGTGGATTTGCAGGATCTTGCACAGGCAGCATTGGTGGTACTGCTCCAGCGCCTTGAGGTGAATGCAACAGATAGTTCATGAGCCAGAGCCAAATAGGAGGGGGCAGAATCATCACAGATCTGTAAACAATGATTTTGGTGTTGGATTTGATGTTGTTGTCCTCGAAGACCCTTTTCCTCAGGCGACTGAAGGCTGCGCTAGCACACTGGAGGCTATGCTGGATCTCTTCATCAGTAGCCGCTTTGGCCAACAGGACATTCTCAATGTTTTGGAAGTGGTCAACGTTCTTTTAAGATCTCCCTGTGGACCTTGATGATTGAGATTCACTCCACAATGCCAGGCCAGGTTGGTGAAGGACCTTCATCTTACAGATGTTCAGGGCGAGAACCATGCTCTCAATATGCCTCTGTAAAAGTGCTGACAAGGGACTGGAGTATATCCTTGGAGATTGCACATACACAAGAATCATGTGCGAACTGTAGGTCAATGACATTGGTTGAGGTGACTTTGGTTTTGGCTTGAATACAGCA
This sequence comes from Ginglymostoma cirratum, assembly GCA_024137785.1. Classification (NCBI taxonomy): domain Eukaryota; kingdom Metazoa; phylum Chordata; class Chondrichthyes; order Orectolobiformes; family Ginglymostomatidae; genus Ginglymostoma; species Ginglymostoma cirratum. The sequence continues at coordinate 2,003,921 of JAHRHZ010000134.1, forward strand.
GAGGTTGAATGATTTCCCACTGATTCTGTAAGTTTGCTGAACTCCAGTAGAGAGCTTGTCAGCGGTGAGGTGAAGCATTGCAGTGAGGTTTCTTTTTTCTTTATTCATTCACAGGATGAGGACATCGCTGGCCAGGCAGCATTTATTGCCCATCCCTAAATGCCCACAGGGCAGTTAAAAATCAACCACATTGCTGCAGGTTTGGAGTCACTTGTAGACCAGATTGGGTAAGGATGGCAGTTTCCTTCCCTAAATGACATTAGTGAACCAGATGGGTTTTTTTGACAGTCGACAATGGATTCATGGTCGTCATTAGACTCTTAACTCGATCATCTGCTGTGGCGGGATTTGAACCCATGTTAACAGTCCAGCAATAATACCACTAGACCATCACCTCCCCATGATTGAGAACCATGTTGGCGAGAAAGTGCAATCCTGCTTGACACCAGTCCAAATGACGATTGGGTTGGTGGTGGAGTCATTTGTCATTACCACAACTTCCATGTCATTGTGGAGCAGGTAAAGGATGGTGACAAACTTTATGGTGCAACCATAGCGGAAGAGGAACCCCCATAATGCTTTCTGATTGATGGTGTCACAAGCCTTTGTAAGGTTGAAGAAGGCCATGTATAGGGGTAGGTTCTTTGCTCTGCATTTCTCCTGCAGCTGTCGCACGGTGAAAATCACATCTATTGTGCCCCTCCGTGGCCGAAAGCCACACAGTAACTCCGGGAGGAGATGGTTGAAGAGAACCTTGGCGATGACTTTTCCAATGGTCGACAGCAGGGAGATTCCCCTGTAATTACCATACTCAGACTTGTTCCCTTTCTTGAAGGTGCTCATGACTGTGGCATCTCGGAGCTCTCCCGGGATGCTCTCCTTCCTCCAGATAAGGCAAACAAAGGTGTGTAGCTACAGCAGGAGCTCTTTGCCTCTGTACTTCAATGCTTCAGTGGGGATACCATCTGCCCCAGCAGCCTCGTTGTTCTTAAGCTGGCAGATGGCCCTCTCTACTTCGTGCGGGGTTGGAATGTTGCTGAGCATGTGGTGTGTAGCGTGCTATGGGATACAATCAAGGACACTTGGATCAACGACAGAGCCCTGGTTGAGGAGGTCTCCAAAGTGCTCCCCCCAGTATTGTTTGATGGCATGGGCCACGCGCAGGCAGGTGGGACTACTTTAGTTTGGGATTATGGTCGGCATGGACTGGTTAGACCTAAGGGTCTGTTTCAGTGCTGTAAGACTCTATTAAAATAACTTCATGTTTTAATAATAAAGTTAAAGATTCCATACATTTCTTTTACAGCATAATCTCAGTTTTTAATATCAATTATAAAGTACGTAGACTCCTGCAAATTCTTTCAATTTTTTGGTTTATATTTCCTCACCTCATTCCTTGAATCATTTTACACTTCATAGCAGAGACGGAGGTAATTCAGGGTGCCACACCAGTGATGGCTCTGAGAAAGAGCAGATGTGTTGAGACGTGCATTTACAATTCCTTTACCATGATCCTGGAACCCTCATCAATGCCAATGGATGACCCACCACTATGCTAGGTCAAGTGTTTCAGACATCCATTGGAAAACACTCCCACCCACATGCTCCTTCATTATTTATCAATGGTTTGGAAATGACAGCATCTGGTTATTGGCCTACTTGCCTGATGGAAAAATTTTTCTTTCTTTATTCCATCAAAACTGCTCATTATATTGAAAACTTCTATCAGTTCATCTCTTATTTGTCTCTATTTAAAGAGTGGTCTTGACCTTTCAAACATCTTCCTCTAACCGAAGTCCTTCATCCTTATTAAAATGGTGATTAACCTTCTCTCCTAAAGTGTCCATAACACTCCAACTGAAGAATATAGCAAGCCTGACATGGTTGTGAAAAGTAGACACTAACTGGTTGCACATTCAATTATATAGATATTGTTAATCAACCTGTTCAGACGTGTTATGTTTATATCATCGGATGTCACGCATGAAGAGCTTGATAAGTTTTGTGACATCAGTTAATCCACAGTCTCACCGTCTCACTCTAGTAAATCTTTGCACACCATTGTTCTCTGTTTGCTAATGAAACTTTAAGCTGCTGGTAAAATAATAATTCTCATTTCAGTTTATGTAATTATATCTACATAGACCTTTGAATAAGTCCTTAGGCTTTGACCATTTAACAGGTAAAGTGTAAAGTCAGACAATTTGCTAATTCCATACTCATAGTATTTTATCGTTCAAACTCATCGTTCAAACAATGACAAGTATCACATGAGAGATGATGGATTCAATTTCCCCCACTGCTGTATTTTTACACAACTATCTTCTCAATTGGGAAAAAAAGGCACATTCTGAGGGCACATACACTGGAGAATCTGGTGAAAGAACGTTCGTCTGTACAATCTCATATTATCATGGAATCACAGAATTGTTACAGTACAGAAGGAGAGCCTTCGGCCCATTGTGCCTGCACCTGTTCTATTACCCAATCTCCTGCCTTCTCCTCACATCTCTGCATCCCATTTCTACCCAAACAACTACCCCATGCCCTTTCAATGCCTGAATTGAACCTGCTTTCACCATACTTCCAGGTTAATCCTTGTCATGTGAAAAGGATTTTTCTCACAACATCCTTGCCTCATTTGCACATTAAATCTATGCCCTCTCGTCCCTTTTTCTTTTATGAGTGGGAACAGCTTCTCCCATCTTCTCTGTCTGCTTGATCATAGTTTTGAAAACTTCCATTAAATCTCCATTCAGCCTTCATCTCTCCAAGGAGAACAATTCAAATTTCTTCAATCTATCCTCATCACAGAAGTTTTTTATTTCTGGAACCATTCTTGTAAACTTCTTCTGAATTCTCTCCAGTGGGTTCTCAACTTTCCTATAATACAGTGCCCACAACTGTACACAATAGTTCAGCTGATGTCTTAACAATGCCCTTGTACAAGTTCAAAATTAACTCCTTGTTCTTGTACTCCATGTACAAAGCTGAGAACACTGTTTGCTTTATTTACTGCTCTCTACCTGCCCTGCCACATTCAATGGTCTATGTACATCTACACCCAGATCCGTCTGCTCTTGCATGCCATTCAGAAGTGATTAGATTCCATTATTAAGGAAATAACAACAGTACATTTAGAAAGTCAAAGTACAATCCTTTAGAGTCAGCATGGTTTTATGAAGGATAAGTCATGTTTGACTAATTTGCTAGAGTTCACCCTCAAGACACATACAATGTGGATAACAAGGATCTTGTAGGTGTAGTACATCTGGACTTCCAGAAGGCATTTGATAAGGTGCCACACAAAATGTTAGTACATAAAGTAAGATCACATAGGGTAAGGGGTAACTTATTAGCTGGAATAGAAGATCGGTCCAGAAAACAGTCAGGATAAATGGGTCTTTTCCTGGCTGTTAAGAAATAACTAGTGGGCTTGGTCCTTGGGCCTCAAATATTTATAATCTATATTAATAACTTGGATGCAGGGACAGAATGTACTGTAGCCAAATTTGCAGATGACACTGACATTGGTGGGAGGGCAATACAGAAATAAGACACTTACAAGTGGATATGAATCGATTAAGTAATTGGGCCAAAATTTGGAGAAGGAGATTAATGTGGTTAATTAGCAGGTCATCCATCTCAGTTGGAGGAATATAAAGACAATGTATTATCTTAATGGAGAGAAAATTCAGAGTTTGGTGCAGAGGAATCTGGGTGTTCTCATGCATGAATTACAGAAAACTAATTTGCAGGTTACAGTTTACAAGGAAGGCAACTGGAATTTTTGCATTTTTTTGAAGAAGTATAAAAGTCGGGAAGTGTTGCTGCTATTGTAGAAGGCATTAGTGAGACTGCACCTGGAGTATTGCATACAATTTTGGTCCCCTTATTTGAGAAGGGATGTAATTGCATTGGCAGTTCAGAGAAGATTCACTAGATCGATTTCAAAGATGAAGGGTTTGTCTTATGAAGAGTAATCGAGCTATTAGGCCTCTATTCACTAAAATTTAGAAGAACAGGAGAGATCTAAGTGAGATGCACAAGATGCTAAAGGGGATTGACAAAGTAGAGATATAAAGGATGTTTCCTTTTATGGGGCAGAGCAAAAGGTTTTTTTTTGGATAAGGGGTAATGAATTTAAAACAGAGATGAGGAGAAATGACTTCTCTCAGAGAGACCTAGAGGTTCAGTTACATAATTCTTTGAAGCTTGCGTCACATATTGATAGGATGGTTAAGAAGGCATTTAGCACACTGGCCTTCTGTAGTGATTGGAACTGGTGGACCTCATTGACTAGGAGGTCCCTGATTGGGGTTGTCAACCTGGGCCAATCAGGAAAGCCCTGGCTGACCAATATAACCAGGCGATTATAATCTCCTTAGTTCAGGGGACTGACTCCAAGATGGCTGGTCACAGCCAGTGTACTGTGTACAAGTAAACAAAGGGTGCTTTGGTGACAGGTTACCAGCCTCTGTACAGTTATTTCAGCGGCAACAGGAGAAAACAGTACATGGCTGAAGAACATTTGCTTGCAACAGTCATCTTGGAGTTGGTGTAAGCATTTCTGGCATCATGACTTTATTTGGAAAGCTTGACTTATTTGATACTGAAGTCGAAGACTGGGCCCAGGATGTGGAAATAATGCAATAATTTTTTTCTGGGCTAATGACATTGATGAAAAGCAAAGAATAATCCTTCTGACCGCTCGTGGACGTGCAGCATTTTCAGTTATAAGGGGCTTACCTTTCCAAGAGACACCAGACACTAAAACCTTCCAAGAGTTGACGGAGTTGATTAAGGAATATTACAACCCTGAACTTCCTCTAATCCCGAGACGCTATTGGTTTTATTCGGCTGTTAGAGAACGAGGGGAATCTGTATCGGGATTTTTGACAAGGTTAAGATGATTGGCAGAGGCATGTAATTTTGGGTTAACTCTGAATGAGATGCTGAGAGCCCATTTGGTATGTGGAATTAATGATGGGTCTATGCAGAAGTGCCTACCAGCTGAAGCTCAACTGGACTTCAAACAGGCACCACAGCTGGCCTTGTCATTAGAAAATGCAGCAAGTGGAACATGGGAGCTACAGGGGATCCTAATGGAAGTGGACACACTCACCTGTCTGACAGAGCTTGGGGAACACTACTTGAGTGTAGGCATTCACAGAACCTCACGTAGGTCATATCCTGAACAGAGGGGCCCTGGGACAGAACAGCAGCACAACAAAGCCAAGCCTTGGCCAAGTGGCTAAAAAGTTCTTCAGGATCTGAGCTGGCAAGCTATTGTGGTTGCTCCCGGTATGTGCATTCAACACAACAAAGGAGCCCTACAGGCCTGGCTTGAGTAAGAAAGCTCATATCCCAGTACCCAAGAGAGTGCACACCTTCAAAAGTCCACCTATATTTGGGTTGGAACAATTAAATGGCTTAGTGACATCCAAATCGGAACCGATTAAAATTAATGTTTAGTTAAATGGTCACCCAGTTCCCATGGAGATCCCTACTGGCACAGCTGTATCTGTGGTTGCAGAATCTGTCTTTAACAAGATTCGCTTAGCACTCCAATCCTTGAGCTTGCACAAGACCTCAGCCAGACTGAGAACATATTCTGGGGAACCGTTAGAGATTATGGGTACGAGTTCAATTTTGGTCTCCTATGAGAAGCAGTTAGTGCAGTTACCACTGATGGTAGTAAAAGGCTCGGGCCCAAGTCTACTGGGGGCGGAATTGGTTGAGAAAGATTCATCTGGATTGGCTCAACAATTTTTGATTAGAAAATGGCTGTCTGAGTGAACTCCTAGTGAAATACCCAGCAGTATTTCAGAAAGGGCTTAGGACTATCAAAGTGGCCAAAGCCACTCTACATGTTGACCAGGAAGCAATTCCACTATTTTACAAGGCCCGCCCAGTGCCATTTGCCTTGTGGGCAAAAGTAAAGGCAGGAATCATGGGGCTGGAGAGTGAAGGAATCATCAAACCAGTGCAATTTGCAGAATGGGCAGCACTGGTCATACTGATTGTGAAGCTTGACAGCTCAGTTTGCCTTTGTGGGGATTTTAAGGAAACAGTAAACTGCTTCTTGCAGCTGGATAAATACCCAATCCCTCGCATAGGGAACTTGTAATGCAAAGTTGGCCTGGGTGGGAGGTCTCTCCTTGACAAAACTGGACATGAGCCATGCCTACCTGCAATTGTGACTGGACGAGGAGTCCCAGAAGTATGCTACAATTAATACCATAAGAGTTTATACCAATATATAACACTGCCATTTGGGGTATCATCAGCCTGCGTCCTTTTCTAGTGGACCATGGAGGACATTTTACAAGGGCTGCTCCAGATTACTACCTATCTGGATGATGTGCTAATAACTGGGAAGACCAAAAAAGAGCACTTGGAGAACTTGGACGTCGTGCTTAAGCATTTCTCCCAGGTGGGCATACACCTTAGAAGGGAAAAATGTGTGTTCCAGGCACCCCAAATGACCGACTTGGGTTACAGAGTCAACAAAAGCAAGTTACACCTTTTGGAAGATAAAGCAATGGCGATCAAACGATCCCCTGCTCCCATGTCTGTACTGGAGCTTAGATCTTTCGTTGGGTTAGTGAGTTATTACAGAAAGCTCATACATAACTCAGCCCCCATCTTGGCACTCTTACACCTGCTACTGAAAAAGGGTCAGCCTCGGAAATGGTCACGTAGCCAAGCAGTAGTCTTTAGGGAAGTGAAAAAGCATTTATTGTCACCTAAGGTATTGGCCCACTATGATCTGAAGCAGAAGGCAGTGCTGACATGCAATGCCTCCCCATATGGTTTCAGGGTAGTGTTGGCTCACTGGTTGCCCAATGGAGAGGAACACCCAAAAGCGTATACTTCCTGGACTTTGGCTGATGCCGAAAGCAAATATAACTAGGTAGAGAAGGAAGATCTGGTGGTCATCTTTGGTATGAGGAAGTTCCACTAGTAGCTTTATGGATGGGAATTTGTCATAGTAATGCCACAAATTCCTGCTAGGATTACTGAAGCAAGTCAAGGTAGAGCTTCTGGTGGAATTCAGCATTGGGCCCTTATTCTCACACGTACAGGTACAAGTTAGAACACTGTCCAGGAAGCCAAGTGACTAATATGGATACCTTGAGCTGCCTCCCACTGGCAGGTACTCCACCGGTGGTGCCTCCCCTGGAAGAGGCTGTTCTGGTTTTAAATTTCCTGGACACCCTTCCAGTCACCGCTGACAATATCTGACTATGGACTCAAAAAGATCCTGTTCTAGAAAAACTAAAACGGTAGATGGTAATGGGGGACACAGAAGGGCCATTGCAAACAGCACTGAAACCTTTCTGTACCTGATGAGACCAGATCATTGTGGAGGACAGGATATTACTGTGGGGAGGAACAGTGATTGTCCCAAATACAGGTCACTGCCAGATACTGGCCCATCCAGGGGTTTCCGAGATGAAGATGCTGGCAAGAAGCTACGTCTGGTAGCCAGGGTTGGATGCCAACATAACTGCATTGGTGGGGTAGTACCCAAAGTGCTAACAAGGACAAAAATTGCCACCAGCGGCAGCCCCACATTCATTGGAATGGCCGGGTAAACCCAGGACTTGGTTACATGTTGGCTATACTGTTCCTTGCATGGGCTCTATGTTCTGGTCATTATGCATTCCCATTCAAAGTGGATGGACATGCATAAAGTCCATTCGGCAAAATCAGGGATGACAATTGAGAAGCTGCAAGTTTGTGATACATGTACTTCTGGAAGTATTGGTGACGGACAATGGGACATCATTTACCAGGAAGGAATTTGAGTATTTCCTGAAGTCAAATGGCATTCGGCACATAAGAACAGCACCGTACCATACATCATCCAATGGTCTGGCAGAAAGAGCGGCCCAAATATTGAAGGCAGGCTTAAAGAAACAGCCTACAGTGTCACTTGATACCAGACTGTCCAAGTTCCAGTTCGATTATAGGACTACCCCTCACCCAACATCAGGGGTTAGCTTCAGCAGAGTTGCTGATGGGGAGAAGACTCTGCACCAGGTTCAACCTGATATTCACAGACCTGGTTCAGGAGGGTGAAATGGCAGCAGTAATGCCAATGCTGGCCACATGCCTCCTGTAAGTGAGACAGACAACTTAGCTCAGGGAATGAAATTCAGTGCCGGAACCATGGAAATGGTGTGGGTACTGTTGCGAGCTTGGGTAGAGTACTTGTGGATTGGAAGGCAGGAGGTTAGAATTTGGTGTTTGTAAAAGGCCAGTGGGGAAAGTATTGTGTGGTCCCTTCAAAAGATGATGAGCTTTTGCTATGCTTAGAGATGTAATATGGATGTCTGTGAGCAGCAGTTGAAGGTTTGTAAGTAGACAGAGAGAACGCAAATTGAAACATCAGTATCAAAAGGCTGTACAGTTAGTAGGCCAAGCTGCAGTTTTGTTTTGTTACCCAGACAATAAGTTTCGAATTTAGCCAATCAATTTGAATCAGGGTCTTAGGTACCAAAAACCAATTAAATTTATTTCTGATGGTTTTGACAACATAGGACCAATCCCAGTATAAGAAATTGATATGTCATCAAGGGTACAAAAGAAAAGGGCAGTTGGACAAAGACGAGAGTTAACTGTCATCTGCCAGAGTTAACAGCTCTCAGGTCTCAAGAGAGAATCATTGGCTCTCAGAGTCCACACTAAGTCTTAGGGAAAGCGCCATCTAAATCAAAGGTACTAATGGCATGACTAGTTAATATTCCTGACAGAAGAATCGACGGATAAGGCATAGAACATTCTAGAAGACATGTAACCTGGATATAATTTCAAGAGACTAAATTCCTTTTTTATTTTATATAGGTGGTACTTATATTTATTGGAACAACATACCATTAGAATCTTGTTTCATTCAGGAATAGTTAGTGGTTAGAAGGGGTTAATACAGTCAGTTAATAGTTTAGTTAACTTGTTCACTGTTAGAGTTAGATAAATAAATTGTTACTTGTTGATTGTAAAGTGAGTTCAGGGATTTATTTTATTCAACCACTAGAAGTTACTGAAAGGTAGGTTACACCACTTTTTATATTCCTTTTACAGATTATAGGGCAAGGTGCTCCTTTTTAGGTGTTTCAGTTTTAGTTCTCAGAGGTGCGTTAACCTCCGCTTTATAAGAGTACAAGGTCTGACAGAAACTGTAGGTTCTCCCCCTCCATCTAGTGTCGAGGAAACATCAGAGTCCAAGATGATTGCAGCCTTGATACTATTACTGCTGGAAGAAGAAGAAGAAGAAACTCTCCCGAGATGCTCTGGCCCACAAGAGACAGGCCACGGTCCGGCACATGTTGCCTGTATCAGAGTCTGAGTCAGAGGAGCCAGTCCTGGGGTGAAAATGTTGCAGTAAAAGCTACGAAATAAAGACCAGGCCAAATCCCCGGACTTAGTGGAGGCGGTGGGAGGGGAGGGGAGGTGGTGCTGCAAGATGTAGTGATTGGAACCAGGTGGACCTTGTTGACTATGAGGTCCTTGTTTTGGGGTTGTTAACCTGGGCCATTCAGAAAAGCCCTAGCTGACCAATATAAACAGGAGATTAGAATCTCCTCAGTCCTGGGGACTGATTCAGAGCTGGCTGGCCACAATCAGTGTAATGTGCACAAGTAAGTAAAGGGTGACTTGGTGACAGAATACTGGCATCTGTGTGGTTATTTCACCTTCATTGCTCAGATCTTTGAGTATAGGAGTTGGGATGTTATGTTGAGGTTGTTCAAAATGTTGTTGAGGCCTCTTTCAGCGTACTGTGTCCAGTTCTGGTTGCCCTGTCATAGGAAGGATATTATTAAGCTGGAGAAGGCTCAGAAAATATTTACCAGGATATTGCCAGAATGGAGGGTTTGAGTTATAAGAAGAGGTTAGATAGGCTTGGATTTCTTTTTCACTGGAGTGTAGGAAGTTGCAGGATGACCATATAGAGGTTTATAAAATCATGAAGTATGTAGATAAGGTGAATGGCAGGTATCTTTTCACTAGGGTGGGAGATTTCAAGACTAGCAATATTTTCACACAGACTGTGGTTTGCGTGTGGCATGAACTTTCAGAGGAAGTGGTGGATGAGGGTACAGTTACAATGTTTAAAAGACATTCAGATAAGTACTTGATTAAGAAATGTTTTGAGGGATGTTTGGCAGGTGGGACTAGTTCAGTTTGGGACTATGGTCGGCACGGACTGCTTGGGCTGAAGGGTCTGTTTCTGTGCTGTATGACTCCATGACTCTATGGGTTGTGAATCTGTAGAATTCATAATGCCAGAGTGCAGTGGATTCTGGGACACTGGGTAAAGCTAAGGAGGAGATGACAGATTTTTAATTAGGAACAGATTGAAGGATCATGGACAGCAGGAGGAAAGTGGAGTTGAGACTGAGATGAGATCAGCCATGGTTGTATTAAATTGTGGACCGAGCTTGAGGGCTGAATTACCTACTCCTGCTCCTAGTTCATTTGTTATAAAAAGATTATAATGAAGATTAGGAGAGCTAAAGGGGATGTGAAAAGGTACTGGTAGGTAAAATAAAGGAAAATCCTAAATTGTTTTTACAGGTGAGTTATGGTTAAAAGGATAACGAGAGAAAGGGTAGGGCTCATTAAGGGCCATTGTAGTATAATTTACGCATGGAGCCAGGTGATGTAGCTGCATTCTAAATGAATACTTTGGTTCAGTGCTCACTATTGAGAGAGATGATATGGGTATAGAAGTCAGGCAGAAGATTTGTGATACAATTAAAGAAGTTGGCATAGACAAAGTGGAGGTTCTGAGTGGTCTGGCAGGCCTAAAGGTATATAAGTCCCTGGAGTTGGATGAAACGCATCCCGAGTTGTTGAGTGAGGCAAGGGAGGAAAAAGCAATGGTATTTGCAAAAAATGTTCAATTCGTCAATGGCCACAGGAGAGGTGCCACAGGACTGGAGGACAGCCAATGTGGTATTGTTATTCAAGAAGGGAACAAAGGATAAACCAGGAAACTATAGGCCAGTTAGTCAAACCTTGGTGGTGGGGAGGCTATTGGAAGCTATTCTGAGGAACAGAATTAATCTGTATTTGGAGAGGCAGGGATTAATCATGAACAGTCAGCATGGTTGTATTTAGGGGAGATCATCTCTGACCAACTTGATTGAACTTTTCAAAGAAGTGACCAGGTGTGTTGATAATGGCAATGAGATTGATGTCCCACATAGGAGACTGATAGCAAAGGTAAGATCTCATGGGAATCAAGGGAAATTGTCAAGTTGGAGCCACTATTGTCTTAAATTATACGGTGAATGGCAGAATCCTTAGGAGTATTGATATGCAAAGAGATCTGTGTGCGCAGGTCCACAGATCATTGAATGTGGCAGTGTAGGTGGATCAGGTAGTAAAAAAGGCCAATGGCTTCATTGCCTTCATTAGAAGGGTCATTGAGCATATAGATAGATCAGTTTTGCTGCAGATTTATCGAACTTTAGTTAGGCTACACTTGGAATATTGCGTACAGTTGTGGCACCACACTACCAGAAGAATGTGGATGCTTTGGAGAGGGTGCAGAAAACATTTACCAGGATGTTGCCTGGAATCAAGGATTTTAGCTATGAAGAAAGACTTTGATAGACTGGGTTCGTTTTCATTGGAACACAGGAAATTGAGGGGTGACCTGATTGAAGTTTGAGATTGTGAATGGCATGGATAGAGTGGAAAGTATGAGGCTTTTTCCCAGGGTGGATTGGTCAATTACTAGGGGACACTGGTTCAAGATGCAGGGGGGTGATGGAGAGATGTTTAAAAGAGATGTGCGAAGCATGTTCTTCATACAAAGGGTGGTGAGCACCTGGAACACGCTGCCAAAAGGACGTGGTGGAAGCAGACACAATAGCAGCATTCAAGAAGCATCTAGATGAATACATGATTAGGAAGGGAATGGAGGGACATGGATCCTGTAAGTGAAGGGATAGTAGGAACTGCAGATGCTGGAGAATCTGAGATAACAAGGTGTAGAGCTGGATGAACACAGCAGGCCAAGCAGCATCAGAGGAGCAGGAAAGCTGATGTTTCGGTAGCTATTCCTCAAAGTGGTCCCCAACCACAGGAAGTGCTACACCTCCCCCCTCACCCCCATCCCAGGCCCCAAGAAGACTTTCCACATCAAGCAGATATTCATCTGCACATCTGCCAACGTGGTATACTGTATTCATTGTTCCCGTTGGGGCCTCCTCTACATCGGGGAAACCAAGCGGAGGCTTGGGGGCCACTTTGCAGAACACCTACGCTCGGTTTGCACTAAACAACTGCACCTCCCAGTCGCAAACCATTTCAACTCCCCCTCCTATTCCTCAGACGACATGTCCATCCTGGGCCTCCTACAGTGCCACAATGATGCCAACCGAAGGTTGTGGGAACAGCAACTCCTATTCCGCTTGGGAACCCTGCAGCCCAATGGTATCAATGTGGACTTCACAAGCTTCAAAATCTCCCCTCCCCCTACCGCATCCCAAAACCAGCCCAGCTTGTCCCCGCCTCCCTAACCTGTCCTTCCTCCCACCTATTCCCTCCTCTCACCCCAAGCCGCACCCCCATCTCCTACCTACTAACCTCATCCCACCCCCTTGACCTGTTCGTCCTCCCTGGACTGACCTATTGCCTCCCTAATTCCCCACCTACACTCACCTTTACTGGCTCCATCCTCACCTCTTTGACCTGTCTGTCTCCTCTCCACCTATCTTCTCCTCTATCCATCTTCTATCCGCCTCCCCCTCTCTCCCTATTTATTTCAGAACCTCCTTCCCCTCTCCCATTAAAAAAGCCATTTCTGAAGAAGGGTCTAGGCCCGAAACATCAGCTTTCCTGCTCCTCTGATGCTGCTTGGCCTGCTGTGTTCATCCAGCTCTAAACCTTGTTATCTCCTGTAAGTGAAGACAGTTTTAGTATGGAAGGGCAAAATGTGTCAGCACAGGCTTGGAAGGCCAAAGGGGCTGTTCCTGTGCTGTATTGTTCTTTGAGTGGCAGGAAGCAGAGGGTCATGGTTGAGATGCATTTTTCCAACTGGAAGTCTGTGACCAGGGGGGTTCCACAGGGTCCATGTTAGGCCCTTATTGCTTGTTGTTTATATAAATGATTTAGACTTGAATGTAGGACAATTGGTCAGTACATTTGCAGATGATACCAAAATTAATGGGGCGGTAAAATAGTGAGGAGGATAGCCTTAGATCACAGGAGGATACAAAATGGCTAGTCAGATGGGCTGATCAGTAGCAAATAGAATTCAATTTGGATAACTGTGAGGTCTTGCACTTGGGCAGGACAAACAAGGCAAAGAAATACATGTTGAATGGTAGGACCCTGGGAAACATATACATGTACACTGGATCCTTAAGGTATCAGGATAGGTAGATAAAGTGGTTAATAGGGCATATGTTATACTTGCCTTTAATAGTTGAGGCATAGAGTTTAAAAGCAGGGAGGTTATGCCAAAACTGTATAAAACACTGGTTAGGCCACAGCTATGGCATTGTGTGCAATTCTGGAATTCACCTTATAGGGATGCGATAGCACTGGAGTGGATGCAGAGGAGATTTACCAGGATGTTTCTTGGGCTGGAGAGTTTCATTTATGAAGAAAGATTGGATAAACTGGGGTTGCTTTCCTTCGACTACAGGAGATTGAAAGGGGACATGATTGAGATGTATAAAATTGTGTGGGGCATAGACAGGAAGAAACTTTTCCCTTTAATGGAGGGATCAAAGGCCAGGAGGTTTAGAGGGGATGTGAAGGAAACTTTTTCACCCAGGGGTGGTGGAGAATCTGGAACTCATTGCCTGTAAGATGCAGAAACCCTCATCACATTTAGGAATTATTTAGATGTCCACTTGTGTGCCTTGGCATGAAAACCTCTGAGCCAAAGTGCTGAAAAATAGAATTAGAAGTTAAGTGGTTGTTTTTGACTGGCATTGACACGATGGGCTGAAGGGCTTTCTTTCAATGCTGTAGATCTCTGACTTTATGATTAAACTAACGACAGTAGCAGAATGTTACAGGCAGGGTATGACCCGGACCTGGTAAGTAACAGGCATTATTCCGAGACAATGTGTGGGCAAAGATCAGGACATTGATGGGCATAAGTCCAGGCAGTGAGGAGACCAAAACCACATAGAGATTGCTGTAAGATTAACAGAGAGGAGGTAAGCAAATTTTAGCAGAGACAATACTGGATAAATGATTGATAGCATTGCAAAGATTAAGAATGTAGTAAAATCAATCTGAAGTAATGATACAAGTCTTTCAATTAAATTGTTCTTGCAGGATGCCGTAGCACCATGTCAGGAGGGCATTATAAAACCTGTAAATGAGTTATCACACAGTCCCTGAGGGACTTTGACCCAATCTCTCTGCTTGTATGAGATGTCAAGATAGCAAAATTGCAGCTCCCAAAGAGTATGTTGCATGCAAGCTCATGCTTACAGACACCTCAGTTCTGTTGTTTCCTTGGGCAAGGGAGAGTTTAACACTGAGAAAGGGCAAGGGGATGGTTTAACGCTGGATCAGAGGGAGTGGTTTCACTGGAATAGGGAGATGGTTTCCCTGGGACAGAGGGGGCTGGTTTCCCTGGGTCAGAGGGGGATAGTTTGTCAAAGATACTACATAAATACAAGCTATTGTTGTTAATTACTGAAAAATATTAGGCATGGACCCTGGATGAATCTGACTATCTAATACTTTAAACTGATTATGTTTTAAAACATGGAACCAAAGTACTCTGTCTCTAAAACTAACCTACAATGTTTTGTCTGAGCGCAGTCTGTCCTGATTCCAGACAGCATTCCAATCTACAGGATGATAATTAACTTTAACAAAATCAGAAATTGCTGGAGAAACTCAGCAAATCTGGTGGCATCTATGAAGAGAAAGCAGATTTAATGTTTCGAGTTCAGGATCCTTTTTCAGAGTTCTGCTGCTATGAGATGTGAATTGTTGTTGTATCTGGGGATTAAACCAGTGCAAACTAGCAGGTATTTACCACAGTAATTGACAACAACAATCTGCATTCATATAACACCTTTGACATCATAAAACATTTCAAGGACTCATGAGGAGATGTTAATGACCTCTTTTTTCAATTGAGTTTTATTTGACTTTCAATTTACCAAGATTATTTTGGCCAAAGGGTTTAAAAACAATGTTTAAAGTGGTTGTCATGTGAAATGACATGTGTTTTTGAAATGTTGTATTTTTCATACAGTTGTATTCTCAGCTGCAAAAACAGGATTTACTGGGAAAGCTTAACAGTTTGCAACTGTGGAAGTATGTGACTGCGTTCAAGTGCCCAAGAGAACCCCTGTAAAGTTATTTGATGGAAAGTTATTAGTTTACTTTTAGCTTCAGAACTCAGCTGCAAAGTCTTAGTTTAGAAGAACCAGTAGTACAAAGTAGGAATATTTCTCCTCAAGTTTTGGTTCAGGAGAATCAGTCATCTTACTTGAGGTGTTATCAGTTCATGGAACTTCGAAGCCAGGACATTTTTTATGGAAGTTTTTATGTTGTTAGAAGTGAGAAAATTTAGGCCATCAGAATTGCAAAATGTTCATGCCATGGAATCAGAAAGGAAACAGAAGGCTCAGCAGGTCCAACAAAATAAACTGGGAACAGTCAGTTAAATAAAAACTTAAAGAATTGAGATAGGAGGAAATTTTTCTGAAACTGAGAATCTATAAAATTGGGTGTTGAGAAACAAGCTGAAATGTTGCTTTGATGTTAGTATTAGGAGCTTTCTGTCTTTCATACACGTTTTCTTTCATTTGTGTAGTACACTTACATTCTGTTTTTAAAGAACATCAACAGTATTGTGTGATTGTGTCAGTGATGAACCACCACATTAACCAATGGCAAAAATTAAACATGGATCTCACAAGACAGTTCTCATTCTAAGAACTTATTTGTCCAGTATTACATAATAGATAAATTGATTCCTTACAGAGTAGAAGCAGGCTATTTAGTCCATCATGCCCACACTGACCCTCTGAAGAACATCTCAAACAGACCCACGCCGCCAACCACCACCCCACCACCACTGCACCTCCCCCCCCAGCCTCTACCCAATCCCTGTAACTCTGCATTTCCCATGGCTAGCCCACCTAGCCTGCACATTTGTAGGCACTATGGACAATTTAGCCTGGTCAGTCCACCCTCCCTGCACATCTTTGGACTGTAGAAGAAACCAGTGCACTCAGAGGAAATCCATAGCATCAGCTGAGATTATAACATTCATTTTTCAGATCAGATGTTGCCTGACCTCCTGATTATTTTGTGTTTTCTTTTTTATTTCAGTTTATCAGCATCTTTGGTATTTTGGTTTTGATAGTGCTGTGTATAATATCTGGATTCAGTCCTGTCGAGGTTCAATAACTTCATGAAGGCAGGAAAGGTGAATGATATCCAAATTTCTGATGCCAATGAATACAGGCTGACCTTCCAGTGTTCTCCAGCCTTCCTCAGTTCAATATTTTTATAAGGTGTGAAACTTGCATATGTTGATGTTCAGAGAAATTGGGTGTACACATTCAAGAGACATAAAATATTATCATGCAAAGCATGAAATTATTATGAAAGCAAGGGGATTGGAGCACTGCAAGGGAATTGGAGTATAAGAAAAGAGATATCTTGCTACAATTGTATGGGACTTTGGTGAGACCACACTTCCTGCTCCTATGATGCTGCTTGACCTGCTGTGTTCATCCAGCCCCATGCTTGTTATCTCAGAATACTGTACGCAGTTTTGGTTTCCATATTAAGGGAGGCTATATCTGCATTAGATGCAGTATAATGAAAGTTCCCCAGATTGATCCCTGGATTGCCCTGTGATGAGAGGTTGTATAATTATGCCTTATATTCTCTGGAGGGGTTGACCTGCGAAAAGATCAGCAGTGGAATGATGTCACGAATCACAACAGGGATTGGGAATCCAGGGAAAGCAGTTGAGTGATGAGTTGCTTTGGTGAGTATTTCTGGTATTTAGAGTAAAATTAAGGTCTTTAGTTTGTGTTAGGACTCCAGTCTTTTTTCTCTCAAAAATAGCTCATTAAGTATAACATTGATACTGGTGTTAAAAAATGAATTACAGTAAAATATAAGTGCGGGGGATTCTTCAAGTATCAACAACAGGGACACCTGAGTCCAGCAGGGACTGCATAGGACGAACTAACCATGACATCATGATACATTCAAGTGGAGCAGGAAATTAGAATGTAGTAATGATGGGAAAAGTGCTGTTCTTTCATCCATGAGTGGGAGTCCCGGAGGCTGCATTACCTACCTGGTG
This sequence comes from Ginglymostoma cirratum, assembly GCA_024137785.1. Lineage (NCBI taxonomy): Eukaryota > Metazoa > Chordata > Chondrichthyes > Orectolobiformes > Ginglymostomatidae > Ginglymostoma > Ginglymostoma cirratum. The sequence continues at coordinate 2,021,247 of JAHRHZ010000134.1, forward strand.
CCAATTTTAAGGATCTCCTCCTCAGGCTGGTGATGAGCTTGGATCAGGATGGGAAGGATCCTGTTGTCGTTGTCCACATTAGTAGGAATCATAGGACCAGAAAGTAGGTTCTGATGAAAGATTTTGATCAGTTAGACACTAAATTACAAAGAAGAACTTCCAAGCTAAGAACCTCAAGATTACTATCTGAGTTGCAGTCAAACATGGGTTAAATGAAGTCAAGGAGATAAATGGGTTGCTCAAAGTTTGATGTAGGTGGAATGGCTTTCAGTTTGTAGGGCGCTGGCACCAGTAGTGGGGTGGAGGGGATCTGTTCTGATGAGATGGGCTTTACTTGAAGTGTGCTGGACCAATATGTTGGCAAATCAATTAAGTAAGGCTGTAGAGAGGGGTTTAAACTTAATAGAGTTGGGGGAATGGGTTCTCGAGAGGAGATACATAGGCTTACAAAACAAAACATATGGCAGTATTGCAGGACAGTTATTTAGGCAATAACATCAACAGTGGGACAGGAATGAACAGAGTGAACAAACAGAAAAAAAAACACCAAATAGTGTCAAAGGGTGAAAAATGGAAGAACGAAAAATTAATGGCTCTTCACTCAAATGCAAGCACTATTCTGAACAAAATAATAAATATTGGCACAAATTCAGATCAAAAGGTCTGACCCTATAGCTATTATGGAGACATGGTTACAAATGAATCAGATCTGGGAACTAAATATCCAGAGGTATGTGATTTTTCAAAACGACAGGGGAAAAAGAGACAGTGGTGGGCTAGCTTTGTTAGTATGAGATGGAATAAGCATGATAGCAAAAAGTGATCTTGTATCAAAAGATGTAGAATCCATGTGGGTGGAGGCAAGAAAAAAAAGGAAGAAGACACTGGTAGGAGTAGTCTATGGTGCCCCTAATAATAGCCATACTGTAGGACTGAGAATAAATCTGTAGATAATGAGGGCATGTACAAAAGGCAGTACATTAATCATGGATGACATTAACGTTCATGTAGATTTGGATAGTAAGATTGGCAGAGCTAGCCATGAGGAAGAAGTCATGAAGTGTATTCAGGGCAGTTTCCTGGAACAACATGTTGTGGATCCAAGCAGGGATCAGACTATTTTGGATCTGGTAATGTATAATCAGACTGGTCTGATAAGTTATCTCAGTAAAAAAGTTGCTTTGAAAACAGTGGCCATAACATGGCAGAATTTAGCATTCAGTTTGAGTATGAGAAACATGGGTCAGAAGTAACTGTGCTGAACTTAAATGGCGAAGACGCCGTTAGGGTGAGACAACTCGTGATGTGTTCAATCTGAGGGTCACCATGCCTCAGGTGAAGGGCAAGGTTGAGAAGAAAGATTTTCATAATAACTTCAGCTGGTACAAGAATTGAATTCATACTGTTAGCATCATATTGCTTAGCAAAACAGCTGTCCAGCCAAGTGAGCTAACTAATCCCTCAAAATAAGGATAATTACAAAGGAATGAATCCTGAGTCAGCTGGGGTGGACTGAGAAAAGACGTTCAGCAGAACAGCCAGTGGTTGTGGTACATGTCTGTACCAACGAAATGAATAAAAAAGAAATGAAGTCCTGCAGCAGGAATTGAGAGAGTTAGGCAGTACATTAAAGAGGAAGACTAATATGTTTGTAATCTGTGATTACTTCCTGTGCCACACGCTACTGAGTATAGGAATAGGAAGCTGGGTCAGCGGAAGACTGTCTCTAGAACTGCTCGGTGGACTGGACTATATTCAAGCATGCCGTGGAAAACTTGGATGAGTCTGCCACCACAGTCAGACATTATTAGCAAGTGTGTGGAGGACTGCGTACCGAGGAAGTCAATCTGAGTGTTCCCAACCATAAACCTTGGATGAATTGGGAAATCCACTGCCTACTGAAGGCCAGGAGTGCAGCGTTCAAGTCGGACCCAGACCAATACAGGAAATCCAGAAATGATCTCCGCAAAGCCGTTAGAGATGCCAAGAGGCAGTACTGGGCCAAGTTAGAGGTCCAAACCAACCATACGGTCATGGCAAGGACTAAACAACATAAGGGGATACAAAACAAAGCTGAGCAAGATAGCAGACATAAACTCCCTGTTGTGCTCAGTGCTTTCTAAGCTTGGTTTGAGCAGAATGCCAGCAGCACATTGACACAGATGCACCTATTCCCTCCATCACCACTGCAGACATCATATCGGTTTTCCTGGGAGTCAACCCAAGGAAAGCAATGGGCCTGGACGGAGTTCCCAGCCGTGCACTTAGATCCTGTGCAGACCAGCTGACAGAGGTAGTCCCAACATCTTAAACCTCTCCCTCCTATAAACCAAAGTTCCCACCTGTTTCAAGAAGATGACCATCATCCCAGTACCACAGAAAACACGTGCAACGTACCTTAATGACTACTGCCCAGTGGCTCTGACCTCCGTAATCATGAAGTGCTTTGAGAGGCTGACCATGGCCCACATCAACTCTGGCCTCTCAGCCTGCCTCAATCATAGAACATAAAACATAGAGCATAGAACAGTGCAGCACAGTATAGGCCCTTCAGCCCACGATGTTGTGCCAACCTATTATCCTAATTGGAGAAGAAACTACCCTGCAAACCCTACATTCTACTATCATCCATGTGCCTATCCAAGAGTTGCTTAAATGTCTCTAATGTATCAGCCTCCCCTATCACCGCTGGCAGCGCATTCCATGCGCTCACCACTCTCTGTGAAGAACCTACCGCTGACATCTCCCCTATTACTTCCTCCAATCACCTTTAAAATTATGTCCCCTCATAATAGTCATTTCCATCCTGGGAAAAAGTCTCTGGATATCCACTCTATCTATGCCCCTCGTCATCTTGTACACCTCTATCAAGTCACCTCTCATCCTTCTTCACTCCAATGAGAAGCCCTAGCTCCCTCAACCTTTCCTCATAAAACCTACCCTCCATTCCAGGCAGCATCCTGGTAAATCTCCTTTGCACCCTCTCTAAAGCTTCCACATCCTTCCTATAATGAGGTGATCAGAACTGAACACAATATTGCAAGTGTGGTCTTGAGTACATCCCATCTGGCCCAGGGGACTTAGCTATCCTCATGTTTTCCAAAATTTCTAGCACATCCTCCTTCCTAACATCAACGTGTTCCACACTGTCCTCACAAACTACAAGGTCTCTCTCGCTGGTGAATACTGAAGCAAAGTATTCATTAAGAACCTCCCCTGACTCCACGCACAAGTTCCCTTCATTATCCCTGATTGGCCCTACCCTCACTCTGGCCATCCTCTTGTTCCTCACATAAGCACAGAATGCTGTGCAGTTTTCCTTGATCCTACCCTCTAAGGTTTTCTCATGCCCCCTTCTAACTCTCCTAAGTTCATTCTTCAGTTCCTTCCTGGCTACGTTGTAACCCTCTAGAGCCCTGTCCAATTCTTGTTTTCTCAACCTTAAGTAAGCTTCCTTCTTCCTCTTGGCTTTTTGTTACACATGTCTCGTCATCTCAGGTTCCTTCACCTTACCATCCCTTCCCTGTCTCAGTGGGACAAACCTATCCAGTATTGGTGACAACTGCTTCCTAAACAACCTCCACATTCCTGTTGTGCATTTCCTTGAGAACATCTGTTCCCAATTTATGCACCGCAGTTTTTGTCTAAAAGCATTGTGATTCCCCCTCCCCAATTAAATACTTTCCCATACCGCCTGCTCCTATCCCTCTGCATGACTACAGTAAAGGTCAGGGAGTTGTGATCACTATCGCCAAAATGCTCTCCCACCTAGAGATCTGACACCTGGCCTGGTTCATTACCAAGCGCTAAATCCAATATGGCCTCCCCTCTAGTCAGCCTATCTACATATTAAGTCAGAAATCCTTCCTGGATACATCTGACAAAATCTGCTTCATCCAAACCGTCTTCACTTTGGAGGTTCCAGTCGATATTGGGGAAGTTGAAGTCGCCCATTACAATAACCCTATTACTTCTGCATCTTTCCAAAATCTGCCTCCCAATCTGTTCCTCGGTGTCTCTGTTGCTATTTGGGGGTGTATAGAAAACTCCCAATAAAGTCACTGTTCGTTTCCTGTTTCTGACTTCCACCCATACTGACTCAGTGGACAAATACTCTTCGATGACCTCCCTTTCTGCAGCTATGATACCATCCCTGATTAGCAATGCCACTCCCCCATCACTTTTATCTTCCTCCCTATTTCTTTTGAAACTTCTAAACCCCAGAACATCCAACAACCATTCCTGCCCCTGTGTTATCCAAATCTCCATAAAGGCCACAACATCGTTGCTCCAAGTACTGATCCATACTTTAAGTTTGTCACCCTCATTCCTGACACTTCTTGCGTTAAAATAGACACACTTCAACCTGTTGCACTGACTGCAATTTTGCCCTATCAACTGTCTGTCCTTCTGCACAGACTCTCTGAATGCTGTATCTGTCTGTACACCAGATATCCCATCCTCTGATCTGTAGCTCCAGTTCCCATTCCCCTGCCAAACTAGTTTAAACCCTTCCAAAGAGCTCTAGCAAACCCCCCGCCCAGGATATTGGTGCCCCTCCAGTTCAGGTGCAACCTGTCCCTCTTATATAGGTCCCACATTCCCCAGAAGGTATCCCAATGATCCACAAACCTGAAGCCCTCCCTCCTACACCAGCTCTGCAGTCATGTGTTCAGCTGCACTCGCTCTCTATTCCTAGCCTCACTAGCCCGTGGCACTGGTAATAATCCTGAGATTACTACTCTGCTCGTCCTGCCTTTTAGCTTCTAAACTAACTCCTTATATTCATTTTTCAGTTCCTCATCCCTTTCCCTAGTTATGTCATTGGTTCCGACGTGCACCACGACTTCTGGCTGCTCTCCCTCCCCCTTAAGAATCCTGTAGACTATATCTGAGACATTCTTGACCCTGGCAGGCAACATACCATCTGGGAGTCTCATTCGTGACCACAGAATCTCCTGTCTGTTTCCCTAACCATTGAATCCCTTATCAGAACCACTTTTCTATTCTCCACCATTCCCTTCTGAGTCACGGAGCCAGGCTCAGTGCCAGAGTCCTGGCCACTATGGCTTTTCCCTGGTAGGTCATCCCCCTCAACAGTATCCAAAGTAGTATATTTATTATTGAGGGGACCAGCCACAGGGGATCTCTTCACTATCTGCCTATTCCCTTTCCCTCTCCTGACTGTCATCCAGCTATCTTTATCCTGTAACTTGGGTGTGACAACCTCCCTATAACTCCTCTCTATCACACCCTCAGCCTCCCGAACGATTCTAAGTTCATCCAGCTCCATCTCCAGTTCCCTAACGCGGTCTGTGAGGAGCTGGAGTTGGGTGCACTTCTTGCAGGTTAAGTCAGAAGGGACACTTATAGTGACCCTTACCTCCCACATCCTGCGAGAGGAGCATACAACTGCCCTAACTTCCATCCCCTCTACTCTAGATTGCCAAAAGAGATAAAGAGAAAGGTTTAAAAAAAAGCTCATCTTACCAACCCTTCACACAGTCTCTTTTTTTGTTTAGAGGTAGAGGATGGGTGGGAGACACTACATGTGTAGTGTTTCAGGTTTATTCACTGCCCAAATGTATTAGTTCACTTACCCAGCAGTCCCTATGTCCACGTTTGCTCCTGCTAAGCCTTTGCTCCGCCTATTCGAGGCTAGGTTATTTGACATTTAGATCCTCTGCAATTTGCTTACAGATGTAACAGCTCCACAGCTAACGTGATTTCCCTGGCCCTACACTCATCCCTGGAATATCTGGACAAAGACACCTACGTCAGACTCTTGCTCATTGACTACAGCTCCATCTTCAACACCATAATCCTCTCCAGGCTGATCTCAAAACTCCAAGACCCTAGGTCTTGGCTTCGCCCTCTGTAACTGGATCCTCAGCTTGCTGACCCACAGACCGCAATCAGTAAAGGTAGACAACAGCACGCCCTCCACAATAACACTGAACACTGGAGCCCTCCAGGGATGCGTCCTCAGTCCCCTACTGTACCCCATACATCCACGACTGTATGGCCAAATTCTGAATGAATGCAATCTACAAGTTTGCTGATAATATCACTGTGGTAGGATGGATATCAAACAACGATGAGTCAGAATCCAGAAAGGAGACAGAGGGCTTGGTGACATGGTGCAATGATAACAAACTCTCTCTCAATGTCAGCAAAAACTAAAGAACTGATTATTGACTTCATAAAGAAAGGAGAACATGCCCCCATGTAAATCAATGGAGTGGAGGTTGAGAGGGTTGACTGCAACGATAACAAACAATCTGTCTTGGATTTCCCATGTAGATGCAATGTTCAAGGAGGCACAACAACACTTCTTCTTCAGGTGACTCAGGAAATTTGGCATGTCCATAAGGTCCCTCACTAACCTTTACCACAGAAGGCATAGTCACCATAGAAAGCATTCTATCCCGGTTCATGACAGCCTCCTAGAGCAACTGCTCTGCCCAGGAACGCAAGAAACTGCAGAAGGTTGTTTGCACGGCCCAGACCATCAGGGAAGCCAAGCTCCCATCCACGGACTCCATTTACCTCTTGTTCCTGCAGAAAGGCTGCCAACATCACCAAAGATCCCTCCCACCCTGGTAATGCTCTCCTACAACCTCTTCAGTCAGGCAGAAAATACAGAAGTGTGAACACATGCACCAACAGATTCAAGAACAGCTTCTTCCCTGTTGTTATTAGACTGATGAATGGACTCTCTAACTTCAAATAATGTTGATCTTGCTAATGTTGATTTTATTTCATGCACCTCCCGCATAGTATAAGCCTGTATACCTCAGTCTGTCTAAGCACCCTATGATCTGTGTGGCCTTGCTTGCTAAGATCTGCCTGCGCTGCTCACAAAACAAAGTTTTTCACAGTACTTAGGTACACGTGACTACAATAAATCAAATCAAATCAAATCAAATCAAAGTCATATAAACATGTGGCTAAAGGGATGGTTTAGGAAGTGGGGCTTTAGAATTTTGGGACAGTTTCTGGGGTATGTGGGACCTGCACAAGCTGGAAAGCTTTCACCTGAACTGGAATGGGTCCAGTATCCTTGCTGGGAGGCTTGCTGTTGCTATTGGGAGGTTTTAAACTAAGGGTTTAAAAATAGAGTACACAGAGAAGACAGTTAGCTTACTGTCATTGGGAAAATGTTAGAGCGTATTATAAAGGAAGTAGTAGTAGAACATGTAGAAATGTAGAAATTTAGAAATAAAAGCAGGCAGATTCACAGCTTCATGAAAAGGAAATCATGCGTGATAAATTAATTACAATTCTTGAATAGGTAACAAGCAGGATAGATAAAGGGGAATATGCAATATATTTGGGTTTCCAAAAGACATTCAATGAGGGACCACTCATAAGGCTACTTAATAAGTTAAGAGCCCATGGTTTGGGACTGCTATATTAGCATGGATGAAGGATTAGCTAACTAATAGAAAACACAGAATGGGGTTAAGGAGGGGGAGGACATTTTCTGGATGACAACCAGTAACTGGTGGAGTGCCACAGAGATCGATACTGGGGCCACAATTATTTACAATATATATTAACAAGTTTGATGACTGAAATAAATGGCGTACAACCAAGTTTGTGGATGAAACAAAAAGTAGGTGGGATGGCAAATGAACAGGATAACACAGACAGGCTATGAGGGATATTTGACAGGTTAAGTGAGTAGATTAAAACTTTGCAGCCATAATGGAATGTGGGAAAATGTGAGGGTATCCACTATGGCAGGAAGAGTAGGAGGGCTCAATATTATTTAAGTGGAGAGAGACTGTAGAAAGCTGCAACACAGAGAGATTTGTGGGTCCTCATGCATGAATCACAAAAAGGTAGCCTCCAAGTTCAGCAGGTAATAGTGAAAGCAAATGGACTTTTGGCTTTCATTTCAAAGAGAATGGAATATATAAGTAGGGACATCTTGCTAAACTATACAAGCCACTAGTTAGGCCACCTGGACTACCATGAACAGTTTTGGCCCTCTTATCTAAGGAAAGATATATCGGCATTGGAGGCAGTCCAGAGAAGGTTTGCAGGGCTGATCCCAGGTTTGAGGGATCCTTTTATGAGGACGAGATGAATAGATTTGGCTTGTACTTGTTGGAGTTTATAAGAGATGTCATCTTATTGAAACATAAAGCATTGCTGAGAGAGGTAAAGACGCAACCTGCATTGACAGAAATTTTCTAGGTGTCTCTGAACAACACAGGATTAATCCCAGGGGAGTGGAGGATTGCAAATGTGACACTGTTGTTTAAGGAAGGGGCAACATCCAGGAAACTACAGACCTGACAGTTTAACATCAATAGTGGGAAAACTGGTGGAGGCCATAATGTGGCACAAGGTAAATGTACACTAAGGGAAAAATATGTTAATACCAGACAGTCAACATGGCTTTGTCAAGGGCAGGTCGTGTCTAACATTAAATTGTGTTCTTCAAAGAGGTGATACAGGCTGTGGATGTTGTACATTTGGATTTTCAGAAAGCATTTGATACAATGCCACGTGGCAGATTGATTAGCAAATTAGAAATGTTTGGGATTGATGGTCCTTGGCAGCATAGATCAGAAGTTGGCTAAAGGTTAGGAAACAGAGGGTAGGTATAGATGGGCATTTCTCAGATTGGAGAGGAGTTGAAAGTAGTGTTCCCTCGGAAGTAAAGTTCAGACTCTTGCTTTTTCTGATTTAAATAAACATTTGGAGATGTGCGTTGAGGGCACAATCTCTAAATTTGCAGATAACACTAAGCTAGGGAGAACAGTGCACTGTGAGGATACTGTTGAGCAACTTCAGAGGGACATTGACAAGTTGCCCAATGGGCAGACATCTGGCAGATGAATTTTGATGCAGAGAAGTGTGAGGTAATGCATTTTGGTAGAAGAAACATGGAAAGACAACACAGGCTCACTGGTACAACTTTGAGGCAAGTTCAGGAACAGAGAGACCTTAGGATTTACATGCATAATTTTCTGAAGGTGGCCAGGCAAGTTGAAACAGTTAAAAGAAGGCTTACAGGATCCTTGGATTTATAAATAGAGGCATAGAGCATAAAGCATGAAGTGATGCTACACCTCTACTAATCATTGGTCAGACCACATTTGGAGTATGGTGTACAGCTCTGGCCACCTTATTTAAGAAAAGACGTTCAAACCCTGAGAGAGAATTCACAGGAGATTTACTAGATGACCAGGAATAACGGATTTGAGATAAAAGGTTAAATAAATTGGACATTTTCCCTTGGAGCAGAGAAGATTAAGAGATGATCTTATTAAGGTGTTCAAAATTATGAACAATTTTGGCAGGGTAAAGAAGGATATTCTGTTCCCATTAGTTGGTATGTCAGTAACTAAGGGTCACAATTTCAAGATTGTCAGCAAGAGAGCCAGGAGTGGGATGAGGAGAAACTTCTTTACTCAGAGAATTGTTAGGGTTAGGAATACGCTGACTAGGAGATTCGTGGATTCCATAGGGGATTTCAAAAGAGAGCTGGATACATATCTGAACATGATAAATTTAGACAGCTATAGAGATAGGGCTGGAGAACGGGACAAACTGGGTAACTCTTCTGGGAGCTGGTACAGACAAGATGGGTCAAATGGCCTCCTTCTGAACTGTAAATTCCATGATTCACTGATTCTTAGAGGGCTTGACACAGTAGATGTGAAATGTACATTTCCCTTCTGGGAGAGTCTGGGTCCAGTGGGCATAATCACAGAAAAAGAGGTCACCATTTAAGACTGAGATGAGGAAAATATTCTCTTCTCAGATTGTGGTGATCTGTGGAATTTCTTATTACAGAAGCCTGTCGTTGGGTTGTTAAGTATATTTGTGGTTGAGATTTTTAACGAGTAAGGGAATGAAATGTTTTGGGGAAGAAGCAGAAAAGTGGAGTTAAGCGTTATCAGATCAGCCATGATCTCATTGAATAGGGAGAAGACTTGATGGGCTGAATGGCATACTTCTGCTCCTATGGTTTATGGCTTTATGGTGTTATGGAACATGAAAAAAATGAAAGATGGTCTCAATGAAACATATAAGATTCTGAAGAGGCTTGACAATATAGTTACTGAAGACTTGCTCCCCCAGGCTTGGAATCTGGGAGATGGGAGCACAGTCTTAGACTACAAGGCTAATCATTTAGTGCTGAGTTGTGGAGAATTATTTCAATCTGTAGCTCCTTAGAATTCTTTATCCCAGAGGGTTTTGGATCCTCCTCTGCTGAATAGATTACACATTCATCCCCTCCTCCACTAATATAAATGGGATTCACTGTTCAAGATGCACTGCAATAATTTACCAAGGTTCCTCTGATAGCCCCTTCAAAATCTGTGACCTCTATGACATATAAGGATGTTCCTCTCCAAGCCATTCATCATCCTGACTTGGAAATATATCACTCTTCCTTCAGTGTCACTAGGTCAAAATCCTGGATCTAATCCCTACCAGCACTATGGGTACCAGCACCAACTAAGTGCATGGTCATCATCAATATACAAGACTCTGACTGATAGTACATTAGGTAAGGACGATGTTATGACTTAATTGGGATGAGTGTACCAATAATCAAGCCCCGTTATTCCACAAGCTACAAATATCACAAATTTGTAATTACCCAATTAAACCATCAAGGTGATCAACTTGCCTGACTGCTATTCAGGACAAAAGTAATTCACATCAGGTTGCATCACTAACTGCAAATCTCTCTTTTTATTGTAAATACATATTCCCTAAAAAATGGCAACAAATTGGTAGATGACTAATTTACTTCTGTGTGACTTGATTCACACACACACAGACACACTCATGACAAAAGACAGATGGGTTCATACAAATATTTGGGTTGAATAAATATAGACAGGAAAACCAAAATGCTGAAGATCAAGCATCCAGATTGGAAGGTGGAGAGTTAATTCTCACAGTTCTTTTCATTTTAACAATGATGACCCATTGCTATCGGGGGAGTGATTGTCATTCTACACTTCTATAGTTGATGTAGTGGACTACAGTGCTTTCCTACACTAGAATTCTTTCTTTTCTGTTTCTTGGTTTTTTTGTCTCATCATTCACACCAAGAGGTGGGAGAAAGTGAGTTTTTCTGCCTGCTGGACTGGATGGTTCTTGCACTAGTCAATAGAAAACTGCAGCTCAACCAATCTGAGGGCTATCATCAAGAAGATTTTCCATCACTTAAAATCTGAAAAAGTCATAGATTCATACAGCACGGAAACAGACACATTGGTCCAACCCATCTACGCTGGGCAGACATCCCAAACGAATCTAGTCTCATTTGCCAGCATTTGGCCTATATCCCTCAAAACCCTTCCTAGTCAAATACCCATCCAGGTGCCCTATGAATGTTACAATTGTACCTGTCTCTACCACTTCCTCTGCCAGTTCATTCCATACATGCACCACCCCTCTGTGTGAAAAAGCTACGCCTCGGGTCCTTTTCAAATCTTATCCCTCTCACCTTCAATGTATATCTTCTAGTTTTAGACTTTCCCAACATAGAAAAAAGTCCTTGGCTCTTTACTTTATCCATGCCCCTCATGATTTTATAAACTTCTGTAAGGTTACCCCTCAGCCTCTGATGCTCCAGGGAAAAAAGCCTCAGCCTTATTAGGATCTCTATGAATGTCCTGTACAGCTGGAACATGATGTCCTATACTCAATATTCTGACCAATGAAGGCAAGTGTGCAAAATGGCTTCTTCACCATCCTGTCTACCTGCGACTTCACTTTCAAGGAACTATGCACCTTCACCCCGAGGTCTCTTTGTCCAGCAACATTCCCCGGGGACCAACCATTAACTGTACAAGTCCTGCCCTGATTTGCCTTACCAAAATGTAACACCTCACATTCATCTAAATTAAATTCTATCTGCTACTTCTAGGCCTATTGACTCATCTAACCAAGGTTTGGTTGTACTTTGAGATAATCTTCTTCACTACACCACTTATTTTGATGTCATCTGCAAACCTACTAACCATTCCTCCTATATTCATATCCAAATCGTTTATATAAATGACAAAAAGCAGTGGACCCAGCACCGATCCTTGTGGCACCGCTGGTTACAGATTTCCAGTCTGAAAAGTGACCCTCTATAATAACCCGCTGTCTCCTACCTTCAAATCAATTTTGTATCCAGTTGGCTAGCTCCCCTTGGAACCCATGAGATCTAACCTAACTAACCAGACTACCATGCGGAACCTTGTTGAATACTTTGCTGAAGTCCGTATAGACAACGTCTACTGCTCTGCCTTTATCAATCTTCTTCGTCACCTCTTTAAAAGACTCAATCAATTTCCCATGCACAAAGTCATGTGGACTATCCCTAATCAGTCCTTGCCTTTCCAAATGCATGTAAATCCTGTCCCTCAGAATCTCCTCCAACAACTAACCCACCACTGACATAAAGCTCACTAGTGCATAATTGCCTGGTTTTCCCTTACCACCTTTCTTTAATAATGGCACCAGATTAGCTAACCTCCAGTCTTCTGGCACCTCATCTGTAGCTGTCATTGATACAACTATCTCAGGAAGGCGCACAGCAATCTCTTCCCCAGCTTCTCACAAAGTTCTGGGAAAGAACCTGATCTGATCCCAGGGATTTATCTACATTTACATGTTTTAAGACGCCCAGCACCTTCTCTTTTGTAATATGGATACTTTTCAAGACATCACTGTTTATTTCCCCAAGTCCACTTCCTTCTCCACGGTAAATACTGATGTGAAATATTCGTTTAGTATCTCAACCATCTCCTGTAGTTCAATGCATATACGGCCACGTTGACCTTTAAGGTGCCCTATTCTCTCCCTCGTTACTCTTTTGCCCTTAAAATACTTATAGAATCTCTTTGGATTCTCCTTAACTATCTCTTTGGATTCTCCTTAACTCTATTTGCCAAAGCTATCTCATGTCCCCTTTTTGCTGTCCTGATTTCCCTCTTAAGTATACTCCTATTGCCCTTATTCTCCTCCACGGCTGTATATACCTGATATTGGCTTCCTTCTTTTTCTTGACCAGAGCCTCAATTCCTCTAGTCATCCAGCATTCACTGCACCTATCAGCCTTACACCCTTCATACTAACAGGAACATACTGTCTATGATAACAAGTGTGAAGCTGGAGGAACACAGCAGGCCAGGCAGCATCAGAGGAGCAGGGAAGTTGATGTTTTGGGTCAGGACCCTTCTTCAGAAATGGGGAGGGGGAAGGGAACTCAGAAATAGATAGATCGAGGAGGGGTGGGGCTGGGGAAGGTAGGTGGGATGGTGATAGGTGAGTGCAGGTAGGCAGTAGTAGAGATTGGTCAGTGAGGTGGGAGTGGCGGATAGGTGGGAGAGAAGATGGATAGGTTGTGCCAGGTCAAGTAGGCAGGGATGAGAGGGAGGGATGGTCATGGGATGAGGCCGGGAGTGGGGAGATTTTGAAACTGGTAAAGTCCACATTTAGGCCATCGGGCTGTAGGCTCCCGAGGTGCTTCTCCTCCAGTTTGTGGGTGGTGTCAGTGACACTGGAGGATGCCCAGGATGGACATGTCACTCAGGGAGTGGGAGGGGGAGGTAAAATGGTTCGCGACTGGAAGGTGTTGTTGTTTGTCATGAACAGAGCTCAGGTGCTCTACAGAGCCTCCGCTTGCTCTCATCGATGTACAGGAGGACACATTGGGAGCAGCGGATGCAAGAGCCCACGTTGACGGATGTGCAGGCGAACCTCTGTCTAATGTGGAAGGTTTGTTTTGGACCTTGAATGGAGGTGAGGGAGGAGAAGTAGGGGCAGGAGTAGCACATCCTGCGGTTGCAGGGAACGTTGCCGAGGGTGGTGAGGCTAGTGGGGAGTGAGGAGCGGATGAGGGAGTCGTGGAGAGATCGGTCCCTCCGGAAGGCAGATAGGGGTGAGGAGGGAAATATCTTTTTGGTTGTGGGGTCAGATTGTAGGTGGCGGAAGTGGCGGAGAATGATATGTTGGATACGGAGGTTAGTGGGGTGATATATGAGGACAAGGGGGATTCTGTCTTTGTTTTTGTTGGGGGGAGGAGATGTGAGGACAGAGGTGCAGGAAACGCAGGAGGTGCAGTTGAGTGCATTTTCAACCACTGAAGGGGGGACGTTGCAGTCCTTGAAATCAAAGAACATGTAGGATGTTCAGGAGTGGAACGTCCCATCTTGGGAGCAGATGTGGAGGAATTGGGAATAGCGGATCACATTCTTACAGGAAGGTGGGTGAGAGGAGGAGTAGTCTAGGTAGCTGTGGGAGTCAGTGGACTTGAAATAAATGTCGGTTTCAAGGTGGTCACCAGAGATGGAGACAGAGAGGTCCAGGAAGGGGAGGGAGGTATCAGAGATGGTCCAGGTGAATTTGAGGTTGGGGTGAAAGGTGTTAGTAAAGTTGATGAACTGTTAAAGCTCCTCGTGGGAGCATGAGGCATCAGTCATCGATGTAACGGAGGAAGAGGTGGGGGATAGTGCCAGTGTAACAGCGGAAAAGGGACTGCTCCACGTTTTCCAATGAAGAGGCAGGCATAGCTTGGGCCCATGCAGGTTCTCATGGCCACCCCCTTAGTCTGTAGGAAGTGGGAGGATTTAAAGGAGAAGTTGTTAAGGGTAAGGACGAGTTCGGCTAAGCAGATGAGGGTGTTGGTGGAGGGAGGCTGGTTGGGCCTGCGGGAGAGGAAGAAGTGGAGGGCTTTGAGGCCATCTGCATGGGGAATGCAAGTATATATAAGGACTGAACGTCCATGGTGAAGATTAGGTGTTGGGGGCCAGGGAATTGGAAGTCTAGGAGGAGGTGGAGGGTGTGGGTGGTGTCCCGGACATAGGTGGGGAGTTCCTGAACCAGGGGAACAAAACAGAGTCAAGGTAAGCGAAGATAAGTTGAGTGAGTGAGTGAGTGAGGTGGATGGAGAGGTTGAGGCGATTGATGTTGTGATGGCAGTTGGAGATGAAGAGGTCAAGGGAGGGTAGGAGACCATGGAGTGGTGTCCAGGAAGATGAGGTGTGTTGGAGGCAGGAGAAGCAGCTTGTGGAGAGAGGGTTAGACTTGTGGTTAAAGAAACAGGTGCGGAAGGGGAGGCATGGGAAAAACTGTTTGACGTCCGAGCGTGAATGATATTCATTGATGTGTGGGCGCAGGGGAATGAAGGTGAGTCCGTTATTGAGGACTGACTGTTTGTCCTCAGTGAGGGGGAGGTCTGGGAGGGGATTGTGAAGATCCGCCAGGACTTGGGCTAGGGTTGGAGCTGTGTGTGGGTGTGGAGTTAGTGACATTGTCAGCAGCGTCAGTAGTGGGTGGGGCGACGTTAGCGGTGGATGGGGCGATGTCGACAGTGGGTGGGGAGACGTTGGCGGTAGGCGGAGTGATGTCGGCGGTGGATGGGGAGATGTTGGCGTAGGGTGGGGTATGTCAGCGGTCGGTGGGGTGATGTCGGTGGTGGGTGGGGGGACGGCGGTGGGTGGGAGGATGTTGGCGATGGGTGGGGGGATGTCAGCAGTGGGTGGGGTGATGTCGGCGGTGGGTGGGGCAACATTGGTGGTGGGTGGGGGGATGTCGGCAGTGGGTGGGGTGATGTCGGCAGTGGGTGGGTGGGGCGATGTCGGCGGTGGGTGGGGCGACATTGGTGGTGGGTGGGGGGATGTCGGCGGTGGGTGGGGCGACATTGGTGGTGGGTGGGTGGATGTCAGCGGTAGGTGGGGGGATTATTATTCTTATCATTATTCTTATTCTTACTATTATTCTTATAGATATCTAATATCTACTTACATTTTTGCTTCTCAGTTCCACCCTGATTGTTGATGGGCTTATAGTACAATCCCAACAAGGTGATCATCCCTTTCTTATTTCTCAGTGCCACCCAAATAATTTCACTGTACAATGTCGCAGGGATATCCTCCTTAAGTATAGCCGTAATGTTCTCTCTCACCAAAATGCCAGCCTCCCTCCTCTCTTGCCTTTCTTTCTGTCCTTCATATAGCATCTACACCCTGGAACATTAAGCTGCATCTACACCCTGGAACATTAAGCTGCCAATCCTGTTCATCCCTGAACCACGTTTCTTTAATAGCTATGATATCTCAGTCACATATTCCTAACTATGTCTTGAGCTCATCTGCCTTACCTATCAGGCCTCTTGCATTGAAGTAAATGCAGTTTAATCTATCAGTCTTACCTCATTCTCTGCCAAGGTCTTGTCTGCCTTTGGTTATTTGACTTGCTGCTCTTATCTGCTGTCCCAGCCTCAGCCTTTTCCCTTTTCTCACGATTGTGTTGTTTCCCACCAATCCCCCTTGCTAGTTTAAAGCTGTCTAAGTAGCTCTGGCAAATTTCCCCACAAGGATATTGGTCCCCTTCCAATTCAGGTGGAACCTGTCCCTCTTATACATTTCATTTCTACTCTTGAAGAGATCCCAATGGTCCAAAAATATGAATCCTTGACCCCCACGTCAACTCCTCAGCCACGCATTCATATGCTCTATTCCCTCATTCCTACTCTCACTAGCATGTCCAGATATTACTACCCTCGAGAACCTTTTTTTAACCTCCTGCTAGTTTCTTCTATTCTCTCTGCAGGACCTTATCCTTCTCCTTACTTATGTTGTTGGTGCCGACATGCACAATGATCTCCTGCTGATCCCTCTCCCCTTTCAGAATATTCTGCACCCTCTGAGACCCATCCTTGATCCTGGCACCAGGGAGGCAACGCGCCATCCTGATGTCTTGCTGACAGCTGCAGAAACGCCTGTCTGTGCCCCAGACTAGAGAGTCCCCAGTCGATCATTTGGAACCTGACGTGCCCCTCATTACAGTCGTACTAGTCATGGTACCAGAAACCTGGCTGTCACTGCTATACTTAACTGTGAGGTCATCTCCCCCTACAGTATCCTAAACAACATACCTGTCTGAGATGGGGATAGCCGCAGGAGACTCCTGCACTATATGGCTTCCTCTTCTACCATTCCTAGCAGTCAACCATCTACCTGAATGTATCTGCGGTTTTTCTACTTTCCTGAAACTGACATCCATCACACCCCCTTGCTCTTATAAACTCTTCATTGCCTCCAATTGCCGCTCCAACCGATCCATATGGTTTGACAGGATTAGCTGTGAAACACACTTCTTGCAGACATAGTTTCCAGGAACATTCAAATTCTCCTTGATCTCCCACATCAGACCAGAAGAGCACATCACCCAGGAATTACCTAAAAAACAAACATCTCATCCTTTGCTCAAAAATACAGAATTAGCACAGTCCTACTGATCAAAAACACTGCTGTGGGATAACTTAATACCAATCTTTAATACTAAAATTCAATCAAGAGGGAGATCACAGTATAAATGTAAGAAAAAAAAAGTTCTCATCTCACTCACTATTATTGATTTCCAAAAAAAGACAGATTAAGGTTTAAAAGTTTTATAAGTCTTAGCTGACGACTTGGCTGATCAGGCTCAAAAACCAAAGGTCAACCTCTTTTCCTGTAATTTCAGACAGTTCTTTTTTCTAAATCACCAATACCTCTATAGCTGCACCTGAAGATATTAGAACTCCCTTGTCAGTTATGAAACTTCACTGCTTGTTTGTTATAAAAGTGAAACCCAATATCCAGAGCCCTTGTGCAATTTCTCAGTCTGACAGCTGTGAAACGACACTTGTTAGTATGCTTCATGAAAAGCCAACCTCTGAGCCTTATCCAATTCCTCAGTCTCCAACCTTGCCATGTGGTTGCTCTCCCAAAATCCTCTCTCCATCCTCCCTTTAAAAGTATCTTCATTTTTGATTTTTTTTAAAGGTTCCAAAAACAATGCAAAACTTGTAAAAAAAAAATCAGCAACTACTGTCCCAAGGAAGTCATTAAATCCAGCTGAGTGCTGAAAAAAACCTCAAAATTTTGGTGCCACTCTGATTCCACAGTGCAACAACATCACTGTTCCAAAAGCAAGTTAGTCTTGTACAGCTAAAAATGTGCGTGAGTTGATTTCTCCAAAGTGTAAAACTTCACCTACATAGTGTCTGAATTCCATTTCCATTTTTACACCAAAATGGAAAACTACATGATCCATTGTGACTAATCTATCTTTATGTGTTAATGTCTACATGCTCATGTGAGTCTTCCAGAATATGCAATGCATTCTGTTTTCACTCACTGCTCTGTTTTTGCTTAGAGATGTACAGTGCCTAGACATAATTGGAAGGTTTCTCCAGAGTCTTGAAGTCTTAGACAACAACCACCTACTTCTCAAGAGCAATTATGGATGTACAAATTATGCTGACCTAGCCAGTGACACCCACTTCCCATGAAAGGATGAAAGAAGTGAATGTAACGTGGGAAAATGTGATGCAGTCTAGTTCGACAAGATGGAAGGAAAAGCAGAATATTATTTATACAGAAAGACTGCAGAATGCTGTGATATGGAGGAATCTGGGTGTTTTTCTACGCAAATCTCAAAATATGCACGCCTGTACAGCAAGTGGTTGGGAAAACATGGAAAGCTGGTCTTTATTGCAAGGGGAATAAAGTATAAAAGTAGGGAAGTCTTGCTACAACTTTATAGGATCTGGGTGAGACTACATCAAGAGTATTGTGTATTCTTGGATTAGAAAAAGTAGGCAGTAAAACTATAGCAATGGTACAAGGAGAACATTTTTCCTTGGACTGTACCAAGAGAGAGACGATTCACGACAGTAATGAAAGCTCATTTTTGAAGGTTGACAAGGAGAATGAGACTGCTGCAGGCTCTGAGTAATTTACCTCAAAAGGATATGTGTTTCCTTATGCTTTGAAGTAAACCAAAACAAATATTGAGGACACTAGGGTAAGTCAGTCAATGATACTGCCTGATGAAACTGCTGATGCTGGAGTCAGAGATAACACAGTGTGGAGCTGGAGAAACACAGCAGGCCAGGCAGCATCAGAGGAGCAGGAAAGTTGACATTTCAGTTTGGGACCCTTCTTCAGAAATGCCCCATTTGACATTAAAAACCAGCCCCATTTTTGAAGAGTCCTGACCCGAAACATCAACTTTCCTGCTCCTCTGATGCTGCCTGGCCTGCTGTGTTCCTTCAGCTCCACACTGTGTTATCTCTGATTCCAGCATCAGCAGTTCTTACTATCTCAGAGTGAGTTATAACCCCACTGCGAAGCCTCTTCTAGGGATGCCTACCTTGAAGAAGTTATCCTCCTCCCCCCAGAAAGACCTCAGTGGATCTCTCTCCCATTGCAATCCTCTGGTAATCTCTTCAACCCTGAAACTGCTCGACCACATACTGAAGCAAACCAGGTACTACAGCCACATTGCCTTTCTCAGTACCTGCCTATGGAACAGGATCATCCCCAATGGACTCCAGTCTATATACAGGCCATCCCAATTTGGCCCTGACTGCGACAACCTCTACATACACAAAATCCAGATCCTCCAAAAACGGCTCTCTCTGTGGCTTCTCAAGCACACGCTCTCAGCAAAGCGCTGGCATCTTCTGGCACTACAATCAACCTTACCTCAGCTCAGAGCCTCCCTCTCCCAGACCTGCAAAGTCCCTCTTCTGTTTTTCATTCTTCGCAGGATCCACAACCTCAACCAATGATTTTACTCTGCCCTATCTGACATTAAAAACTGGCCCCATTTCTGAAGAAGGGTCCTGACCCAAAATGTCAACTTTCCTGCTCCTCTGATGCTGCCTGGCCTGCTGTGTTCGTCCAGCTCCACACTGTGTTATGCCTGATGATACTATTTGTCTTACAGCTGGATTAATGATGAAGAAAATTATTATACATGGAGGTTATGAACCAGGATCATTATACATTATATATATTTTATCACAGAGTGACTTGCTAAATGGAGAAGTGTTGGTTGGCTTACTGAAACAAATTCCCATTGAGTGAATTGATTTTCTTATGGGAAATAACTTGGTAGGTTCAAGAATATTGGCTTCACCAAAGATGGCAGAACAACCAGTGGAGATAAAAGAAACTGAAATGTTACAAAAAGAACATCCTGGATTCTTACAACAGAACTGTAAGTGGCATGGTGGCTATGGACAGCACAGTGGCTATGGGTGGCATGGTGGCTCAGTGGTTAGCACTGCTGCCTCACAGCGCCAGGGACTCAGGTTCAATACCAGCCTTGGATGACTGTCTGTGTAGACTTTGCACATTTTCCCCGTGTCTGCATGGGTTTCCTCTGGGTGCTCTGGTTTCTTCCCACAATCCAAAGATGTGCAGGTTAGGGTGGATTGGCCATGCTAAATTGCCTGTAGTGTCTAGGGATATGTAGGTTAGGTTGGTTAGCCATGGGAAATGCAGGGTTACAGGGAAAGGTTAGTAGACGGTTGGTTTAGACCTGTTGGGCTGAATGGCCTGTTTCCACACTGTAGGATTTTTATGATAATTCTATGAAGCAAAATACTGTGGATGCTGAAAATCTGAAGCAAGCACTGAGAATGCTGGAGAAACTCAGCAGGTCTGGCAGTATCTGTAGAGACAGTTTGTGTTGCAAGTCCATTGAGACTCTTGTTCAGAACCGAAAGGAGTTGGAAAATATGATTTTTTAAATACTTTTGCAGAGACAGAGAAAGGACTAGGGGAATAGATTGTGTTGAGACCCAGCATAAAAGACAATGGGGCTATTAATTGTTGAGGTAGAGAAATAGATAGTAAAATAGGTGTATTGACATAAGGTTAAATGAGTTGGAGGAGTGGGGTTGTGGTAGAGGTTGGAGATGGAGAAGAATGTAAGAAAAGTGGAGGTCGGATATCACGCAGTCAGTCCATGAGGTTGCAAAATTCAATATAGAGTCCTAGAGGCTGTCAAGTGCCTAAGTGGAAAATGAGGAGTTGTTCTTCAAGCTTGTGTTATGTTTTGTTGAATATTGTAGCAGGCCTAAGACTAACTGATAGCATGAGAACAAAGAGGGTTATAGAAATGGCAAACAATGGAAGGTTGAGGTCATTCCTATGGACAGAGCAGAGGTGTTCTGCAAAGCAGTCACCCAGTCTGTATTTGGTCTTGCCAATGTAAAGGAGACTGCATTGTAAGCAACAAGTACAGTAGGTGAGATTGTAAGAAGTATAAGCAAAAACACTGCTTCACCTGCAAGGTGCGCTTTGGGCTGTGGGACAGTGATGAGGGAGGAGTGAACGGACAATTATTACACCTTCTGCCAATGCATGGAAAGCGGCCATGGGTGAGTGAGGAAGTGTTAGGAGTGACGGAGGAGTGGTTCAGGTGTCTCAAAGGGAACAGTCCTTGTGGTATACTGATATGCTGGGGGTAGGGCAAGATATGTTTGGCGGTGGCATCCTTTTGGAGGTAGAGGAAATGGCAAAGGACAGTCCATTGAATGTGGATGGGAAGTGAAGACAGTTCTGGGATAGAGGGTAAGTGGTAAAGGCAGAGGTTGGGAAATAGGTCAGAGACATCTGACGGTCCTGTCAACCACTTTGGGGTTGACTTCAATCCTCTGTTGGGGAGAAAGGAGGTCATGTTGGAGGCACACCAGTGGAAGGTGGCATCTTTGGAATAGATTTGAAGGAGAGGAAAGATCTGGGATAATGGATGGAATCCTTGCAGGAAGTAGTCTAATTATTTTATTCATTAACTTTAATCAATTGAAAAAAAGTTAATGAATAAAAGTTCAGAAATATCGCTTCCCATTTATGCTTCAAATGTCCAAGAACGCCTGACTAATACATATGGTTCAGCTAATAAACACCAGAGAGAGGTTCAATAAATGATGAAATCTAGAGCAGACCAAAAAACCAATGTTGGATATTTTGTTGCAGGAGACAAGGTGTTAGTGTTGTTGCCTGTCTCTGGGAATCAGTAACACAAAATTCACTGGACCTTATCAAATTAAGAAGAAACTCCAAGATATAAATTATGTATTGAGTACTGTGGAAAGGAGAAACAGTCAGTGACTGTGTCATACTGACATGTTGTAAAGATTATGATAGGGATGATAGTCAGAAGGACAGTGTACTTAAAATAGGTAAGGAAGTAGGGAGTGAGATAGAAACACCAGAGCATTAAGAGAATGAATTGGAAATTCAAAATTCAAAAGTTAATTTTCAAACAATCACATTGAAATATACTGAGATACTTAAAAAGTTAGATAACTGTTAGATAACAGGGCCTGTTTCCATGCTGTATTATTCTATGACTCTATGATTAGGAACAGCCAGCATGGATTTCTAAAGAGGAAATCATTAAGTATCTTACTGGAGTTTTTTTTGAAGAAGTAACAGATAGGGTCAATGAGGGTAACACTGTTGATGTTGTTTACATGGGCTTTTAATAGACATTTGATTCTGTGCCAGACTCAAACTTGTGAGAAAAATTACAGTTCATTAAAACAGGTTAAAAGGGACAATAGCAACAATGAATACAAATTGGCTGTGTGGTAGGAGACAGACAGTAATGGTCAGTAGACATTTTTTGGGATGGTGGGAGGTTTGTAGTGGTCAGTATTGAGAACGTCACTTTTCATGATTCTCACTATCACATCAGGAGACGATTTCAAAGTTTGTGGATGATATGAAATTTGAAAGCACTGTAAACTGTGAGGAGGACAGTGAGCAACTCCAAAAGGAGTTGGTAGAATGGGGAGATAGGTGGCAGATGAAGTTCAATGCTAAGAAATGTGAACGGATGCATTTTGGTTCGGAAAAAAAATGGGCAGACAATGCAAAAAGTGGGAAATTATACTTAAGGTGTACAGGGAGCAGAGAGACCTGGGTGTATATGTGCACGGATCACTGAAGGTGGTAGACGGAGAGATTAGTTAATAAAGCGTACAGTTCCTGGGTTTTATCAATAGGAGCATAAGTCATGCTGGTCTTATGCAAGATAGTTGTTAGACCGCAACTGGAATATTGTGTACAGTTCTGAGTACTAATCTATTGGAAGATGTACTGATTGTAACAAGGTTAGCCAGGTGGACCTCATAGAATATGATTTCCCTGATTTGGTTTGTTAATCTGGTCCAATCAGGGAGACCTGCCTGACAGATAAGAAAAGGTGTGTCAGACATTCTTTTGAGTCTGAGAGTTGGCTCTGAGGGAGCTGGACAAGTGCCAAGGACTCTCCATGCATAAATAAAGGGTGACTTGGTGTCAGGATGCTGGCCTCTATGGAGTTATTTCATTAGTGACAAAAGAAAACAGGATGCTCCTGAAGAAATTCGCTCTCAATAGGTCATCTTTGAGTTGGCAGTAAGCATTTCTGGCATCATGCCTTTGTCTGGGGAGCTTGACTTGTTTGATCTTGCCTTCAAAGATTGGGCCCAATATGTAGAAAGAATGCATTTTTTTTCCAGGCAAATGATATTGGGCCAGAAGGAAAGCAATGAGTAATTCTCCTGACAGCTTGCGGACCCGTAGTATTGTCAGTTATTAGGAGCTTAACATTCCCTGAGGCACCAGATACTAAAACCTTCTCAAGAGTTGACGGATTTAGTTAAGGAATATTACCTCAAACCTCCTTTAATTTTGAAACATGATTGGTTTTATTTGGCTATTTGAGAACTAGGGGAATCTGTACTGGGATTTTTAATGAGGATAAGATGGCTGGCAGAGACATGTGATTTTGGTTTAACCTTTAACGAGTTACTGAGAGATCTGATGGAAAGAGCAGTCCAAATGTTGAAGGTAGTCTTAAAGAAACAGCCAACAGTTTCACTTGATATCAATCTGTCCCAATTCCTGTTTAATTCTAGGACCACCCCTCACACAACTACAGGGATAACTCCAGCAGAGTTGCTGATGGGGAGAAGACTCCGCACCATGTTAAATCTGATATTCCCGGACCCGGTGGAAGGGTGAAATGGCAGCTGGAATGCTAATGCTGGCCACGTGCTTCCTCTGAGTGTGAGAGACAATTTACTTCAGGGTACAAAATTTGGTGTTGAAACCTACATGGGTACCAGGCGAGGTTGACATGGGGTCAAGTCCCATGACACATAAAGTTTGGGTAGGTGAGGCATTCCTGAACAAACATGTGGATCACATGAAAGCTGCTACCTCACAAACGTACAGGAGCAAAATGCTGCTGGCCCCTCAGAACACCCAGAAGGCTGTCAGAAACTGTGTTCTCCCCCTCTGTTGAAGAAACCCCAGAGACTGAGATGGATGCAGCCTCGATACCGCTATCACCTGAAGAGGAGGAGGAAACTCTCCTGAGATGTTCCAGGTACAAGAGATGGGCTACGGTCTGGTATACACCGCCTGTGTCCGAGTCAGAGTTGGAGGGAGTGGGCCTGCAAGCCTACATCCAAGGACTTGGGCAGAGGTTATCGTGATTGGAATGAGGGCCAGGGCTCCGTGGATCTGATTGACTATGAGATTCTTGATTGGTGTTGTTAACCTGGGTCAATCAGGGAGCCCTGGCTGACAGATATAAACAAGAGCTTCAGAGAGTCTCCTCATTCTAGGGGCTGGCTCTGAGCTGGCTGGTCAGCTACTCTGTAGCTTCAAATAAAGGGTGACTTGGTGATGGGATACTGGCCTCTGTGCTGTTATTTTAAGTTACATAAAGGGAAAGTGGGTGGTCAAGAGCAATGTTGACATACTAAAGACTGAAAGTGAAATATTGTCAATGAGGAAATGGCAGACATGATGAATAATTATTTGCCTCTGTGTTTACAGTGGAAAAAGAGGATAACTTGCCAGAATCCCAAGGATATTAACAGTGGATCAGGAACAGGGACTGAATAAAATTAATGTAAATAAAACATTGGTAATGAGAAAGTTAGTGGATTTAAAGAGTGATAGATCCCTGGGACCTGACTGTTTCGACCTCAGGGTGTTAAAGGAAGTAGGGGAGCACATTGTAGATGCCCTGACTATAGTCTTTCAGAGTTCAGAGTTCCGTAGATGCAGGAGTCACCTGCATCTACTGATGGCACAAAGTTAGGCAGCATTATAGACAGTGTAGATGATAGCATAACATTACAAAGGGATATTGGTAGACAGTTACTCAAATCTGGAATCAAACACAGCTCCCTGGTACTGCGAGGCAGCAGTGCTAATCATTGAGCCAGCCAGTTTGGGCTTAGATCATAGATATTAAGTAGATTGCTTTGTTGTTCACCCAGGTTATGCTAGCTACATTATTAATAATAAATTGTTAATTTCTGTTTAAATTATAAAGTTGGTATTTGATACCTATGAAAATTTGGTTAGGAACAATTAAGTGATGTTGCCTGGTATGGAGGGTGCTAGCTACGAAGAGAGGTTGAGTAGATTAGGATTATTTACATTAGAAAGATGGAGGTTGAGGGGGGACCTGATTGAGGTCTACAAAATCATGAAAGGTATAGACAGGGTGGATAGCAAGAAGCTTTTTCCCAGAGTGGGGGATTCAATTACTAGGGGTCATGATTTCAAGGTGAGAGGGGAAAGGTTTAAGGGAGATATGCGTGGAAATCTCTTTAGGCAGAGGCTGGTGGGTGCCTGGAACGCATTGCCAGCGGAGGAGGTAGAGCCGGGCACAATAGCGTCATTTAAGATGTATCTAGACAGATCCAAGAATGGGCAGGGAGCAGAGGGATACAGATCTTTGGAAAATAGACGACCGGTTTAGATAGAAGATCTGGATCGGCGCAGGCTTGGAGGGCCAAAGGGCCTGTTCCTGTGCTGTAATTTTCTTTGTTCTTTGTTCTTTGATCTTGAGGGTCATTGAATGCTTTAATTTCGCTATGTTGTGAATCCAAAGATAGAAATGTTCATTTGGTTTAATTTGCTGTCCTTATGTTGTAACACTCTGGGCAGTTTCTTATTTTCATGGTGTTGTATAAATATAAACTGTTCTCACCAATTGCTGAAACCATAACTGTAACCCAAATGCACGGCAAGAACTGCATTGCCTATCACTGTCTTGCTGATTGTGCCTCTTAACATTTGATTCCTCCAAGATATAAGCAACATCTCATAATCTGAAGTACACTGCTGAATAGATAAGGTCATTGAGTCTCTGTATATAGGTACAGCTTCATCTCATTTCCTTTCACCAGAGACAAGTTGAAGGAATGGGCATGAGGATTTCCATAGACTGAAATTTGGTCATGTGCAGGATGCCTCACTTGCATCAACTCAACTATTTTCCTGAAAAGAAAGGGATTTCATTTGCTTAATGTTCAGCTTCTGTGTCACCACAAGCAGGCTTTTGTAAATTATCCTGAGAGCAATTATTCTTTATTCATTGTAATTTTTTTTGTTTTGCATTTGCACTTAGATGGAGGGTCATGTTAATGGGTGACGAATGTTGTTCACTAATGAAGTGGCTTCTAACATCAGACCATAACCTATTCACTCGTGCGGCGTCTCTTTGGAATTAACTCCTCTATGAAAGAGATGTGGCTAGTGACTTTTTAAAAGGGCCGCCTTTTTTAAACCTCCAGGGGAAAGCGATGGTTGACTGATATTGTCACTAGACTAGTAATCCAGAAACCCAGGTAATGTCCCGAGGACTGAGGCTTGCCCACCATGGCACATATTGAACTCAATAAAAACCTGGAATTATACGTTAAGTCATCACCATGAAACAACTGTCTTAAAAATCCATCTGGTTCACTAATATCCTTTAGGGAAGGAAACTGCCACACTACGTGACTCCAGACCCAAAGAAATGTGGTTGAATTGTATCAATTGCTACAAAGCCTACAGAAGGGAATGAAATCTGACAGGCGATCTGTCTTTGACTAAGGCACTAACAAACACATCCCAGTTTATGCTGCAAAGTCCTCCTAACTAACATCTGGGGATTTATGCCAAAATCGGAAGAGCAACCTCACAGACTCATCAAGCAACAGCCTGATATAGCCATACTCACAGAATCATACCTTATAGACAATGTCTGAGAGACCCCCCGTCACCAGCCTTGGACAGGTCCCGTTCTAGCAGCAGTTTAGGCCCAGTGGAGGTGGTGGCCCAATGGTACACAGTTGGGAGGGAGTTGACCTGGGAGTCCTCAACATTCATTCTGGACCCCATGAAGTCTTGTGGCATTAGGTTAAACATAAGTGAGGAAACCTCTTCTTGTTACCATGTTCCACCAGCTCACAGCTGATGAATCAGCGTTCCTCCAAGTTGAGGAGTTCCTGTGTTTGGAAGCTCAGTGTGCCTTCAGTATATTGCAACCTTAATTTCCTCCTTTGATCCCTCCAGACCTTTCACCTCCAGCAATATGTACTCACCAGCCTCACTTCCCACTGCCCACCGCTGTTATCTGTTGGGCATCACTTCTTATTGGATCATTGAATGGAAACAATGGAGCAATTAGCAAAGCCAAAAATAGCAATGTTAAGATAAATCTTCACTCTTATCAGCAAGATCCTTCCCAAATCCTATGAATAAATTGTGCTGATTTACCCTTCTCTCTCCCTTTCATTTAATCTTTCCTCTTTCCTCACTCCAGTCCAATCAAGGTGATCAGTTCCTTTTCTGTTTGCTTAATCTGATTTTCTTTCCTTTTGTCATAAAACAATGGGTGTTGCTGAGAGATGGTTCAATAAACTGCAAGACAAACTCCTTCCTCACGTCTTGAATATCTAACCTCAAATCTCAATCGGAATCTGTTTGTGGTTAATTATTACAACTGCAGCAGAAAGGATTTGTCTCTAAACACTATAAAAGAGTCTGATCAGTTTCACTTAACAAGACTGAATCCTCAGCCGTACACCTTCAGAATTTGACCTCACTTGTATTCATCAGAATACCACAGGTAAAATCTTCCGTGATTTTAATCTGTATAGTGCATTTGCTATGGTGTAAACTGAATGTTCGGTATTATAGCAGAAATCTAAAATATTACAGAATGTTAGATGCAATAATTTCTTTATTTCATTGTCCAATTCTCTTCTTTGTAAATGCAAAGTCCTGGATCTGGAGTGTACCATCATCAATCACTCCACTACACGGATGGCATTGTATTAGCTGACAGCTGCCAACAAGGCAGGGGAGTGGGTGAAACTACTGTCCTCAGTATCCTCAAAATGGGGAACAAAATATTTGTTCAGAGTTACATTGCATTACACAGGATACAGGTCACTAAAACAGGCCATTCAGCCTATTCCGGCGTTTATGTTCCATTTCAGCCTCCTTCCACCACACTCCCGACTTATGGGGTCAAAGAGTCACACAGCACAGAAACACACCCTTCGGTCCAACTCGTCCTTGCTGACCAAGGTTCCATAACTAAGACTAGTCCCATATGCCTTCTTTTGGCCCATATCCCTTTAAACCTTTCCTATCCATGTATCTGTTCAAATGTCTTTTAAATGTAACTGTACCTACATCTACCACTTGGAAGTGTTTGTGCACCACGTCCATTAAATTTCCTATAACAATATTCCCCATAACATTCACATTCACTATCTTAAGCCATATGCACTGATTTCCTGTAACATGCATTGTAATTCCCTCTAACAACATTCCTTGTATTAACCATAAAGGCCACTGTTTTCTCCACGGTAACAATTCAAGGATCTTCTCAAACATATATCTGCACTAGAAAACACTGAACTACGGTTTCTTGCCTTTCTGCTGTTTGTCCCTTTTTTTTATTCATTCATGATATGTGGGCATCGCTACCTGGTCAGCATTTATTGTTAGTTCCGAGTCGACCTTGTGAAGGTGGTGTTGAACCGTCTTTTTGAACACATGCAGTCCATTTGCTGTCCATAGATCCACAAATGCTGTTAGGGATGGAATTCCAGGATTTTGACCCAGCAACAGTGAAGGAATGGCAGTATATTTCAAAGTCAGGATGGTGAGTGGCTTGGAGGGGAACCTGGTGGTTTTTCCAAGTATCTGCTGTCCTTGTCTTTCTAGGTGGAAGTGGTCATGGGTTTGGAAGGTTCTATAGATAGATAGATAGAACAATACAGCACAGAACAGGACCTTCGGCCCTCGATGTTGCACCGCCCTGTGAACTAATCTAAGCCCATCCCCCTACACTATCCCATCATCATCCATATGCTTATCCAAGGACTGTTTAAATGCCCCTAATGTGGCTGAGTTAACTACATTGGCAGGCAGGGCATTCCACGCCCTTACCACTCTCTGAGTAAAGAACCTGCCTCTGACATCTGTCTTAAATCTATCACCCCTCAATTTGCAGCTATGCCCCCTTGTACTAGCCGACGTCATCATCCTAGGAAAAAGACTCTCACTGTCCACCCTATCTAATCCTCTGATCATTTTGTAGGTCTCTATTAAATCCCCTCTTAGCCTTCTTCTCTCCAATGAGAACAGACCCAAGTCCCTCAGTCTTTCCTCATAAGACCTTCGCTCCAGACCAGGCAACATCCTGGTAAATCTCCTCTGCACCTTTTCCAATGCTTCCACATCCTTCCTGTAATGGGGCGACCAGAACTGTACACAATATTCCAAGTGAGGCCACACTAGCGTTTTGTACAGTTGCAGCATGACATCACGGCTCCGGAACTCAATCCCTCTACCAATGAAACCTAACACATCGTATGCCTTCTTAACAGCACTATCAACCTGGGTGGCAACTTTCAGGGATCGATGTACCTGGACACCAAGATCCCTCTGCACTTCCACACTACCAAGAATCTTTCCATTGACCCAGTATTCTGCCTTCCTATTATTCTTCCCAAAGTGAATCACCTCACATTTTTCTGCATTGAACTCAATTTGCCACCTTTCAGCCCAATTCTGCAGTTTATCCAAGTCTCCCTGCAACCTGCAACATTCTTCCACACTGTCCACCACTCCACCGACTTTAGTGTCATCTGCAAACTTACTAACCCATCCACCTATGTCTGCGTCCAAGTCATTTATAAAAATGACAAACAGCAGTGGTCCCAAAACAGATCCTTGTGGCACACCACTAATAACCAGACTCCAGGCTGAATATTTTCCATCAACCACCACTCTATGCCTTCTTTCAGAAAGCCAGTTTCTAATCCAAACTGCTAAATCTCCCTCAATCCCATGCCTCCGCATTTTCTCCAATAGCCTACCATGTGGAACCTTATCAAAGGCTTTACTGAAGTCCATGTACTCCATGTCAACTGCCCTACCCTCATCCACATGCTTGGTCACCTTCTCAAAAAACTCAATGAGGTTTGTGAGACACGACCTGCCCTTGACGATTCCATGTTGACTATCTCCAATCAAATTGTTGCTTGCTTGATGATTATAAATCCTATCTCTTATAATCCTTTCCAAAACTTTTCCTACAACAGATGTAAGGCTCACTGGTCTATAATTACCTGGGTCATCTCTACTGCCCTTCTTGAACAAGGGCACAACATTTGCAATCCTCCAGTCATCTGGTACTAAACCTGTAGCCAATGACAACTCAAAGATCAAGGCCAAAGGCTCTGCCATCTCCTCCTTAGCTTCCCAGAGAATCCTTGGAAAAATCCCATCCGGCCCAGGGGATTTATCTACCTTCACACCTTCTAGGATTGATAACACCTCCTCCTTACTAACCTCAATCCTTTCAAGTCTAATAGCCCATATCTCAGTCTTCTCCTCTACAATATTCTCCTTTTCCTGAGTGAAAACAGATGAGAAATATTTGTTTAGCACCTCTCCGATCTCCACAGGGTCCACACACAACTTCCCACTTCTGTCTTTGACTGGCCCTATTCTTACCCTAGTCATCCTTTTATTCCCCACATACCTATAGAAAGCTTTAGGGTTCTCCTTAATTCTACCTGCTAATGACTGCTCATGTCCCCTCCTTGCTCTTCTTAACTCTCTCTTTAAATCCTTCCTAGCTAATCTGTAACTCTCCATCGCCTCATCTGAACCATCTCGTCTCAATGTCACATAAGCCTCCCTCTTCCGCTTAACAAGAGATACAATTTCTTTTGTAAACCAAGGTTCCCTTACCTTATCACTTCCTCCCTGCCTGACAGGGACATACCTATCAAGGACACGCAATATCTGTTCCTTAAACCAGCTCCACATTTCGATTGTCCCCATCCCCTGCATTTTGCTACCCCATTCTATCCCTCCTAAGTCTTGCCTAATTGCATTATAATTGCCTTTCCCCCATCTATAACTCTTGCCCAGTGGCATGTTCCTATCCCTTTCCATCGCTAAACTAAACGTAACTGAATTATGGTCACTCTCTCCAAAGTGCTCACCTACCACCAAATCAAACACCTGGCCTGGTTCATTACCAAGTACCAGATCCAGTGTGGCCTCCCCTCTTGTCGGCCCTGTGACATACTGTGTCAGGAAACCCTCCTGCACACATTGGACAAAAACTGATCCATCCGACATTCTGTCTGAGGATTTTTGGTGAATTTCTGCAGTGTGTCTTGTCGATCATAGACACTGCTGTTACTGAACATTGGTAGTGCAGGGAATGGATGTTTGCTGATGTAGTGCCAATCAAGTGTGCCGCTTTGTCTTGGATTGTGTCAAACATCTTGAGTGTTGTTGGAGCTGTACTCATCCAGGCAAGTGGGGAATATTCCAGCACTCTCCTGCCTTGTGGCTTGTAGATGATGGAGAGGCTTTGGGGAGTCAGGAGGTGAGTTATTCGCCACAGTATTCCCAGCTCTTGTAGTCACTGTATTTATATGGTGTGTGCAGTTGTCAGTGGTAAACAGGATGCTGATAGTGGGGGATTCAGTGATGGTAAAACCATTGAATATCAAAGGGTGATTGTTAGATTGTCTCTTATCGGAGATGATCAGAGCCTGGCATTTCTGTGGTATGAATGTTACTTTCTACTTGTTCGTCCTTGCAACTTGTCATCTGGTATTGTACAGAACTTATACCATTTGAACATTGACTACTTCAGTATCTGAGGAGTCATGAATGGTTCTGAATATTGTGCAATCATTGGTGAATATCCCCACTTCTGACCGAATGATAGAGAGAATGTGAATGCTTCATTGATGAAGCAGCTGAAGATGGTTTAGCCTAGGACATTACCCTGAGGAACCCCTGCATAGATATCCTGGACCTGAGATGGCTGACCTCCAACAATCACAACTATCTTCCTATGTGCCAGGTATGACTCCAACGAGCGGAGAGTTTGCCCCCGATACACATTGACTCCTGCTTTGCTAGGGATCCTTGATGCCATACTCAGGCGAATGCTGCTTTGATATCAAAGACTGTCACTCTCATCTCCATTAGGATATTTGCACAAACTCTATCAGGACCCAATATTTTTCATCCTTTATCTAAATTAACTACTCCAGTTGTCTTAGTTTAGTACAATAATTATGATATTTATATTGTTAATTATCAAATCATTTCCAACTAGTTTAGGATGTACCTTCTCCTGACAATCAGTCCTTTCTACTAGCTAAATATCCTCTTCAATTTCTGTCTAATCATTTCTAACTCGTTACTTTCTCTAGTTCACTACTCTCTCCAACTCACTAACCTCTTTAGCTTGCTGCTCTCTCCAACTCGCTACTCTGTCTAGATCACGAACCCCTCCAACTTGCTAGACAAAGCCACTTGCCATAGTCTCCAACTCATTATTCTCTACAACTCACTACTCGTATGGCTAACCACTCTCTCAAACTAATTACCTTCTCAAATTCACAACCTTTTCTATTACACTATACTCTACATCTCAAGACTCTCTCCAACTCGCTACTCTTTGCAGCTGGTTACTCTCTCCTACTCGCTACTCTTTGCTGCTTACTACTCTCGAAATCACTACCATATCCACCGTTCTACACTCTCCAACCCTCTACTCTCTCTTACTTGCTACTATCTCTAAATCGCCACCTTCTCCAACTTGTTACTCTCCCCAATTCGCTACCCTATCCAACTTACTACACTCTTCAACACACAACACTGTCCAAATCACTACACTCTCCCGCTCACTACTCTCTCCAACACCCTACTGTCTCCAATTTGCTAGTCTCTCCAACTCACTACCCTCTCCAAATTGCTAAAAGTTGCTAGTCTCTCCAACTCGCTACCCTTCCCAAATAGTTATAAATCTCTACTCTCTCAAACTTTGTTACCCTGTGCAACTTACAATAACTTGCTACTCTCTCTAACTCACTGTAACTTGCTACTCTCTCAAATTCACTACTCTTCCCAAATAGTTATAAATCTCCAACTCTGAACTCTTCCCAAATCACAGATCTCTCAAACTTGCCATATGTCATTACTCTTTCCAACTCGCTATTCTCTCCAGCTTGCTTCTCTGTCTAACTCCCTACCCTATCCGACATGCTACACTCTCCATCACATTTGCTACTTTAACCAACTCATCATTGTGTCCAATTCAGTATTATTTCCAACTATTCTCTCTGACTGACTCTAACTCACTACACTCTCCAACTACCTACTCTCTCCAATTTCCGACCTTCTCCAACTTGCAACTTGCTCCAACCTGCTATAACTCATTATTCTCTCCCAACTCACTACACTCTCCTACTTGCAATAACTCATTACTCTCTCCAACTCACTAATACCTCCAATTCAGTACTCTCTCCAACTTGCTATAGGTCACGACTTTCTCTGACTGACAACCTGCTCTAACTTGCTACTCTCTTCCAATTTGCTATGGTCTCCAACTGGCTATAACTTGCTATTCTGCACTAACTCGCTACTCTCTCCAACTCCTTACCTTATTCAACTTGCTGCTCTCTCCAACTTGCTACTCGTTCCAACTTTCTAGTCTAAGCAACTCACCATAGACTCCAACTCGTTACTGTCTCCAATTCACCAGTCTTTCTAACTCACTACCCTCTCCAACTCATTACTGTCTCCAATTCACCAGTCTTTCTAACTCATTACCTTCTCCAACTCACTAATCTTTCCAGCACGCTATCCTCTCCAATTCTTTACCCTCTCCAAATCACTACCCTCCCTAGCTCACTACTTTCTCCAACTCAGTACTCTTTCCAACTCACTGTCTATTCAACTTGTCATAACTCACTACAACCTCCAACTCACTGCATTCTCCAGCCCATTATTTTCTCTAACTCTATATACTGTCCAGCTCACTACTTTCTACAGCTCGCTACACTCTCCAACTCATTTTCTCTCCAACTCCAATTCCAATGTTCTGCTGTCCTGCCAGATCCATGATAGCGGACAATTAAACAACTCACTGGAGGAGGAGGCATAACTAACAACCTCATTCTCAATGATGGACGAGCCCAACACATCAATGCAAAAAATAAGGCTGAAGCATTTGTAGCAATCTTTAGCCAGAAGTACTGAGTGGATCATCCATCTCGGCCTCCTCCAGTGGACTCCTGCATCATAGATACCAGTCTTCAGCCAATTCTGTTCACTCCACATGATATCAAGGAATGGTTGGAGGCACTGCAAAGGCTATGGGGCCTAACAACATTTCAGCAATTGTACTGAGGACTTGGGCTCCAGCACTTTCTGCTACTCTAGCCAAGCTCTTCCCAGTACAGTTACCACACTGGCATTGACCTAACAATGTGAAAAATTGCCCAGGTATGTTCTACACACAAAAAGCAGGACAAATCCAACCCAGACAATTACTGCCCCATCAGTCTACTCTCGATCATCAATAAATTGATGGAAGGTGTCATTAATAGTGCTATCAAACAGCACCTGCTCAGCAATAACCTGCTCAGTGACGCCCAGTTTGGATTTCACCAGGGCCACTCAGCTCTTGGCCCCATTACAGCTTTGGTTCAAACTGGGACAAAAGAGCTGAATTCCAGAGGTGGGTGACAGCCCTTGATATCAAGGCTACATTTGACCGAGTGTGGCATCAAGGAGCCCTAGCAAAACGGGAATCAATGGGTATCAGGGGGCAAACTCTCTGGTGGTTGGAGTCATACCTGACACATAGGAAGATGGTCGTGGTCGTTGGAAGTCAGTCATCTCAGCTTCAGAACATCCCCGCAGGAGTTCCTCAGGATAGTGCCCTAGGCCCAACCATCTTCAACTGCTTTATCAGTGACCTTCCCTCCATCAAAAGGTCAGAAGTGGAGATATTCACTGATGATTGCACAATGTTCAGAACAATTGTGATGACTCAGATAGCGAAGCAGTCCACGTTCAAATGCAACAAGATATGGACAATATTCAGGCTTGGGCTGAGAAGTGACAAGTAATATTCGTACCACACAAATGCCAGGCTATGATCATCTCCAATAAGAGACAATCTAACTACCACCCATTGACATTCAATGGTTTTACCATCACTGAATCACCAACTATCAGCATCCTGGGGTTACCATTGACCAGAAACTCAACTGGACACACCACATTAACACAGTGGCTACAAGAGTGGGTCAGAGGCTAGAAATACTGCAGCAAATAACTTACCTCCCGACTCTTCAAAGCCTGTCCACTATCTACAAGGCACAAGTCAGGAATGTAATGGAATACTCCCCACTTGCCTGGATGAGTGCAGCTCCAACAACACTCAAGAAGTTTGACGCCACCCTAGAGAAAGCACGCTGCTTGATTAGTATCACATCCATAAACATTCACTCCCTCCACCACTGACACTCACTATCAGCAGTGTGTATAATCTACAAGATGCACTGCAGAAATTCACCAAGGATCCTCAGGGAGCACCTTCCAAACCCATAACAAATTCCATCTAGAAGGACAAGGGCAGCAGATACATGGGAATGCCACCTCATGCAAATTCCTCACCAAGCCACTCACAGTCCTGACTTGGAAATATACCACTGTTCCTTCACTGTTGCTCGGTCAAAGTCCTGGAATTTTCTTGCTTAGGGAATTGTGAGTCAACCTACATCACATGGACTGAAGCAATTCAAGAAGGCATCTAATCACCACCTTCTCAAGGGCAACTTGAGCCAGCCAGCCACACACATGTCCCGTGAGTGAATAAAAAAAACTCACTACCCTCTCCAACTCACTACCCTCTCCAACACCCTACCCTCTCCAACACCCTACCCTTTCAAACTCACTGCTGTTTTCAACTCATTACTTTTTCCAGCTTGCTAGTCTTTCCAACTTGCTACTCTGTCCAACTCACTACTCTACCTAATTCCTTACCCTCTACAACTAACTACCCTGCTATTCTCTCCAATTCAGTACAAGGTGCTACACTCCCCACTCGCTACTTTTTGAAATACAGTATCTCTCCAACTCACTACACTCACTAATTCATGACTCTCTCCAACACCTTACCCTCTTCAACTCGCAACTCTCCCCAAATTGCTGTAACTTTCTACTCTATCCAACTCGCTACTCACAACGCACTATTCTCTCCAACTCACTACACTCACCAACTTACTACACTGGATACTTTGTCCAACTCTGTACCCTCTCCAACTCGCTATAACTCATTACTCTCTCCAACTCATTATTTTCTATAACTTGCTACATTCTCCAACTTATGATAACTCACTACTCCTCCAACTTGCTATAACTTGGTACTCTCTCCAATTCTTGACACCAATTTGCTATAACTTGCTATGGTCTCCAATCTGCTACGCTCCTCAACTTGCTAATCTCCAACTCACTATAAGTCACCACTGTCTCCAACTCCCTGCCCTCTCTAACTTGCTATCCTCTCCAACTTGTTATTCTTTCCAGTTCACTGTACTGTCCAACTCGCTACCCTCTCCAACTCGCTATTCTGTTCAATTCCCTACCCTCAACTCACTACCCTCCCCAACTCCTAATTCTCTCCAATTCACTACTCTCTCCAAATCATTACCCTCTCCAACTCTCAACTCTTCACTCATTACCCTCATCTTTCTGAAGTCTAACCTCATGTTTAACTCTTTGGACTGATACACTTTTAAAAAAGATCACTAAATATATTTCACAGTTACAAAATTCATTTGGAAGGTAATGATTAATACTACTTGACTTCTTGTTAATAGGAATAATTTTTTTTTATCTGTTGTTAAGCTGTTCTTTCAGCCGGTACCTTGCTTTTCAGTAAGTAAGCTGGATGTGGTAAACAGGGCTCTTGTCCAGATCAGATTCTGTCACAGGTTACAGGTCACAGGTCAACATGCTTTCTGGGAACCAGCATTACATTGTGGCTCGACCAGCCTACTCTGAAGTCAGCTTTAAAGAACACCACCAGCAAGTGGAGAGATACCACAAGACTCCCTGGGACAATATCAGGATTTATTTTAGGTAAGTGATGTGAATTAATTGTATTGTTCTACATAGGGATCTACCCAATGCCATATCATTACCAGGTAACCCTAAAATACTGAGACAAGAACACAGAAGTTGTTAATTGAGAAAAGAACAAGCTTTGTCAATCAAATGGCAATCATTGTCTAACAATTAGTTTATAAGGAGTACAGAAAGAGGTGAAGAACTCCACAGTGATGGAAAGTTTTAACTACAGTGATGGAAAGTTTTAACTACAGCTTGTAAGAGCTCTCATCCAGCCCCAGGTTGGGACACATGTATACCGACTTTTCCTGAGTGAAGTCAATCAGGTCCCAAATGGAACATTATTACCATTAGTTCCTCGGCATTCCATTCTAATGGTGGCCTTCATTCACCAGCCAATCAAAGAAAATTTCATTCCTGAGACAAGCCAGCATTTACACTACAATCCATAAGCACACTTGCATGCTACAATATTTATATAACTAGTTCAGTTCAGTTTCTTGTCAATGCTAATCCAAAAGTTGTTCATAATGGATGATTCAGTGATGGCAATGCCATTATATATCATGAGGAACAGTTGGATTCTTGCTTCGTGGAGATGGTCATTGCCTGGTGCTTTGTGTAATATGTTGCCACTTAGCCTAAAACTGGATATCGTTCAGTTCTTGTTGCATTTTAGACAAGGACTGCTTCAGCATCTGAAGAATTGCGAATGGTTCTGAACATTTTTGCAATCATCAGTGAACATCTCCAATTCTACCTTTATGGTGGAGGGAAGGTCATTGATGAAGCAGCTAAAGATGGTTGGGCCTAGGATACGACCCTGAGGAACTCTTTTCTTTTTCACTGTTTTGTCCTGGAGATTGCATGTTAAGTCCTTGCAATTAGAACTTCAGTTGTAGGGGACACTGATTTGGTGAATGAGCTTCAAAACCCCTGTTTCGTTTCAGAAATGGAGTAAGAAATTAGTTTATCAATGCTCATCCCATTCCTTACTCAAACTTGAAAAGAGGCAACTGCTGCAATGTCATTATTAACAGGGAACACTCTGCTACAATGGTTTACGACGTTTTATACTGAATTGGTCAGTCCGCATTTCAGTCAGATGAAACATCATATTTTTGATGCTCACAGAGATGCAAGTGGCCTTGTGAATGACTGAATACAACAGTTTCCTTCTCGGCACTAACAGTGTGAGGTGTGTGATGAGTAGCGAGGTTGTAGCAGAAGAACAGCTGAAGGGTTCTTTCCTAAAACGTTGACTTTCCTGCTCCTCGGTTGCTGTCTGACCTGCTGTGCTTTTCCAGCTCCACATTATTTGACTCTAGCTTCCAGCATCTGCAGTCCTTTCTGTCTCCACGATTCTCAGGATTTCCTGATGGTCTATAGATCAAGTGAAAATAAATCCCCAGTATTCTCTCCCATACTTGTAGTGGGAATGTTGCTCACAGCTAAAGTTTCAGCAAAATTTATCAAAAATAGACTGAGACAAATTCATGCATTTATCCGTAACATGGAAATGCATATAAAAGACTTCGAGAAGCTTCTCCTCTGAGGTAGTTTCAAGTTATTGAACTGTGATCTTAATACCAGGACTGGCTTGAAATACATTCATCTCTGCTGGACCCCTGATTACTAAGACAGAAGTATTTGTATTAAGCATTTATGTTATAAAACAAAAAGATGTGTGAAGATTAAATGAAGAAAGAATTGTAAGAATGCAATTAGTGTAGTACTTTGCTCTCTGTTGAGCCTTTCAAATCCTTATGAAGGGACAGTTCTGCGCCATTTCTTCCTTGGCAACAGGGATGTTGTCAAACTACCAAAGAGTGAGATCATGTCAGCCATACTCTATCACAAACCTTTATATACCTCTCAGAATCTGCAGGGGTGGACCTGACAATTGATGTAACGCTAGGAAGGGTGTTTATAGCTCTCTCTTGCTCCTCAGCTGAGTCTGCTGCTTGACACAGGACGAGAATTGGACAAAGAACCTCCCTATCTGAGTACCTCATTGCCTTTAATCAAGACAATAGACAATAGACAATAGGTGCAGGAGTAGGCCATTCGGCCTTTCGAGCCAGCGCCACCATTCATTATGATCATGGCTGATCATCCACAATCAGTATCCTGTTCCTGCCTTATCCCCATAACCCTTGATTCCATTATCTATAAGAGCTCTATCCATCTCTTTCTTGAAAGTATCCAGAGACTTGGCCTCCACTGCCTTCTGGGGCAGAGCATTCCATATATCCACCACTCTCTGGGTGAAGAAGTTTTTCCTCAACTCTGTTCTAAATGGCTTACCCCTTATTTTTAAACTGTGTCTAGTGTTAAGACTAGTGTTAACGATTACCAGCTAGTTCTGTTTGTCACTTTTGTATCTTCAGCAGGAAGTGGAAACACTTCACAGGAACACAGGTTCATGCAAAGAAAATGTGCCTGGTAATGAGGATTAACTGAAGAATTGTCATAAAGCTCTTTCAGGATGTGGAATCTGAAAGTCAGCCTGACAGGATTAGAAACGAAAACAGAACATGCTGGAAAAATTCAGCAGGTCTGGCAGTATCTGCAGAGAGAAAAGTAGGGTTAAACTTTTGAGTCCAGTCGCCCTTCTGCAGTACTGACAGGATTAGAATTGGTTTTAATCATGTCACTGACCATATGCAAAGTAACATGGCACAATTTATTTCTTATCTAAGAGGTTGTCTCTCTTCCAGATGTTCAACTGCAAAGGCAAAGAAGGCTTTTTACACATTCCTTCCCATCGCATCTTGGCTGCCAGGATATAATGTGAAAGAATGGCTTCCTAGTGATCTTGTGTCTGGTGTTAGCACTGGACTTGTGAGTGTCTTACAAGGTACTACCGGGGCAAATCAGCCCCACACGTCACAGTCAAGTGAAAAACATATTTGCATGCAATGTTGGAGAAATTAACCCTAAAAATTCCTTACTTACAGCTAAATTGGAAAGGTGATGGTAAGGGGTTAAAGTTCTTGCCAACATTTTGTTGGTTTTAGTTCCATCATAAACTGATTATCAATGACCTTCGAGGATGCAGAAATTGTTCTTTGCCTTATCTCTACAATATCAAAGTTTCAAAGATCATCTTGTCTTATGCAAAAACAGCAAACAATGGATGACACTCATAAAGTTAACCTGATATGAAACTTCCTGAGTTTGCTTTAACCAGCCTATAATTAGGGTTGTTCATGGAAAAAACATAGCACGGGGGGAGGGGTGGAGGCAGTTGTTGTCATTGTGAAGATGGGTGTGAGTGTATAATGAGTGAGCGCGTTGCACTGCCTCTGCTTATCCTGCCACCAATATTGGAGGACACCACGATGTGTTTTCTGAACAAAGCATTTATAAGAACAGAGTCATTACCTGAGTCCCTGCCACAAGCTCTGTTCCCTTGCCACTGACTCAGTAGCTCCTCCCAG
Organism: Ginglymostoma cirratum; assembly: GCA_024137785.1. NCBI lineage: Eukaryota > Metazoa > Chordata > Chondrichthyes > Orectolobiformes > Ginglymostomatidae > Ginglymostoma > Ginglymostoma cirratum. The sequence goes on from JAHRHZ010000134.1 coordinate 2,061,763, forward strand.
ACCTCTACCTGAGACTGTTCATAACCTTGGCATGTTAGCTGACCCTAAGCTGAACTACCAACCAATAGTCTCTGCATCATCAGAACCACCTCTTTCTAGCTCTCATGTGACTCTGCCATGTTTCAGCTCATTTACTGCTGAAACCCTTTTCTGCTGAAAGTCAATGTTTCAGGCCGAAATCCTTCGTCCGGACCATTAACTCTAATTATACCCCTCATTATTTTATAAACATCTATCAGGTTTCTTCTCAAGCTCCTACACTCCAGTGAAAACAGTCCCAGCTTTGACTCCTGGTTGGGGTCCCACATTCTACCCTCTGTAAACCTGAACCTGAATCTGAAATTCAGCTGCTCATATCTTAACTTGCTCCAAGTCCCACTCACCTCTGTGTTCACTGACATGCATTGTTTTCTGGTCCACCAACGTTTCAACCTTAAAGTTTGAAATTAAATTTAAATCACTTCATGGTGTTTCCCACCCCTCCGTCTCTGTTACCTCCTCCAGCTCTTCAACGTTCTGAGGCATTAGTCATAGTCATAGAGTCATACAGCACAGAAACAGACTCTTTGGTTCAATGAGTCCATGCCAAACATAATCCCAAACTAAACTAGTCCCACCTGCTGCTAAATAAAAACCAAAAGAACTGCAGATGCTGTAAATCAGAAACAAAAACAGAAGTTGCTTGAAAAGCTCAGCAGGTCTGGCAGCATCTGTGAAGAAAAGATGAGACTTAACATTTCGGGTTTGGTGACACTTCCTCAGAAATGGGTTCTGAGGAAGAGTCCCCAGTTCTGAGAAAGGGTCACCAGACTCGAAACGTTAACTCTGATCTTTTCTTCGCAGATGCTGCCAGACCTTCTGAGCTTTGTTGATGGCAGTGCAGGAAATGATGTTTATTTGGATTTAAGCAACTTCTGTTTTTGTTTCCACCTGCCTGCTCCTGGCCCATATCTCTACAAAACTTTCATGTACTTGTCCAAATGACCTTTAAACATTGTAATTATATCGCATCCACTACTTCATCATAAAGTTCATTCAACGCATGAAGCACCCTCTGTGTAAAATATTCGCCTCTCATGTCTTTTTAAAATCTCTCTCCTCTCACCTTAAAAATGTGCACACTAGTCTTGAAATCCCCTATCCTAGGGAAAAGACAACTACTATTAACTTGGAGACAATAAAGACTGCAGATGTTGGAAGCTAGAGTCTATAGGTATGAGGCTGGAGAAGCACAGCAGATTAGACAGGTCCTTTTGTTCCACAACACTACCCAGGCCCTCCAATTACCTGAATAAGCCCTACTCTTGTTTGTTGGACCAAAATGCAATACCTTGCATTTATCCAGATTGAACTCCATTTGCCATTTTTCAGCCCATTGACCCATTTGATCAAGATCCCTTCGTAATCAAACAAAAACCTTCTTCACTGTCTACTATGCCACAAATTTTGGTGTTATCTGCAAACTTACTAACCTTGCCTTCTATATTCTCATCCACATCATTTATATAGATGACAGACAAAACAGAACCCAGAACCAATCCCTGTGGAACACGGCAGGTCACAGACCTCCTGTGCAAAAAACAACCCTGCACTTTTACTCTGTCTCCTGCCATAAAGCCAATTGTATACCCAATTGGCAAGCTCACCCTGAACCCCATGTGACCCAACTTTACTAATTAGTCTACCATGCGGAACCTTGTCAAATGCTTTACTTAAATCCAAATAAACATCATTTCCTGCACTGCCATTAACAATCTTCTTGATAACTTCCTCAAAAAATTCAATCAAATTTTCCTTGCACAAAACCATGCTGACTATCCCTAATCAATTTTGTTCTCCAATTCTACCATCTCACTTGTCCCAATTTTAAGTGTTCCAGTATGCTTGGTCATAAGCTCCAGAATTTCCTCCTCAAATCCTTCCTTTTCTCTTTCCTATTAAAACTACCTCTTTGTCCAAGAATTTGATCACCACCTTTAATTTGAATCCATACCTAGACAGACATGAGAGGCAGTCTGACCCCATATACCCTAGAATGACTTCATTCACTTTAAATCATTCCCATTGGTTCATTGTCACCACACTGACCCCAAACACAAGTTTTAAAATATGTGATAACAAGGTGTAGAGCT
>JAHRHZ010000134.1:2064294-2081349 GCA_024137785.1 Ginglymostoma cirratum
TAGAACCTTCTTCAGAACATTTCTGACGAAGGGTCTAGGCCCGAAACGTCAGCCTTCCTGCTCCTCTGATGCTGCTTGGCCTGCTGTTTTCATCTAGCTCTACACCTTGTTATCTCAGATTCTCCAGCATCTGCAGTTCCTACTATCTTTTAAAATATGTGGTTTGGTGTCATGTTGTGTGGAGTAACTCGCAATGTTTTACCATGGTAAAAGAACTTAATGAACCCATATATTTGTTGTTCATGCATCAATAGCCTTGTCAACAACAGTTCAGTTAGAACGTTTATGTTGACTGCATGATATGTAAATTGGGTGGTTTATGGAATTCCTCATCTTCCTAGAACAAGTGAGCAGAATTATAAAATGAATTGTAAAATGAGAACTGTAAAATGTGAGCCAGGATGGTTAGTCAGGGGTAATGTCAGGAAGCATCTCTTCTCAGAACGGGGACTGAGAATCTGGAATCTGCTTCTGGAAAGGGTGTCGAGGGTGGAGGATGGTTTAAAATCTCAGCATTGAGATTGATTGCTTTTTGTCAGGGAACTGTATGAACAATATGGAGGAGGTGTGCAGATGGAGTTAAGATGTGACAAAAATGTAGGACAGCATTTGTCTTTACTGACTCCTTGTCTTCCTTGCAGCTTGAGCTGTTTGTAAATGGCATGTGTTAAAATAAAGAAATAGAATTTTGCCCCATTCTGTGAATTTTAGCAGTACAAATACTTTGACATAAACCTGCACCTAGCCTGACATGAGAAGCAGCCCCCCCAGTATGACCTCATTCACTTTAAACCATTCCCATTGGTTCATCATCACCACACTGAATTCAAACACAAGACAATCAACAGTACTCCATCCCCATCAACTGACTACCAACCCATCAACCCACACTCACCTCTATCAAACTTGCCCCCAACCCTATCAACCCATCCCCATCCCCATCCCCATCAAACCAATACCCAACCCATCACCAGCATCCCCACCTCATTAACTGGACCATCAAGCCCATCAAACCCACGCCCATCAACCACACGACCATCCTCATCAATTACATCCCTAACTACATTAACTGGACCATCACACTCATCAAACCCCCAAATATCCCTATGAATCACACTCCCATCCCTATCAAACCTGCACCACCCCCATCAATCAAACTCCAACCCCATCTACCACATCCCTAGCCCCATCAAATTCATCTTTAACACCAACCACACCCTTAACCCCATTGACTACACTCCTGCTCTAAATCAACTCACCTCAATCCCATCAAATCTACCCCCAACCCCATCAACCATAACCTCACCCCCATCAACAGGACCACCACCCTCATCAAACCTACATCTACCAATACCACCCCACCTCCATATACTCTAAACCCACTCCCAACAAGCCCCCGTCCAAATTTACTAAAACCTAACCCCATTAATTCAAACACAAACTTATCAAGCCAATCACAACGTATGTTCAGTTCTATCAAATGGAAATCTCAACCATCAACCCAAATCTGACCCCATTAACCTTTCATAGCATTTTTCCTGATGACTGACATCAGACTAACTGGTCTTCAATTCTCTGTTTTATCTCTTCCTCCTTGCTGAATGGCAAAGTTACATTTACTAACTTTCTATCTGCTGCCACCATTCCAGAGCTTAGGGCATTTTGGACCACTGTAACCAATACATCCACTGCCTCTCCAGCTCACCCTTTCAGAACTCTAGGATGTAGGCTGTACAGTCCTTGTGGTTTGTTGACTTTTAGTCCTTCAAATTTTCCAAAACACTTGTTTCCCCCGTGATCATTTAATCTGTTTCTGCCTCTAAGGGACCAATGTTGACTTTATCAGCCCTTCAAGATTTTATAGTTTTGTAAAAATGCTTATAACCCTAACAAGAGCAAAAACTCTACAAATTCATTCTTATGGTCCTGACTATTTTTCTCTCATGTACTTAATTTTCCCTTTTTTATAAACATTTTTGGTCATTGCTTGTCGATTTCTAAAGCTCCCAATCTTCAGACTTTGTTTCTCTTGTTTCCTCACTTCCTTCTGAGCATTATGTGTTCAGCCTGGTCCTCACTTATTGTTTCTACCCAGTGCCTGTTATAAGCACATTTTTCTTAGCACCACTTTTTTAACCTCTAACCTTTTTCATCTATGGATTTACTTTTCCATTTTGAGTGAGTACATCTTAACTGTATCCAAATGATCTCTTCTTTGAGTGTAGCTCATTCTTCAGCAACAGTTTTCTTCACTAGCCTTTGGCTCTAGTCCATCCAAATTGACTCTATTCTTGCCTCATTCAGGTCAGTTCTCCCCAGTTGATTACTCTTACTTCAGATTGTTCAAAGTCCTGTTCCACCAACGTCCTAAACCTTATGATATAATGATCACTGTTCCCTAAATATTTCCTCCCTGTCACTTGACCAGTTTCGCTCAGCTCATCCGAACCTACTCAACTCCTCCTCATAAGACAGTCCCTCCAGCTAAGTGAACCTTCTCTAGACTATCTCCACTGCCAGTGTATCTGTCCTTAGATAAGGAACCATTCACAGTATTTCAGCTTCAGTTTGATTAGTGCCTTGTATAGTTTTAGCAAAAATCTCCCTACTTTTATACTCCATTCCATTTGAAATAAAGGCCAACATTCCACTTGCCATCCTATCACCTGCTGATTTTGTATGCTAGGCCTTGTGATTCACACAGGTGGATTCCCAAATACCTCTGTTCTGTAGCTGGAGTCTTTCTCCATTGAATTAATATACAGTTCCTCTATACTTCCTGCGAACAGATATAACCCCACATTTTCTCATATTATATTCTATCTGCTAAGTTTTTGTCTACTCACTTAACCTGTCTATATCCTTCTGCGGACTCTTTGTGCCATCATTTACCTTTCCACCTATTTTTGTCATCCATAAACTTGCCAAAAGTGTATTCATTTTCATCATCCAAGTCATTAAGATACATTATGAATAATTGTGGCCTCAGCGCTGATTCCTGTGACACTCCATTAGTTACAGGATGCTGAAATAACTCCACAGAGGCCAGTATCCCATCACCATGACACCCTTTGTACATATTTGGAGAGTCCTTGACACTGATCCAGCTCCCCCAGAGCCAGCTCTTGGAGTGAATAGGATGTCTGACACTCCTGTTCTGATCTGTCAGCCAGGGCTCCCTGATTGGACCAGACTAATTGCCTCAATCAGGGAACTCATCTTCTATGAATTCACCTGGTTGACCCTGACCTCATTATAATTACTGTAGTTGCCATTCTGAAAATGCTACCCCTTATCTCAACTGTATCTTCTATGAGTTAGCCAATCCTCTATTAATGCTAATATACTACCCCAACACCGTGGGCTATTATCTTATTAAGTAGCCTAATGTATGGTATCTTATCAAATGCCTTCTAAAAATCCAAATATATGACATCTACTGCCTCCCCTTTATCTATCCTGCTTGTTAACTCCTCAAAGAAAGTAATAAATTTGTCAGCCATGATGTTCCATTCATAATACCATGCTGATTCTGCTTGATTAGATTATGTATTTCTAAATCCTTTCCTATTACATCATTTATGGCAGAGTCTAACATTTTCTCATGATAGATATTAAACAAACTGGCCTACATTTATCTGCTTTCGGTCTCCCCTTTTTGAATAAGGGTGTTACATGGGCAATTTTACAATCCTCTGGGACTTTTTCTAGAATCCAAGGATTCCTGGAAGATTAGGACCAGCATATCCACTATCCCTGTAGTTACTTCCTTTAAAATCCTAGGATGCATTCCATCAGATCCAGGATATGTATTGGCCCTTCCCCATCAGTTTCTCTAGAACTTTTTCTCTAGTGTTAGATATTGTATTTATTTTTCCTTCTCCATTTATGCCCTTGATTATTTAGTAATTTTGGAATGTTATTATTGCCTTCTAGTACTAATGCAAATTATTTATTCAGTTCCCCTATCTTTTAATGGCTCCATATTATTATTTCCCCAACCTCATTTTCTAAAGGGCCGATGTTCACTTTGACCTCTCTCTTCCTTTTTATATATTCATGGAAATGTTTATTGTCCCATTTTTAATTTTACTTGTTATTTTCTTGTGTTTTTGGTGGTTTTTGAAATGTTCCCAATCCTCTGCTTTAGCATTAATCTTTGCCACTTTGTGTGTTTCTTCTTTCTATTTGACACAATTCATAACTTCCCCGGTTCGACCCTTTCCTAGAATCCTTCTTGCTCACTGTGAGCTATGACCTATTTTCTTAAACCTCTGTGATTGTTTATTAATTACCTTCTTTGATAAACTACTTTCCCAGTCCATTCCAACCAACAGTACCCTCATTCCTTTGGAATGATCTTTCCTTATGTTTATCACAGTTGTTTCTGGCTTGAGTTTTTTACTCACAAGCTGAGTTCTAGATACTTCCTTATTATGGTCATTGTTACTGAGGGCATCCTCTACACTGAGATAATTTGTTAAACTTGCTTCACTACACATTACCAGATCTAAAATGGACTAATCCCTGTTTAACAGCCTGATTCTCAACTCCATCCTCTAGACCCTAGCCCTAGCATCAAGTTCTTGACCCCATTGCTTATGCATCCTGTTTCTGACTCAATCCCCCGTGTCCTGACTCCATTTCGCAGGTCCCAGTTCCATTCTTCATGTCCTGACTGCTCCTCCCACTTCCTTAAAACAAAGGGACAATAGTTTGGAGCTTCTTAAGAGAAGACAGATTTGCTGGGTCAGGAATTTTCCTGACTCAACCTTCCTGCCTCCTCTACAAAAATTCAACCCAAAATCTTTTCGGGTTTCTACTGTTCCTAGACTTTCATTACTTAAATAATAAATAGCAGTTTGGTAGTACAGAATGTGAGCATTGAGTGTTTATGAAAAAAAGACATATTTTGGTGGACAAGTCCCCAGGTCCGGATGGGATCTATCCCAGGTTTGAGGAAAGTGAGAGAGGAAATAGCTGGGGCCTTAACAGATATCTTTGCAGCATCCTTGAGCACGGGTGAGGTCCCAGAGGACTGGAGAATTGCTAATGTTGTCCTCTTGTTTAAGAAGGATAGCAAGGATAATCCAGGTAATTATAGACCGGTGAGCCTGACATCAGTGGTGGGGAAGCTGCTGGAGAAGGTCCTGAGGGATAGGATCTATTTATATTTGGAAGAAAATGGGCTTATTAGTGATAGGCAGCATGGTTTTGTGCAGGGAATGTCATGTCTTACCAACTTGACAGAATTCTTTGAGGAAGTGACAAAGTCGATAGATGAGGGAAGGGTTGTGGATGTCATATACATGGACTTCAGTAAGGCATTTGATAAGGTTCCCCATTGTAGGCTGATGGAAAAAGTGAAGTCGCACGGGGTCCAGGGTGTACTAGCTAGATGGATAGAGAACTGGCTGGCCAACAGGAGACAGAGAGTTGTAGTGGAAGGGAGTTTCTCAAAATGGAGAACTGTGACCAGTGGTGTTCCACAGGGACCTGTGTTGGGACCAATGTTGTTTGTGATATACATAAATGATCTGGAGGAAGGTACAGACGGTCTGATTAGCAAATTTTCAGATGACACTAAGATTGGTGGAGTAGCAGATAGTGAAGGGGGCTGTCGGAGAATGCAGCAGAATATAGATAGATTGGAGAGTTGGGCAGAGAAATGACAGATGGAGCTCAATTCAGGCAAATGCGAGGTGATGCATTTTGGAAGATCCAATTCAAGAGCCAGCTATACGGTAAATGGAAAAGCCCTGGGGAAAATTGATGCACAGAGAGATCTGGGTGTTCAGGTCCATTGTACCCTGAAGGTGGCAATGCAGGTCGATAGAGTGGTCAAGAAGGCATACAGCATGCTTTCATTCATCGGACGGAGTACTGAGTACAAGAGTTGGCAGGTCATGTTACAGTTGTATAGGACTTTGGTTCGACCACATTTGGAATACTGCGTACAGTTCTGGTCGCCACATTACCAAAAGGATGTGGATGCTTTGGAGAGGGTGCAGAGGAGGCTCTTCAAGATGTTGCCTGGTATGGAGGGTGATAGCTATGAAGAGAGGTTAAGTAGATTAGGATTATTTACATTAGAAAGATGGAGGTTGAGGGGGGACCAGATTGAGGTCTACAAAATCATGAGAGGTATAGACAGGGTGGATAGCAAGAAGCTTTTTCCCAGAGTGGGGGACTCAATTACTAGGGGTCACAATTTCAAGGTGAGTGGGGAAAAGTTTAAGGGAGATATGTGTGGAAAGTTCTTTACGCAGAGGGTGGTGGGTGCCTGGAACGCATTGCCAGCGGAGGAGGTAGAGGCGGGCACAATAGCGTCATTTAAGATATATCTAGACGGATACATGAATGGGCAGGGAGCAGAGGGATACAATCCTTGGAAAATAGGTGACAGGTTTAGATAGAGGATCTGGATCGGCGCAGGTTTTGAGGGCCAAAGTGCCTGTTCCTGTGCTGTAATTTTTTTTGTTCTTTTCTTTGTCAGTTACTATTTATTATTAGTCAGCATTCTGTTAGTGGGATAAGTGAATTAGTGGGCAAAGTCTTTACCAATCAGAGCCCCTTTACCAAACAATCAGCACTCTTCTCTCAGAGTATGCAGGGTGGTTTTCCCCTTGAATTGGTTTCCTTGTGAAGTGTCCTGATGTGTGCAAGAAGAAATGATTCAAAAAAGTATCTTTTTTAACATTAATTAAATAATACTGGGATCAAAGTAAATGGCTTGATTTTGATTTCCTTCGGGTGCTCCGGTTTCCTCCCACAGTCCAAAGATGTGCAGGCTAGATGGATCATGCTAAATTGCCCGTAATGTTCAGGGAGGTGTAGATTAAGTGGGGTATAGGGGGATGGGTCTGCGTGGGATGCTCTGAGGCTCGGTGTGGACTTGTTGGGCCGAAGGGCCTGTTTCCACACTGTAGGGTTTCTATGATTCTATTCTATGAAATTGAAATCCATCCAAACTTCAATGTTTCAGTGATTCATTGCAATTTTACATCAGGCTTGCTCATCTTTAAGAATTGATCATTACGATTACCAACAAGATCAAAAGTAGTAATATAATCATGACAAACTTTACAATATAATGTAAAAATCTATTTAAACAACAATAAAGGTCTTTGAGAAGCAACCATAAATTTCCAGTGGGAGAAGTGTCATTAATGATCATGCAGATGTAATATCCAGAATGCTACCATTTCTCTGTGTATTTTGTAGGGCTGGCTTTTGCTCTGCTGGTGAATGTCCCTGCTGGCTATGGCCTGTATTCAGCATTCTTCCCTGTCCTGACGTACTGTATTCTAGGAACGTCAAAGCATTTATCAGTCGGTGAGAATTTCAAATCCCAAGAGTTATTCATTATTGAATGATTGAAACTGTGAATTTGTCAAACATGCTTTTACCTTGAATATTTCTTGTTGTCACCAGGTCCCTTTCCAGTGTTGAGTTTGATGGTGGGCACAGTGGTGAACAGACTGGTGGCTGATGGTAATACAGCAGTGAACAGTACTCTATTTCCGGCTGATATGAGTCTAGAAGACAGACAGGTCTGGGTTGCTTCATCTGTTACTCTGCTTGCTGGGATTTTTCAGGTTTGCGTTTTTCTAGGTATGAGAAAAAAATACTCGTTTCAACGATAACTATTCTTAACAGTCACCAAGAATGTTTCCCATTTCCAGTTGGTTCTTGGATTACTGCAAGTTGGTTTCATTGTCATTTACCTTTCGGATCCAATGATCTCAGGCTTCACCACAGCTGCTGCCATTCATGTCCTTATTTCTCAGCTCAAATTTGTCCTGCAGTTAAAAGTTCCGGGGTTCAACGGACCACTTTCTGTGATTTACGTAAGTCTACACAAAACACTATTTTCAGTAACTTGCCCACTTGATCCTTAACATTCACATTCATACTTATTTATACTCTAAATATGGACTAGCTGCTTCGTATTTATTTAAACAAAGAGGAAGTCAATAAGTACAAATTAAATTTGTAACAATAATATGCTGTAATGAATATGATGATTAATGTATGTGTTCTGTGCTATCTTAGACACTGGAGTACATTATCAATCATATCACTGAAACAAACGTCCCGGATGTCGTCATTTCACTTCTCATCATGGTCGTTGTATTTATTGTGAAAGAAATAAATGATCGATTCAAGTCAAAACTGCCCGTACCTATTCCCATTGAAGTTATAATGGTAAGTAGGGGTCGTTCAATCTCGATACACATTTCTAATATTGAGAAAGGGACCTTTGACTTCCATAGGAGCATGGGAAAAGGAAGAGGCCAATCAGCCCGTTGAGCCTGTTCCATATTCAATATGATCATGACTGACCTTTGTCATAATTCCATTTCCCTTTATTTGTTCTGCAAACCTCATTTTTCTTGCTTAAAAAGAATCTAGCCACTGCCCTTTTCAGCAGACACTCAGCTTTTTCCGTAAGAGTTCCACTACCTTTTCCACCAGGAGGTGTTTTATGACATTATCCCTTAATCATCTTAAATATTTCAACTGAACCATCCCTGAACTTTATACTCAAGGATGTACAAGCATGATGCAATCTTCGCTGATAACATAAGGATTTTAATCCTAGTATCAGTTTGGTGAATGTGTACAGCACCCTCTCTTGAGATCTGCTGCCCAATCTTGAATGTTGTACTCCAGGGGGTTCAAGCTGAACTTGGTACAGCTAGAATGAAACTTTGCATTCCAGGTCCCTTGAGATAAAGACCAAGATTGCATTAATTTTTTTTCAATGATTTTTCTACTTGTCTGCTGGTTTTTAGTAATTTCTGGACATAGACCTTTAAAGGTTTCTGTTCTGACGCAGCTCCCAGTTTCTCAACATGTAGAAAAGACCAAATTCTATTTCTCTGGTGTCTAAAGTGGGTGGCCGTGGTTTTTCTCACTCACTGATTCTATCAACTTTGCTTTGCAACTTTCTGATCTCACCTACACTATTTTCTTTGCTGTCTATTTTGATGTCATAAAGCTCCCTGTTACTTCATTTATAAAAATAGTGACAAGCTGGCATTCCAGTACAGAGCCTAGTATATTAAAATTCAATCAATTTGTATACATTCTCCTTATTCTTTGTCTCTCACCTCCATAACAATTCCTTATCCAATGTAGTGTCATTTTTGTTGACCATCTTTTCACCTAATCACTGAATTGTCCTTTTGATATTGCAGTGACACCTTCAGTCTCTCCAGCATTCCTCTTTTACCTGTTGTGTTCTAGCCTTCTCCGCTGGTCTCGCAATGGAACCTCTTGAACCTTTTGGAACTTTCTATAAATAAATGCATGGGCTTAACATCCACAGTTTTAACCTTCTCAGAAGATTCAAATAAGTTTACAAATCCATGTTGTCTCTCCTGCTGGTTCATATTCATCCAAAGTACTCAGTCACTTGGTCCCTATTACAGGTTCTAATAACTTTCCCAGAACAGACATTGGACAAAGCAGCTTATAATTCTCCAGTTCATCTCTCCACGTCTCCCATGAATAACATTGGCAATTCCTAATCCAGAAGGACAGTTCCTAAATTCAGTGCTTTCATAAGATCATGACTAATTAATCAATAAATTTTCTCACATTATGCTTTTAATACCCAGGCCAGGAAACCATCTTTACCATAAATGAATTTATATTGAATATTGTAAGTTCCTGCCTTTGAGTCATTTTTATTTTTACTAATATCTCTGGTATTATATCCTCTTATTCTACATTCTGCACTGTTGCCTCAGAGGTTACAGTGGTGAGTAGGGAGGCAATCAATTCCCATTAAAGTTACAATGAGCTAGAGCCATTCAATTTGCAATATAAGAGACTCAAGTAGATTTACTCAAAGGTGTCACTGTTTCCTCGTGAATGGGGTTAATGATTTGGATTTGTAACCAAAATATAAGTTGTATGATTAAAAATCATCATTATATTAGTTAACCACAATCAATTATTTCACAATGCTTGGGACTGGTAATACTGACATTGTATTCACATTATTCAGTGTTGATACAGTATGCAACGTTCGCGCTACATTTTCTGATGTGGTATTTCACCCTTAGCAGATGCAATTTCGTATTGTTCCTGGCACTGTTAAAAGTGAAGAGAGGGGAACATGCTATGGGTGGTGAAGTAAAAATATTGCCCACCTCAAAAGCATTACACTCAAATCACCAAATTCCCAAGCATTCAGGTTGTGTTCTGCTCACCGGTAATCTCCAATGGAAATGTCTTACTAGCTTCAAACATCTGTTGATCCTGGCAGTATTGGATAGATATCATAGCTGACAAAATCTTTGATCTCCACTGTTGATTCATCTCTGACCTCTATCTATGTCTCTTCTGTGCTTTGGTGACTGCTGTAAAAGATGTCCACAGCTAGAATGTGGTCATGAAATGATCTCCTTTGGTTACCAACTCTCCCTGCAATACTAATCCTCAGGGCTTACTAGCATTACATGGTGACTAAAGCATTATACTGCCAGAGGAGGTAGTGGAGGCCGGTACAATAACAACATTTAAAAGGCATCTGGATGAGCACATGGATAGGAGGGGTTTAGAGGGATGTGGGCCAAATGCTGACAAGGGGAACTAGATCAGTTAAGGATATTTGGTTGGCATTGATGAGTTGGACTGGAGGGTCAGTGTCTGTGCTGTACATCTCTGTACTCCGTCTATGTCTCTATTTCAAAACATAAATGCATCAGCTGTGATCTTATTGAAAGTTAATGCACAATTGAGGAGCTGAATGGTCTCCTTCTGCATCTATTTTGTATGTTGTTGCAATTTGTTAAGTGTATACCAGATATTAAATGTTTGAAATTAGAAGAGTAAAGTAGATTTGTCTGCTTTTCCTCATTTCTTTGCAGACAATAATCGCAACAGGGGTCTCGTATGCATTCAACTTCAATGAAAAATACAATGTTGACATTATTGGAAACTTAACAAGTGGGTTAGTGATTTGTTTATAACATCCTCTTCCTCATCTATGGTAAAAACTCAAACTGAATCCAGACCTACTAGATGCTCATTTAGACTCCGGACTTTTGTGTTTTTTTCCCAGGTCTTCACCTCAAACATTATACAGAATTAACCTCACAGAGCAGGCCATTCAGTCCAACTGCTCTATACTAGTGTTCATGTGCTGCCCAGGCTACCTTCCACCCTAATTTACCTCATTTCTCTCACTGAGCCTGGTTAGTGGCTGATTTCTTCTCTTTCTCTCCTTCTCTGCCACCCAGGGCAATCCCTGGGCAGCTGCAGTATCTGATTGACACCTTCCAAACCTGTTGAGGTGAATTCTGGTCTCCCTAGGAAACAGGCTGTCATTGTGGGCAGATAGCTCATGAGTAACCTATTGACTCAAACATTGACAACACAGAAGGAGGTTGTTTGGCCCATTGTGCCCATGCTGGTCAATAAAGATCTGATTACACTACTCATCACCACCTTCTCCAAGACAACCAGGAATAGGCATTAAGTGCCATTAAAACCTACATCCCAGAATAATTCAAAACATGAATCCCATTTTCTAGCTTCTGGCCCATAATCTTGGCAGGTTTTGACAACACAAGTGAATTATAAGTTTTTCACTCAACCACCCCTTTGGACAGTATGTCCCAGATTCCCACAACCCTCTCAGTTATAAAAAAAATCTTCTCACTCTCTTATTAGCCTTCTACTGGGCTCTGTATCTAAGGAAGGACATGCTGGTGTTCAAGGGGCACTGGAGGGTTTTACAAGATGAAGGGCTTTTCAAGTGAAGAGTCTGTACTCAATGGAGTTTCATAGAATCCCCACAGTGTGGAAACAGACTACTTGGCCCATTGAGTCACACTGACCATCCCACCCAGACCCACCCCATCTCTGTAACCCTACATTTCACATGGCCAATCCACCTAACCTGCACATCGTTGGACTGTAGGAGGAAACTGTTGCACTCAGAGGAAACCCACACAGACACAGGGAGAATGAGCAAACTTCACACTGACAGTTGCCTGAGGGTGAAATTGAACCCAGGTCCCTAGCCCTTTGATGCATCAGTGCTAACCACTGAGCCACTGTGCCACCCGGTTGAAGGCTAAAGGGTGGATCTCATTAAACTTACAGAATACTGAGAGGCCTGGATAAAGTGGATATGGAAAAAATGTTTCCACCAGTAGGAGAGACTAGGACCCGAGGGCACAGCCTCAGACTGAAGGGATGACCCTTTAGGACTGAGGTGAGGAGGAATTTCTTCAGCCAGAGAATGGTTAATCTGTGGAACTCATTGCTGCACAAAGCTATGGAAGTCAAGTCATTGAGTGTATTTAAGACAGAGATATGTTGGTTCTTGATTAGTAAGGGGATCGGGTGTTACAGAGAGAAGGCAAGAGAATGGGGTTGAGAAATGTATCAGCCACAATCAAATGGTAGATCAGACTCAATGGGCTAAATGGCCTAATTCTGCTCCTATATCTTATGTTCTTACCCTCTCTTACCTTAAATCTACAACACTTGGTTATTGACACCTATACTGATGGAATAAGTGCTTCCCTATCACCCTATCAATACCCCACAAAATCTTACACACCTCAATCAGGCTCCATCGTAACCTTCACTTCTCCAAGGAAAGCAGGCCCAGCCTTTCCACTCCTTCATTGTATTTCACAACACAAAGCTCACGCAGCATCTTCAAAAATCTCTAAAGTAATCACATCCTACCTATAATGTGGTAACCAGAACTGCACACAGCATTCTAGTTGTAACAACCAGTTCAAACATTACCTCCTTGCTCTTGTGTACTATGCCTTTGTTAAAAAGGCAAATATCCTGCATGGCTTATGAACCACCTTATCTACATTCCCTGTTACCTTCAGTGATTGTGGATATGCACAAGGTCCCTCTGATCCTCAGTGCTTTCCAGGGCCTTGTGCATTTTTTTGCCTTGTTAGCCATCTCAAATTCTATTTGCCACTGCTCTGTGCACCTGACCAATTTGTTGATATCCCCTTGCAGTTTACAGCTGTATTTCTCACTATTTACCACCCCAGCAATTTTTGCGTCATTTGTGAACTCCTTGATGAAACCCCCCTACATTTAAGTCCAAATCATTAACTACAAGCAGCAAGGAGTCAGCACTGAGCCCTGCAGAACCACACTGGAAACACACTTCCACTCACAGAATACAACCCTCTACCATAGAGTCAGAGAATGACAGCACAGGAAAAGGCCCTTCCTCCTAACATGTCTGCACCAGTCAAAAACAACCACCTAACTATTCTAATCCCATTTTCCAACAGTTGCTCCATAGTCTTGTATGCCTTGGCATTGCAAGCACACATCTAAATACTTCTTAAATATTATGTGGGTTTCTGTCTCTACCACCTTCATAGGCAGTGAGTTCTAGATTCCCACATTTGGGTGAAGAAACTTTCCTCATATTTCCTCCAAACATTTTGCCTCTTTCCTTAAATTCGTGCCCCCTAGTCATTGTTCCATCCATCAAGGGGAAAGGTTTCTTCCCGTCTATCCTATCTATGTTCCTCATCATTTTATACATCTCAATCATGTCCGCTCTCAATCTCCTCTGCTCTAACAAAAACAACCCCAGTCTATCCAATTCTCATCATAACCCAGGGCATCCTGGGTTACCAACATCCTGGTAAATCTCCTCTGCACCCTGTCTAGTGCTATCACATCCCTCCTATAATATGAATTCCAGAACTGCACTCAGTACTGTAGCTGCGACCTAACAAGTGTTTTATACAATTCTGCCATAACCTCCCTGCTTTTAAACAATGTGCCTCAAATAATAAATGCTAGTATCCCCAATGTATCACTTTGCTTTGCATCTCATGGGTTCTTAATTTTTTGACTAGTCTGCCATGAGGGACCAATCAAAAGCCTTGCGAAAGTCCATGTAGACCACACCAAATGCACTAGCTTCAACAATACTCCAGCTTACTTCCTCAAAAATATTGATCAAACCTGACCTTCTTTTAGGAAATTCATCTTGACAATGCCTGACAGTCTGTGAATCTCCAAAGGTAGACACATTCTGTCCTTCAAAATTCTTTCTAATAACTTCCCAAAATTCTTCCTGACCACCTAAGTTAGACTGGCCTGTAATTTCCGTCCTTCCATTTCTAACTAGAACTTTAGGCTGTCAGAGTTTAAGTGAGCTTCAGTGTGTGATAAGAGACATGGCGAGTAACAATGAATGCTTGAATTGCTGTCTGTTTGTTTTCAGCTATCAGAGTCCTCTCACTCCCAATGTGGGTGTCTTACAACAGAGTGCTGGTGATGCCTTCTCGATTGCAATTGTTGGTTTTGCTGTTGCATTCTCTGTGGCCAAGGTCTATGCCATCAAACATGATTATGTTCTCGATGGGAACCAGGTGAGGAATGAGGATTAATATGTAAGTTACACAAAATTGATTGAGAGAAATAAACGTGTTTTATGGTGTAATATACTTCAGTTGGGGAGTATGGGAGACAGGGGAATGGGAGAGGAGACAATGTGGGAGATAGGAAAGCAGGCGTTTGGGACTGGAGGGAATTGGGAGGGGAAGTGTGTGAGTGGGAGGTGGCTGTGCAGTTGTTTGTGCAAGGGAAATGTGAGGGTCGAGGGCGTCTGGTAGAAGAAGGTGGGTGTGTGGGAATGGTGTGAGAGTAGTGGCATTGAGGGGGTCCGTGTGGATGAGGGTATGAGACTGGGTTGGTGTGTGGGAAAGGGGAGCAGCGTTATGAAGGGCTCTGTGATGAAGGAGGAATAAGGGGCAGTTAGAGGGTGCTTGGGAGAGGAGGAATGTTTGTAGAGAGCATTGGGAGGGGCTTTTGGGAAGGGTTGTGCTAGGGTGGGGAAGGGATGCTCCAAGGGCATTCAGAGGGTTAGGCCACTAAGAGGTCTCCAGGTAAGAACTAAATTGAATCACAGTTAAACTGTCAGTGTTCATCATCACTGATCCTTAGAAACAGACAACAGGTTTCAGAGTCTGTTCATACATGTGAAAATCTTGTGGATTTTGTTTTTGTTTACTCAGGGTTGTGGGCATCCTTCCCTAACTGCCCTTGATATTCTGGCAGTGCTGTCTTCTTAAACCACTGCAGGCCTCATAGTGTAGACATCTTAAACCCTTTGCTGACCTCAGAAGCTGCCAACAAAAGTCTAGGTGGCATGGATTTCCCTTATCCTGGCTTTAGTTTAAATCTGATGCCAAATCAAAATGATCTCCAGGCATCCAGCAACAGCGATAGCATCAGCGGAGTAAGCAGCCAATCCCATTGAAGTATTACCATAGACAGAAAACAGGAAATTCTACGTGGACAATGAAAACCGAAATGCTGGAGTTACTCAGCAGATCTGACAGCATCTGTGGAGAAAGAAACACAGTTAATGTTTCATCAGAATTCAATGCCTGCCTTGCACTGGAAATGAAACTTTAATGTATTTCAGAGTATTTTACAGAGATTGAAATGAATGATCGAGATGTACGAATATGATTAAAGTGAAAGTTGAAGCTTTTCTATTAAAAAAGGTAGATCCTTGATTGTGGTGGAGGAATTTGATATTTTGCCACAAAATTAAATATTCAGGCCTAGAGAGGGTACTCGAGTAATTATTATGTTATAACTCCTTTATAATATCATCAGATTTCAATAGGATCCTTTATTCATTCATTAATGGGATGAGGGTGTTGCTGGCTAGGCAGCATTTATTGCCCATCCCTAACTGTCCCAAGGGCAGTTCAGAGTCAACCACATTGCTGTGGGTCTGGAGTCACACGTAGTCCAGACCAGGTAAGGATGGCAGTTTCCTTCCCTAAAGGACATTAGTGAACCAGATGGGTTTTCCCCCTGACAATCAGTAATGGGTTCATCTTCATTATTAGATGCTTAATCCCAGATATTTATTGAATTCAAATTCCACCATCTGCCATAGTGGGATTTGAACCCGGGTGCCCCAAATGCTGTCTGGGTCTCTAGATTAACAGTCCAACGATAAAAACCAAAAGAACTGCGGATGCCGTAAATCAGGAGCAAAAACAAAAGTTGTTGCAAAAGCTGAGCAGGTCTGGCAGCATCTGTGAAGAAAAAAATCAGAGTTAATGTTTCGGGTCTGGTGATCTGAGTTCTGAGAAAGGATGCCCGACCTGAATTGTTAACTCTGATTTTTTCTTCACAGATGCTGCCAGACCTGCTGAGCTTTTTCAGCAACTTTGTTTTTGTGTTTAGTCCAGCGATTAATACTGCTAGGCCATCCCTTTGCCCCCTAGGATGTAGCCTAAGGGTTTTCATGTGAGATGAATGTGTAAAAGGGAAAGTTAATTTCATACCAATCATTTCTAATTGATGACAGATGTAGGAATTTCAATAATGCATCATGTGGGATGTGTAGAGCATGCCCTCTTGTGGCTTGGTAGTGATGTCCCTGCC
Organism: Ginglymostoma cirratum; assembly: GCA_024137785.1. NCBI lineage: Eukaryota > Metazoa > Chordata > Chondrichthyes > Orectolobiformes > Ginglymostomatidae > Ginglymostoma > Ginglymostoma cirratum. Next base: position 2,080,726 of record JAHRHZ010000134.1, read on the forward strand.
CCTGAACTGAGAGCCAGGTTCAAGTTGAACTCCAGAGGTGAGTAATAACATCTCTGAACAGATTGATCAGGAAAAAAATAGGTTCAATAAACAAAAATGTGCGATGTGCAGAATTAGTGAAAACAAAGCTGCTACCTCGGACCCTTAGCTAGAGTTTTGGAACTTGGAGACTAATACTCTAGGACTTGCTGTGCCCCTAGCCAAGCTGTTCCCGTGCAGTTATAACACTGACATTTACCTAGCAATGTGAAAAATTGATCTGGTTTTGTTAAACCCCAGCCAGATAGTTGGTGATGGAGCGCACAAGAAGCTAACCTTTAATCAATTATAGACTTATTCACAAAAGGGAGCGATTTCAAATGTAAACTTCCAACCCTACAACTTAGCACTTCTGTCAATAAGAGTCTCTTTATGCCCTTGGATAAATCAAATAAACTAAATAACCAGTTCTGGGAAAAGATCAACCTTTAAAAGGAGCAACAAAACAAAAATGAGAGAGAGATAACAAGCATGGGGCTGGATGAACACAGCAGGTCAAGCAGCATCATAGGAGCAGGAAAAGTTGACGTTTCGGGCCTGGACCCTTCATCAGAAATCATTTCTGATGAAGGGTCCAGGCCCGAT
>JAHRHZ010000134.1:2081749-2138292 GCA_024137785.1 Ginglymostoma cirratum
CTTCATCAGAAATCATTTCTGATGAAGGGTCTAGGCCCGAAACGTCAGGTTTTCCTGCTCCTATGATACTGCTTGACCTGCTGTGTTCATCCAGCCCCATGCTTGTTATCTCGGATTCTCCAGCATCTGCAGTACCTTTTATCTCTGATACAAAACAAAAATGTTTTTCCAGGAGGAAGCGGAAAGCCCTGAGAACCTTTCCCATCCTCTGCGACCTGTCTCCGCCTGGCCAAGCTCGTCCTCACCCTGAACAACTTCTCTTTTAACTCCTGTCATTTTCTTCAGGTCAGAAAGGTGGTATTGGTACCCACATGGGTCCCAATTATGCCTGACTCTTTGTGCTATACATGGAACATTCCTTTTTCCAGTCCTATTCTGGCCCCCACCCACAAATCTTTCTCCAGTATCTTATTGGCGCTGCTTCTCTCTCTTGTCTGGAATTGGAAAAGTTTATTAATTTCGCTAAAAATTTCCACCCCACCCTCACTGTCACCTGGTCTATCCCTGACTTCTCCCTTCCTTTCTTCAACATCTGTTTTCATTTCTGGGGAATGGGCTGGCCACCAATATCCACTAGAGACCAACTGACTCCCACAGTTACCTCGACTATACATCCTCACATCCAACTTCCTGTAATGACTATATTCCATTCTCTATCTGTCTCCATCACATCTGTTCTGATGATGCCAACTTCGACAAGGAAGTCTCTGAAATGTCACCTTCTTCCTCAAACAAGGACTCCCTAGCACTGTATTTGACAGAGCCCTCAACCGGGTCCAACACATCTCCTGCACTTGTGCCTCACCTCCTCTCTTCCGTCCCACAACAGTGATAGGGACTTCCTTGTCCTCACCTACCATTCCACCAGCATCTACATGGAGGATCATTAGCCACCATTTTTGCCAGCTCCAGTGGGATGCAACTGCCAGATACATATTGCCCATGCCTCCCCTTGTTAGCCTTCCACAAGGACCATTCCCTCTGGGACACTCTGGTCAACACCTCCTTTATTCCCAACACCTCCACAGCCCAATGGCATCTCCTCCTGCAACCATAGAAGGTGTAACACCTGCCTGTTTGCTTCCTCCCTCCTCAGTATTCAAGGGCCCAAACACACCTTTTCCATTGAAGCAGTGATCAACCTGGACTTCCCACAATCTAGTCTAATTACATTCGCTACTCACAATATGGTCTTGTGTATATTGAGGAAATGAAGCGTAGACTGGGTGACCGCTTCGCAGAACACCTACGTTCTGTCCACAAAAAAAGACCCTGAGCATCCAGTTACCTGCCACTTCAACACACCAGTATGTTTCCCTGGCCAACATCTCTGTCTCAGTCTGGCTGCAGTGCTCCAGAGAAGCTCAGCGTGAGCTGGAAGAACAGCATCTCATTTTCCACTTTGGAACTCTACAGCCTTCTAGCTCAAAATTGAGTTCAACAAAGTTAGGGCTTGAGGCACCTTCTCCCATGTCCTTACCCTAACCCCACACACCAGGCCTGGTTATCATATGGTCTGTTATTACACACAACCCATTGTCAACCTATAATAGTCCCCATTACTAACTATTCATTCTCCTCGGCTTTTCATTATCCACTGCTTTGTCTGTCCAACTGATTTTTTTCTTTTTTTGGACTCTATCTCCACCTATCGTTTACTCCTTACCCTCTCCCCCCAACTCTATCTTCTGCATAAAACCAACCCTTTTCTTAGGTACCATCAGTTCTGAGGAAGAGCCACTGGACCTGAAACATTGACACTAATTTATCTCCACAGATACTGCCAGACCTGCTGAGCTTAACCAGCAACTTCTGTTTTTGTTAATACTTCCCTTAGTTAAGGAGCAAAAAAATTCAATAATTTACGCTGTGCATCTCTGCCAAGGGTATTTAGGCTGGCAATAGTTAATATCACAGCAGCAATGTTGTTCAAAGGAAGCAGACGCATCCATGATCTTCTGCTTCTTCAGGAACCCAGCAAGGAACAATTTCAACTAGTGCTGCTTGCTCTGGTTCACACTTCTGCCCATAATTATTTGATAAATACCATCAACTCTACCCTAAACAAAGCAGTCCATTTGATTAGCACTCCATCTAACACCTTCAACATTCACTCCCTCTATCACAAAGACAAGATGTACTGCAGCAACTCATCAATGCTCCTTAGACAGCACCTTTCAATTCTCTACCATGTAGAAGGTGAAGGACAGCAGATATACGCAAACCTTCCCCTCCACCTGCAAGTCACATACCATCCTGGAAATATATCACTGTTCTTTCAGTGTTTTTGGGTAAAAATCGTGGAACTCTCTAATGCCATTGTAGGTGTACTGATGCCAAATAGACTGTAGTGGTTCAAGAAGGCAGCTCACTGCCACCTTCTCAAAGGAAACTGGAGATGGGCAATAAATTCTGGTCAATTGTGTGGGGATGGAAGGTGCAGAATCGTTTGGTAAAATGGTTCTCGTAAACTATGCACAAACGCTTCTTGATTTCTGTACAGGAATTAGTGGCTTTTGGAATCAGTAATATGTTTTGTGGAGCATTTCGTGGTTTTGCAGGAAGCACAGCTCTGTCTCGAACCGCTGTTCAAGAAAGCACAGGAGGAAAAACACAGGTACTGTATGGAATGGGCTTTGCAAATTGCTATCATCCTCCTGCTCTGTACTGCCCTGTTAGCCTGAGGTGATAGAACATTATCAAGGAGCCAACTGGAATACAGTTAGTTCCTGACCCAAACTGACAGATTATCTGATTCGTCTGAAACTATAAGTTGTCTTCCTTCTACTGAAATACTGCACAGAATATAATCATCAGCATTGACTATCTCTATACCCACCTCCATCAACACTCGGGGATGTAGACCATCAGGTCCTGAGGGCTTATCAGTTTTCAGCCCCACTAAAGATGCCGGGGTAGGTGAGCAAGGAACACGTACACTAACAGGTTTCAAAAAAAGGAATCTTCAAACAGAATTAACTACCGAGGAGGTCACCATGTCTGTATAATGTCAGGCTACATTTGCTTGAGCCATAAGGACTGATGAACACACTTGTCAACATACTTACAGAGTGGAAAATCATGCAGTGGCAGAGTTCAGTCACTGAAGGGGAGACAATTGCATTTGTGAGCACTTACTAACCAGACTTGAGAGGGACGTGAAGCTGCTGGCTTCACTTGGCAACAGACACCCTCATAGATTCTGGAAACATCCCATCAGATTGAAAAGTAACAAATATTGTTCTTGATTTCAAAAAAGGAGGAAGACAGAAAGCAGGAAACTACAGGGGAGTAAGTTAAGTATCTCTCATCAGGAAATGCTGAAATCTATTATTCAAGAGGTTGCAGGGCACTGAGAAAATCTTAAAGCAGCCAGGCAGAGACAACATGGTTTCATGAAAGCAAAATATTATAGATTCATAGTCATATTGTGCAGAAAAGGCCCTTTGGCCCATCCAGTCTGCACTGACATAACTATCACTATAGGTGTGCTAATCCCAATTTCCTGCACTTGTCCGATATACTTCAATGTTATGATATTTGAAGTGCTAATCAAAATATTTTTTGAAGGTTTCCACCCTCTAGTACCTTCCCAGGCAGTGCATTCCAGATTCCCACCAGCCGCTGAGTGAAAATGTTTTTTCCCGAATCCCCTCTGAATCTCCTGTCTCTTACTGTAAAACTATGCCCCCTTGTGACTGACCCCTCAACCCAGGGGAACAGCTGCTCTCTATTTACCCTGTCCATACCCGTCATGTTCTTATATACCTCAGTCATGCTCCCGCCTTGGTCTTTTCTGCTCTAAAGAAAACAATCCAGGCCTATCTAGCCTCTCCTTATAGCTCAATTTCTCCATCCCAGGCAACATCCTGGCGAACCTCCACTGTACCCTCTCTAGTGCTATCACATTCTTCCTGTAGTGAGGTAACCAGAACTGCACCAGTACTTCAGCTGTGGCCTGACCAATGCTCTGTACAACTCCAACATGGGGCGGCACATGGCTCAGTGTTCAGCACTGCTGCCTCACAGCACAAGGGACCTGGGTTCGACCCCACCCTCAGGCAACTGTCTGTGTGGAGTTTGCACATTCTCCCTGAGTCTGCGTGGGTTTCATCCGGGTGCTCTGGTTTTCTCCCACAGTCCAAAGATGTGCAGGCTGGGTGGATTGGCCATGTTAAATTGCCTGTAGTGTTCAGGGATGTATAGACTAGGGGGGTGGGATGGTCTCAGTGTTGGTGTGGGCTTGTGGGGCTGAAGGGCCTGTTTCCACACTGTAGGGATTCTATGATTACCTCCTTGCACTTATACTCAAAGCCACGACCGATGAAAGCAAGTGTCCTATGTGCCATCTTAACTATCATATTCACTTTCTTTGCTGACTTCAGGGATCTGTGAATAATTACCCCAAGATCCCACTGTTCCTGTAAGCTATGCTGTGTCCTACCATTCATTACATACTCCCTCATCTTGTTTCTTCTTCCAAAATGCATCACTTCACACTTATCAGAGTTAAATACCATCTACCACTGGTCTGCCCATCTGACCAACCCATCTACATCTTCATGTAACCTACAACCGTCTTCTTTGCTATTAACCACTCTTCCAATCTTAGAGTTATTGCAAATTTGCTTAACATTCCCCCCACATTTTCATCTGTATCATTTATGTACATAACAAACAACTAGGGTCCCAGTCCTGATCCTTGTGGTACACTGCTGGACACCGGTCTCCAGTCACTTCTACCACTACCCTTTGTGTCCTATGACTAAGCCAGTTTCTGATCAATTTCACCAAGTTTCCCTCCATTCCCAAGTGCTTTAACCTTTTCAATCAGTCTCCCATGAGGGCCTTTATCAAAAGCTTTGCTAAAATCCATATAAACTATATCAACCGAACTTCCCTCATCCACACACTTGATCATATTACCCCTGTTCGTTGTGAGATCTATTTTCTTTCAGGAGGAGGGGACAATGATCTATGAGAATACACTTGCCTTCATCATCCTTTTGTGCATGACATTGACATGACCCTCCTTACCCTTCTCACTCATAGCCCATTTATGAAGGTGGCTGATGTCTGAGTGATGCAGCAAGCCACTTGCTCTGAAATTGTTTTGTGGATTGATGGGTACCCAGCCTACGCTACCCAAGCTACTCTTTATAGAATTGGGAAGCTGTCACTCGAGTCTCACCAGCCATTCACCTTTCCAGATATTATCAGAACACTAAATCTTTTATGACCCTGGCCCACATCTTTTTAGTCACTCCTTTACTGCTAACCTCCATAGCCAATGTCATCCTGGTCCTTCTTTTGTATCTGGGGGTGGATTTCATTGGGACAGGATCTCTTAGCTCTCAGTGGCTGTCTTGGTTAATGCCTGAGGAGAAATGTCAGAGAACCTTGGAGACATTTGTGGACACCTGCTGGTGACAATTCTGGTGGTCTGCCAACCTTCCTGTTCCATTTCCTCAGCGAATCACAAACCCACTTCATGGCTTCCTTGCTTTCAAAAGATTGTGCATTTCAAGCTCTGGCCTGCAGGCCAGTGAGGCTGCTTGCATTTAAAAACTCAGTCATATCAGTGGTCTCAATATGACACAGAGAATAGGATTTGGAATTGTTTCCCAGGGATTGTGTTCCCAATCCCAGATTGAAAATTCAGTTCCAGGAGTTTGTCTAGAAGTGCAGTCAGCATTGATAGAATCTTTTGACACAGAAGACTGTGCCTGTCCTTTGGCAGAACTGATTTTACTCCTCTGCTTTCTCCCATAGCCCTGCAAATACCTCCTCTTGTAGTATTGATCGAATTCCCTTTTAACAATGATCATTGACTTGCCATCAATCACCTGTTCAAGTAGTGGATTTCAGATCTTAACAATTCATTTCAACAAATTATCCACACAGTTTATACTGGATTTTTCAATTTTTTTTTTGAAAGTGTGCTTTTTTTCATGATCAACCCTTGTTTTTGGGAACTACTCCTCCTGATTTACTCTATTAAATTCCCTCACAATTTTGAATTCTTATTAATTTTGAATTCTCATAACCTAAGGACAATAATCCCACTTTCTCCATTCTCTCCAACTGTAACTGAATTCCCTCATTCCTGGTATCATTCCTGTAAGTCCTCTGCACACCCCGTCCCCAAAGCTTCAACATCCTCCTTAAACAACTCACCAACCGAGACTAGCAGACTCTGCACTAAGAAACTGACTGATGAACAAATGGAATGCTTAAAGTTGAGGAAAACAGCAATTGAATGAAATGAAAACATTTTAAATTGATTAATCCATTGATTCATTTTGATACAGCTTGCTAGTCTGATATCTGCTGTGATGGTAATGATTGTGACTCTGGCCATTGGGTTTCTACTTGCACCACTACCCAAGGTAGGTAATCAAACATTTCTGCTATAAAGTGATAGTATTCTGGGCTCTAATTATGGCTTTTATTGCCCATTATCAACAGAGGTAGTTGAGGTTAAGTAGAAACAACACAATCATTGAAAGCTGACAAGTGCCTTTGCTGATTTTAGGATGTGTATATGTTACATATCTCCATTTCACTGGTGAGCCACACCAAAACAAAAGTTCGAATTTGCAAAGCTCATTTTTTTAATGCTTTGGCTAGTCAGAGAGACATAAGTGCCTGAAATCCAGCTTCTCTTTACATATGGAAACATGGAATTGTATGGATGAGGCCATTCAACCCATCAGTTCTCTGTGGCCTCTTTGAAAGAGCTATCCAATAATTTTACACCACAGTTCTCTCCCAATAAACCTGTATGCTTTTTGTTTCAAGTATTTCTTCAATTCCCTTTTGAAAGCTATTATTGAATCTCCTTTCAGTGCCATTTCAGATCATGCCTAATTGCATGCAATCATTTCCCATCTCCTTCTTGGTACATTTACCATCACCTTAAATATAAATCCTGTGTGCTTGTCACCCCTCCTGCCACGGGAAATAGTTTCTTTTTATTTGCTCAATTAAAACCCTTCATGATTTGATTAAATCACCTCTTAACCTTCTTTGCTGTAAGGAGAATAATTCCAGCTTCCCCATTGTCTGCATAGAACTGAGATCCCTCAACTCTGACATAATTCTAGTAAATCTTGACGTACCTTTTCTACAGCCTTGACATCCTTCCTACAGTATCACACACAACTGTGCAGAATTCTACAGCTGAAGACAATTTAATGTTTTGTAAATGTTTGGCCTAACTTCCTCATTTTTGTGCTCTGTAAGTATGATACAACTTTAAAGTATACAAAGAACAAAGAACAAAGAACAAAGAAAACTTACAGCCCAGGAACAGGCCCTTCAGCCCTCCAAGCCTGTGCCGATCCAAATCCACTGTCTAAACCTATCGCCCAATTCCTAAGGATCTGTATCCCTCTGCTCCCCACCTACTCATGCATCTGTCCAGACGCACCTTAAATGAATCTACCGTGCCTGCCTCTACTACCTCTGCTGGCAACGCGTTCCAGGCACCTACCACCTACCAACTTTAACATTTCTTACAGGAGAAATGAAATGTTTGAAATTATTAAAAGAAATAAAAATGATTTTCATTGTCTAATAATGTAACAACATATACATGGCAAAGACTGTAAAAATGAACGACTGCCTACTACAAGGTTAGTTGAGACATGAATGATGAGACATTTTAATTGGAATCCATTTGTGTTCCGATATATGTATTCCTCATTCCCAAATAGAAGCTCGTGATATTGTTGCTGATAACTACTCATGATCTACAAGGGAGCTTAATACAAAGGATCTGAACGATACAGTCAACCATGCAATGAACCTAGTAACACGTCCATACAAATGTTGTATTGCTCTGTCAGAACAAGTCAAAATAGAAGGAGTCTTGTATTTTAAATGTGCTAACAGACCTATTTATTTTGTCTTTTTATTCTCCTCACAGTCGGTTTTAGGAGCTCTTGTTATCATTAATTTGAAAGGAATGTTAATGCAGTTCAGAGAAATTGGGATTCTATGGAAGAAAGATAAGTTTGATTGTGTAAGTATCAGGCGCAGCTTTAGCTGTTGCACTATGTCAGCGACTTCACCAGCTACCATTCTTTGAAAGGTTTGAGAAAGAGATTCCCAGATGTGGAGCTCAGGGTGAAAGCAGAGATGAGATTATAAAGAGTAGGCAGAAGAAGCACAGACAGCTCCGTATATGTTTCCTGTTCAATCAAAACAGTCCTGATAATAACAGGCAGTGAGGAAAGCTGTACATAACCATTTTGTGGGATTCTGCCTGCCATTCAGGGCCTTTCTGAAAACCTCTGTCTTTCTCACTGATTACCAGAAATTCTATGCTGGAATGAATTTTATAGGAATACTGGCACTTGCTTAATGACTTTTTCATAACAACTGAGGAATTTGGATTTCCTGTTTCTTCCATGAATAAGTTATGAAACAGGAAATAGCTTACAATCTTCAACATTCAACTTTATCTTTGTGTTCAATTTTTTTGTTCTGTCTTTCTCTTTTTCACTATCTCCTTTTCCATGATTCTCTATCACCCCGTTTTTCTTTTTTGACGTTGTGTCTCTGTTTTTTCTGTTCTCTCTCTCCCTGTTTGTCTTTCTGTCCCTCTTTCTTTCCGTTTCCCTCACAGTCTTTCCATTCTCTTACGCATTTTCTGTTTTTCTCTTTCCAGCCAGCACCATGATTGTGCATTTAATGTGCACCTCCTCGCTCCATTTAACACTCTTCCTTCACTCAGTTACAAATATTTTGTGCATTTTCTCTGAACTTAACATGAAAATCCAGGTGACTTTACATTAGATTTTATAGTACTTCAATATTTTCAATATCTCAAAAGAGTAAACCTCTTCCCTTAAACAAACTCCTTTTCAAATATCAAATACAATTTTTTAAAAAAGTCTAAGCATGTATCACTTAATCACTATTTTGAGTTATTTTATCTATTCAGATGACTGGATTGCCCCTCAGTGTCATTGTCCGCACTGTCACTCAGTATCAGTTAATTAACAGGTTTCACTGAATCTAAAATTATGACACAGGTCTCTGTTTCTTACAGCTGGTTTGGATAATGGCTTTCGTTGCTGCTGTTCTTCTTGGGCTTGACATTGGTCTTGCGGCTGGTGTAGGATTTGAGCTGCTGACTATTGTGTTCAGAACACAATTGTGAGTATATTTCAACATATGAGCTGCTGTTTAGAGTTGTGGACTCATGAATCTCTCCATTGTTTCCTCTCTGAAGTCTTTCCTTCATTCCCAGAGTATGCTCCCAGAATTGGACACAATCTCCAGTTGAAGGTGAACCACTGTTTTTACAACGGTTCCTCACAACTGCTTTGGTTTTGAACTCTATTCCTGGATTTTGAAAATGCTGGAACCCAGTTTAACCATTGTTAAGGGATTGTTGTTAATTAACCATTGTTAATTGAATGATTCGTACATATTTATCTTCAGGCTCCTCTGCTCCTTTGGAACTGCATTTTTTTATATTTTATACTGTTGTTCCACATTCTCCACATCAGTTTACACTTCTCTGCATGAAATCTTATCTGCCACATATTCATCAGTTTCACCTCTTGAAATCTCTCAATATCCTCCCCACATATCACAAATTTTGTAACATTTCTGCCACATACAAATTTTGAAATTGTGTCCTGTACACCCAAATGGTGTGTCATCAATGCACATCAAGAAAAGCATTGGTCATAGTTTTGGTACTTGAAAAAATTGCATTGTACAATGCACTGCAGTCTGAAACACAACTGCTCATCATTCATCTCTGTTTTCTACCACTCTAACAAGTTCATATTTATGCTGTCACTCTCCTTTTGCCCCATGGGCTTTGACTTTTCTATAAGTCAATTACGTGGCTCTTTATTAAAGACATCTGAAAGTCCTTGTAAACCACATCAATTAGACTCATCAATCCCCTCTGTTACCTCATCAAAAACTCAACCAAAAAGAATCACAACCCTTAATAAATCTGTGGCTTGCCTTCATTACTCCAAACTACTCCAAGTGACTTCTATTTGTGTTCTGGTTTACTGTTTTGAACATTGAAGTTAAGCTTTGAAGTCTGTAGATGCTGCTTTTATCCCCACACTCTGTTCAGAGGAAGGTTTGGACATTTGCAATTCTCCCCTCTTCTTCCTCCATGCCTGTATCTACAGAGAGTTGGAAGATTTGTACTTCCACCCTTGGATTATTCCTTTCTGTTCCTGGTGACTATTCAACTTTCAACGCAACAGCATATTGTTGTGGCCTAGCCCCTTCTTGCCACAGCAAGAACATTGTGTAATGGTAGCAAGGTGTGGAGCTGGATGAACACAGCAGGCCAGACAGCATCAGAGGAGCAGGAAAGCTGATGTTTCGGGCCTGGACCCTTCTTTAGAAATGGGGGAGGGGAAGGGGGCTCTGAAATAAATAGAGAGGGGGAGGCAATGATAGAAGGTGGATAGAGGAGCAGATAGGTGGAGAGAAGATGGACAGGTCAAGGAGGCGGGGATGAAGTCAGTATAGATAGGGCTAGGTAGGGATTTGGGATGGGGGTTGGTCAGTGAGGAGGGAGGGAAGAAGGACAGGTCAAGGAGGCTGGGATGAGGCTAGTAGGTAGGAAGTGGGGGTGGGGATTTGTCAGTGAGGTGGGAGGAGCAGCTAGGTGGGAGAAAAGACCGACAGGTCAAGGAGGTGGGGACAAGAGGGGCTGGTCTTGGGATGAGGTCGGAGGTGGGGAGATTTTGAAGCTTTGGGACACATTGCATAAAACCCAATGTGTTGTACTGCTGCAATTTATATTTTCCATAAAACCCTCTTTATTGCCTGGAACAAAGACTCTTTTGTTTCCATACTTCAGTTTCATGGACTAAAACTCCAAGCACAATCCAATCACTGCAATATAGGTCACTGATAAATGAAGCGATACTTTCTGCGGCCTTTCACTTCATTTTATTACACCATGATTATAATTTGTCAAATATACATTGAGAGCTCTGATAATGATGTCATAAGTGAAAGTTTCTCTATTTACATGTGCTTTGCTAAAATATCATCTGCAATGTTGATTATGCAGTGAAGGATACTGATCTGGTTTGAATTGGTTGCTACTTCTGAAACAGTCCTGTGCCTAGTGAATCATCTGTGCCAGTTTGGCTGCATTTCGACTTGCTAAGGACTTTTCTCATCCATGATAGTGTTAGGACCTGTTCCTTAGCTTCCCCTCATTAGAGATTGCTTTCTGCATTTTCCATTTTGTCAGTCACCATGTGGATTGGATTGGTTCCTTTAATGACTTCTCCTTTGCTCTGTCCTCCTGCTAGGTTACTCGCTCACTGCCTCCGTCTGTTATTTTGGTGGGTCTTAGAAAAGTTTGGGAGTTTGGGCTAAAGAGGGACTATTTGAGTCTGAGGTCTTTGTAAGAAACACAGAAAATAGGAGCAAGAATAAGCCATTTGGCCCATTGGGTCCGCTATACCATTCAATATGATCACGACTGATCTTCTATCTCAGCACCTTACTCCTGGTCTCTTCCTTTCCCCTTGTTACCTTTAGTTTTTAGAAATCTATTTCTTTCTTATATACGTTCAGTGACTTGGCCTTCATATCCTTCTATGGTAGAGAATTCCACAAATTCACTACTCTTTGAAGAAATTTCTCATCTTATTTCAAAATGGCCTACTCCACATCCTGATCAAGGGCAACTAGGGATGGGCAATAAATACTGTCCCAGCCAGTGACACCCACATCCCACAAATGAATGAAAAAAAAGGCAGGAATATGGGGTTTTGCAGAAGATGAGCTGAGCCACTATGTTAATATTGCTTTGGTCTCCATTAATGAGGCTGTAATTATTGGTTTATTGCAATGACTTAAATATGTGGTTTGGAAGTTCATTTCAGTCTCAAATATCACACCAAGATTGTAAACAATCTGCTTTAGCCTCCCAGGGGCAGATAATAAATAGGAGGGGACCTCAGATAGATCCTTGGAGGATGCCTCAGGTGATGGTACAGGAGCAGGAAGAGAAGTCACTGCAAGTGATTCTCTGGCTATGATTGGATAGGTAAGAATTGAAGAAGGAGTGGGGCTCCAAAAGCTTGTATTTTCAAATAAACCTGTTGGACTATAAACTGGTGTCATGTGATTTCTGACCTTGTCCACTGCATTCTAATACCAGCATCTCCACATCACACTCTGTAAAAGGATGTAGATGCATTGAAGAGATGAGGAACCATGGTTTATTTTTGTCACAGGCACATAAGATGTCATTTGTGAATTTGATAAGGGCAGCCACAACATTTTAGCAATAGTTTGTCATACCTTATCTATGCCATATCAATCTCTATCATATCTTATCATATCAATATCTTACCATCTACTTCTTCACAACAGTAAAGATGGCGGCAGAGTAAGACATGCCAGTTGGAGCTTCTTTGCTCGCCAGTCCCTTTTCCTTTATTTTTCTTTTTTCCTTCCATGCTGCAGTTTTTCTTCTCCCCCAACCCCACCGTCTTTTAACTTGTTAACATACCTTACCCGGAGGAATGGAGAACGCAGTCCGGAAGCAAGTCACGGCTGGAGCAGGGAGCAGAGTGATTGCAGGCCAAGGCGCGGAAGAGAGTTGTGGCTGGAGTTGGAGTGGGGAGCAGAGTGAGCCCAGGCAGGCTGGTGGGAATGAGTCTCAGACAGAGGCCAGCATGTGGAAACAGCAAGTCCTCATGTTCTGAAGCCCAGTGGGCACTGACCCAGTGGAAAAGGACTACAACTTGAGTAGTTTTAAAGATACTTTTTATTATCATTCTGGACTTTTTAAATTCTGAGTTCCATGCTTGTCTATCTGTACTTTTCTACTACCTGTATTTCAATTCTGTAACAACAGTTACCTAGATCCCTTGTACCTGAGATGGCACTGGGAGGCGACATTACAAACTTTTCACTGCACTCATTCGAGTGCATGTGACAATAAAAGCTATTCTATTTTAGGGATTCAAGCCTGGAGCTTCATGAAAGATGGAAACAGATTTGGAAGGTCACATTTTTGAGGACTTTGGAGATGGCAGGGAAGGAGATGGGATGGAGCTTGCAAAAGCAGTCGGGTGATATGTTTGTTTTTCTGGGGAGGGGATAATGTAGTAGATTTTAAAAGAAAGAGGGACAATAGTTACCATCAGTGAGAATACAGTCAGGAGAGTAGGAAGTGGCTCGAAAGGATATGATGAGCACTGGGGGAGCATGAAATAGGAAAGAAACTGTACAGAAATGTGAGTTCAGGGTAAGGGTAAGGATAAGGGTGAGGACAGAAGAGGAAACTTTGAGGAAATCTTGCCCAGCAGCTGAGTGCAATGCAGCTGAGTAGATTGTCTCCAGATTAGACAAAGCCTTCCCTGAGTTTCCTATATCTCTTGTTAGAGATGAGAGTGGAGGAGATAAAGAAAAGAGGTTTAAAAAGGGAATCTGCGGTACAGAAAAAAGGCTGTTGGGGGAGGGGAGTGGAAGAAGTCATCTTTACATTGTAGGATGATTCTAGAATAGTGAGCAGATTTAGTCAAAGATAGAAGGACCTGATAATACTTTATGTGGCCCAGCCTGGCCTGGGGAGTGTTGCTGAACAAAAAGACCTTGGGGAATGTAGGTTCATTGCTCCTTGAAAGTACAGTCCCAGGTAGACAGGCTAGTGAAGACAGCGTTTAGTATTCTTGCCTTTATTGGTCAGTGCGTTGAGTATAGGAGTTGGAAGGTCACGTTGTAGCTGTACAGGACATTGGTTAGGCCACTATTGGAATACTGCATGCAATTCCAGTCTTCCTGCTAGAGGAAGGATATTGTGAAACTTGAAAGGATTCAGAAAAGATTTATAAGGATGTTGCCAGGTTTGGAGGGTTTGAGCTCTCGGGAGAGGCTGAATAAGCTGGGGCTATTTTCCCTGGAGTGTTAGAAGCTGAGGGCTGACCTTACAGATGTTTATAAAATCATGAAGGGCATGGATAGGGTGAATAGCCATGGTCTTTTCCTGGGGTGGGGAGACCAAAACTAGAGGGCATAGGTTGAAGGTGACAGGGGAAAGATTTAAAAGGGACCTAAGGGGCAACTTTTCATGCAGAGGGCAGTGCGTGTATGGAATGAGCTGCCAGAGGAATTGGTGGAAGCTGGTACAGTTACAACAGTTAAAAGGCATCTGGAAGGGATCAGACATATATAGGCCAAATGCTGGCAAAGGGGACTCGATTAATTTAGGATATCTGGTCAGTGTGGAGAAGTTGGGCCAAAGCGTTGTTTCCATACTGTACAGCTCTATGACTCTATGTTTACCTCTTTTTCGACTTAATGGAAGGAAGATGAGGGCTATAAGAGGAATTGGCCAGGGCGAGAGGGAGTAATGGTTGTAGGGAGAACAAGGGCATCAAATGTGGGGGTCAGCATGGGATTCAGCAAATCAAAAGTTGCAGATAGGGTGTACCAAACAAACATCTGAAGGCTAGCCAGCTGGAATGTTGAAAGTGCAGTTGTTAGTTAACGGTGCAAAGTTTTACCCATGGATGGATACAAAGGGAAATAAGTTTGGGGTGTGGGTAGAATGATACATGGAAAATGACCAGATATGGCCATATTTATGAATTGAGTAGCAAGATCATGTAAGATGACAAATCAAGGATATGACCATGAATACGGAGAGTTTACTTGAAGAGAGAGATTTTGGCAGTATAAACAGGTAGTGAATTAAGAAGTGGGAACTCATAATGAGTTGAGATGAAGTTTGAATGTTAAAATAAAGACATCAAGCTTTTCCCTTGTAGTCTATTCACGGAATGCAGAATTACTGATCTCAACTATTATTTCCAGTTTCCTTACAACCTTCTGTTACATTGAGTAAATGAGTGATGGGGCAGGAAATGTGAAGATTCATAGAATCTGTACAATGTGGAAACAGGCCTTTTTGCTCAACAAGTCCACACTGACCCTTATAGCATCCCACCCAGACCCATCCCCTTGTAACCCACCTAATCTATACATCCCTGAACACTATGGGCAATATAGCATGACCAATCCACCTAGTCTGCACAGCTTTGGACTGTGGGAGGAAACTGGAGCACCTGGAGGAAACCCACACAAACACAGGGAGAATTTGCAAACTCCACACAGACAATTGCCTGAGGGTGGTATTGAACCTGGGTTCCTGGCACTGTGAGGCAGCAGTGCCAACCACTGAGCCACTGTGCCATTCCACTCAGAACCACCACAGACCTGTAGTGAGACACACTCAGATGAGGTGACCATCCTGAATGGATTGACCTTAAAGAGATGATAGTTCAGAGAGTTATACAACAGGACAATAGCTAACACTCCTTTAGGTCATGAACAGATATACATTTGAGTTCTGAGAATGGTGATAAGGAAAATGGCATGCACAAAGTGCAAGATTGTCAGACTATACCTTTAAATCAAGACAAAAGTCCCAGATTTTAGTGGTGTTTCGCTACTGCCAGACCAGGTTGAGTTTGCAAATCACCTGTACGTTTTAGAGTCTCTGGGACAATTAATTTGAACATCAATACATGTCTGAATATTCTGTACAATATCTTATTCCATTGTGTAGATAGCTTATAGGTTATGTAATTCATTCTACTTAAGGAAATCAACTGTTGTGCTTTGTAGTTTATGGTTTCACATATAGATTAACATTTTGTTGCATTTGTATAGGGCTTCGTATACATTAAGTAATATTTGCACCACACAAGGGCCAGGCAATAACAATCTCCAATGAGAGTATCTAACCATTTCCCTCTGACAATGGTGTTGCCATCACTGAATCCTCCACTATCAACATCCTGGGGGTTACCATTGACCACAAACTGAACTGGACCAGCCATATAAGTACAGTGACTACAAGAGCAGCTCAGAAGCTAGAATACTGTGATGAGTAACTCACCTCCCAACTCTCCATTTTTCTGATGAAGGGTTTAGGCCCGAAACGTCAAGTTTTCCTGCTCCTATGATGCTGCTTGACCTGCTGTGTTCATCCAGCCCCATGCTTCTTATCTCCAAATTCTGGCCACTGTCTACAGGGCTTCAGTCAGGAATACTCCCCACTAGCCTGAATGAGTGCAACTCCAGTGACACTCGGGAAACTTGACGCTATCTCCACAATGCAGTTGGCTTCTAATGCACACATCCACCACTTCTTTCATTCAGTTCCTTCACCACTTATGCATAGTGGCAGAAGTGTGTGTCATGTATAAGATGCACAGAAGCAACTCACTAACATTCCTCTCATATCATCTTCCAACTTTGTCACCACACCATCTTTCCAGATGGACATGGGTAGCAGATACATAGGAATACTACCATCTGGAAGCTCCCTTCTAAATCCATCCTGACTTGGAAATATTCCTTCACTGTTGCTGGGTCAAAATCCTATGGTTCTACCTACAGCACATGGACTGCAGCAGTTCATGAAGGCAGCTCACCATTACTTATTCAAGGGGCAACTAGGGATGGACAATTAATGCTGGCCCAGCCAGTGACACTTACATTATATGGATGAATTTAAAAAATTACAGCAAGTGGTGTAAGTTCATATTTGATATAGTTGGTTGGAACAGTATTAATCAGTAAATGTGTGTAAAGAGGATTCCTGAAATTTTGTTATTCTCTAATAAAGAACCTTTATTTAAATTACCTATCATCATTGTAGCATTTGGGTATATTTGGAATAGGAGCCAGTAACACAACTGGTAAAAAGTAGTAATCATTTCAGACAACTAACCAATACATGTGACCCACCATTGTCAGTTGTGTTGAGAATGATTCATCCTCATGGAGAGTTGGATGGAAAGTAGTGAAATATCAGTGTTACTGTGAGTTTGCGGATGTACTCAAAACCCTGTAATGGCCTAGTTTCTTCTTCTCAGTGAGGACATCAATTGTCAGCAGTCAAGGTGTTGGTGGATTTTTAGCTCGAGCTGCTGTTCTCTCTTTTCATGTCACTTTTGCTGCTCTCTGCATTTGTTGATTGAAAGACCTGATACCTTTGGGTCAATCGCCAACCTGATCATGACTGGGCCCATGTTTATCATGTGTTGATGTTAACAGAGTTGAGCTTCCAGGAAGTTTCAAAATTGTTTTTCGAATGTTTCCTTCAGGATCCCAGGTAATCAGATCCCTTGCATCGCCTTGAGCAGAGCATCTGATTGGATACTGTTGAGTTGTGCATTCTAATGACAGGTCCTGTCCATCACAACTGATGAGATAACATGGTCACCAACTTTGGCCTCTGTGTCTAGGAAGACCCTGATATTTGTTCTTTAGCTTGCTTACTTGCATGATCAATACAATATTGGTTAAGAAGTTCTAGGGCCATGATATAACACAGTGTGGAGAAGACCATTGTTCAACAGACTTTGAATTTAATGTTAGGTCCAACATTATGTGAGAATAATCAGTAACTCTTAAAGTAGGTATAGAGGGGATAAACCAGCAAATGGGAGTGAACAATACATGGGAATAACCAGCAAGCAGAGTGACTAATAAATGGCAGTGAACAATACATTGTGCTTTATTTTCAGTCCACAATGTTCTGTGTTGGCAAATATTAGTGGAACGGATATCTACAAGAACAGGAAAGACTATCTCAATGTAAGGAAATTACTTAATCATCATTCAACACCATTACATTTCTTTAATAAATCTGTACATCTACCAATCTAACTTGTTCTTGCCTCAGATTTATGAACCTGAAGGAATAAAGATCTTTCGATGCCCTTCACCAATTTTCTTCGCAAATGTCGACTTCCTTAGGAGCAAACTCGTTGAGGCTGTAAGTTGCCATTTATCGTGTAATTTCGAACATGACCTGTAATATTTCTCCTAGTTTTAACAATGCACAGTTTGTTCAAAGCTATTTCACTAATTGCTTGATGTTGTATATTTATTTTGAATTCCAGTAAAATTAAAATACCACAAGGTGAAATATTTAAACAGTTTTGAAGGTTCTGGAATACATTGTTTTGATAAATTCCAAATAATTCTATTTGATTGATGGTGAGATTTCATTTAAACACTGGACTGTAACTAAACTTCTGGAAACCCCTTTCTGCAGATTGGGTTCAATCCACTTCGAATCCTCCGGAAGAGAAATAAAGCTCTGCAGAAGATCAAAAAAATGCTGCAGAAAGGAGAGTTAGCCCTCAGTTCGGTAAGTGCTGCTCATCATAAAGTTGCAAAACCTGGAGATGACGCTGTCTAAATATAAAATATATTCAGTGAGTCTCATTACAAGTTGGACAAAGAGCAAAGAATTTGGGTACTCTCTGTGCCTGACTAATGTAATGGAGTTTTTCAACCAAGTCTCAACAAAGAGTGGATAGAGAGGAACCGGGAGATGTGTTATATTTAGACTTCCAGAAAACATTTCGTTATGTAGCGAACAAAAAGCTGAGACATAAGATCAGAGCCCACAGTGTTGTAAGTAGTATATTGGCATGGATAGAGAAGTAGCTAATGGGCAGGAAGCAGTGAGAGGGGATAAGGGATAACAAGATGTAGAGCTGGATGAACACAGCAGGCCAAGCAGCATCAGAGGAGCAGGAAAGCTGACGTTTCTTCTTCAGAAAAAGGGATTCTTTTTCAGGTTGATGACCTGTGACCAGTGGGGTTCAACAGGGATCAGTGCTGGGACCACCACTGTTTACAATATATATATTAATGACTTGGAGGAAGGATGACAATTCATTGAAGGCAAATTTGCAGACAACGCAAAAATCAGTAGAAAGGCAAGGTGCAAGAGAAATACAGAGAGATACTGATAGGTTAAGTAAGTGGGCAAAATGTCGGCAAATGGAGTAAAGTGTGGGAAAATATGAAGTTGTTTATTTTGGAAGGAAGAACAAAAGAACAAGTATTATTTAAATTGAGAAAAACTGCACCACAATGGGACTTGGGGATACTTGTACACAAAACACAGAAAGCTAGTACACAGGTAATCATGAAGGCTAATGGAATGTCGGCCTATAAGGAGTATGAGAGTAAGGAACTCTTACTGCAACTGTACCCGGTACTGGTGAGATTGCATCCGGAGTACTGTGAGCAGTTTTGGTCCCCTTATTTAAGGAAAGTTATCTTTTCATTGGAGAAAGTTCGCTGGATTGATTCCTCGTATGGAGAGATTGTCTTATGAGCAAAGATTAAATGGGTTAGAACCCTACTTACTGGAGGTTAGAAAAGGTGACCTCACTGAAGCATAGAGGATTCTTAATGGGCTTGATGGGATAAATGTTGAGAGGATATTCCCCTCATGGGAGAGTTTAGGACCAGAAGCCATAGTCTCAGAATAAAGGGATGCCAATTTTAGACTCAGATGATGAGGATTTTTATTTCTTTGAGGTTTGAGCGTCTTTGGAACTCCTTGCCTCAGCTGTGGGGGCACAGTTGTGTACTTTTAAACCAGAGATAGATAGATTTTTCATCTGAGGGGAATCAATGATTACAGAGAAAAGGCATCAAAGTGGATGTGAGAGATGTCAGATCAGCCAGAATCCTATTATATTGTGGAGCAGGCTTGAGGGGTCAATTGTACATAAAACACAGAAAGCTTGCATACAGGTGCAGCATGTAATCAGGCAGGCTAATGAAGTGTTCGTCCTTATTTCAAGGGGATTGGAGTATAACAGTCGGGAAAGTCTTACAAGTACAAGGTTCTGGTGAGACTAGATCTGGAGTACTGAGAGCGGTACAACTTCTGTTCTTATTTGTTATGATCTTATGGTCTGAATGGACGAGAAGATTGAGTAAATACAGGAATACAGAGTACAGGGCAAATGGTAAGATTCTTGGTAGTGTGGACGAGCAGAGAGACCTTGGTGTCCATGTGCATAGATCCCTGAAAGTTGCCACCCAGGTTGATAGGGTTGTTAAGAAGGCGTACGGTGGGTTAGGTTTTATTGATAGAGGGATTGAGTTTCAGACCCGTGAGGTCATGTTGCAGCTGTACAAAACTCTGGTGCGGCCGCACTTGGAGTATTGCGTACAGTTCTGGTCACCGCATTATATGAAGGATGTGGAAGCATTGGAAAGGGTGCAGAGGAGATTTACCAGGATGTTGCCTGGTATGGAGGGAAGGTCTTATGAGGAAAGGCTGAGGGACTTGAGGCTGTTTTCGTTAGAGAGAAGAAGGTTAAGAGGTGACTTAATAGAGACATACAAGATGATCAGAGGATTAGATAGGGTGGACTATGAGAGCCTTTTCCCTCGGATGGTGACGGCTAGCACAAGGGGACATAGCTTTAAATTGAGGGGTGATAGATATAGGACAGATGTCAGGGGTAGATTCTTTACTCAGAGAGTAGTAAGGGCATGGAATGCCTTGCCTGCAGCAGTTGTAGACTCGCCAACTTTAAGGGCATTTAAACAGTCGTTGGATAAAAATATGGATGATAATGGAATAGTGTAGGTTAGATGGGCTTCAGATTGGTTTCACAGGTCGGCGCAACATCGAGGGCCGAAGGGCCTGTACTGCACTGTAATGTTCTATGTTCTATGTTCTAAAATACCATCCAAATCTGTCTGGTACTGTATCCCAAAAACAACACAGTATCATACGTTGTAGTACTGCATTATAAACCCTTACAATACTGTACTTACAAACTTTTTTTGTATCCCCGCGTCTGTCATATCCAATCATATTCCTGTTTCCACACAGAAAGGCTACATCCAAACTGCAGGTAGAAGTGGGGACAGTGACTCAGAAAATGAAGATAACAACACGATTGAAGAACTGGATAAAGCGACAGATATGAGAGAGTTACCAATGCGGATTGATTGGAAATCACCTCTTCCAGCTGGTCTTTGCGTTCCCAATGTGGAAATACATAGCATTGTCCTTGATTTTGCTGCAGTATCTTTCCTGGATGTGTCTGCTATGAATGGCTTAAAATCGGTAAGCAAACAAAAACAGAAATTGATGGAGAAACTCAACAGGTCTGGCAGCATCAATTTCAAAGTTAAACACATCCTTCCTTGCCTATTACTCACCCCCACAACCCAAGTCCCATCACCAAATAGGTTGCTTTCAGCATAGCCAACTTATTTATATAACTACTCATAATCCCCATTATCAACTATCTAGCTTCTCTTCCCTGACTAAATATTGACAATCCCTTTGTCTTGTGATAATACCATAGCTTTAAGAGGTGTATTTTGTCCTGGTTCCTTTTATGAACAGAAGTTGAGACAGAGGTGATGTCTGTTCCAAGCCAATAAAGTAAACAGGTTAAATAAAAACCTAAAGAACTACGGATGCTGTAAATCAGGAACAAAACAAAGTTGCTGGAAAAGCTCAGCAGGTCTGGTAGCATCTGTGAAGGGAAAAACAGAGTTAACGTCTCGAGTCCGGTGACCCTTCCTCAGAACGTTTTGAGGAAGAGTCACCAGACCCGAAACGTTAACTCTGATTTTTCCCCCACAGATGCTCCCAGACTTGCTGAGATTTTCCAGCAACTTTGTTTTTGAAAGTAAACAGGTTGTGAGGTCTTGGGTTTTTTTCTCAAGTTTGAACACTAGAAGGAGCATGAATGGGTGAAATCAGGCTCCCACAAAACTAGGGTTTCAGTTTAACTTTCAGCAGTTGGTAGGACTTTGAAATAGGCTGGAGAAGTTGTCTCTCTCTCTGTTACAACAAAAAGGTGGAGTTCTTTCTGCTGCCAGAATTGCGTGTGAGACAATCAGTTTTACTGAGAGAAAGCAAGCTAGGTAGCTGTGACCTCAAGCATTTTTTGTTTTTCAAAAATTCAAGCATCTGCAGTAATTTGCTCCAATCTATTTTACTGAATTTGTCTTTGCCAAGAGTGTGTTTATGGGAAGTCACTATACTGGAATATTTGCTGTCTAGTAGTTTAAAAAAATCTTTTATTCTGTTGAAGTTTTCTAAAAGTGTTAAAGTTATACCAATTCTGTTTTTTTTTTGTATTTTAACCATAGAGTAAGAATAAAATGTGTTTTGCTTAAAGCCAAGTAGTGTAACTAATCAAATTACACCTGGAACACAGCACCTTACACTCACCATTAAATAAGATAAAAGTTAGATCTAGGCTATCTCCTTGATATATTTACAGGGGGTTTGGTCTGGTCTATAACAGTGTTCAACTTTTTTTCCCTCACTCTCGGCTCTGTCTCCACATAGCCACTCTCACTTCTTTTCACACCCCCTTCTACTCTCCCCACCCCTGTAATCAGCACAAATACCACCTTTTCCTAAGTAGGGTCACTGGACTTGACATGTTAACTCTGTTTTCTTCCCACAGATGCTACCAGATTTGCTGAGTGTCTCCAGCAAATTCTATTTTTGCTTGTTTCAAATCTCTGGCAGCTGCAGGTCTTTGTTTTATTGAAATTGGTAACAAATGGTTTAAACGATAAGAGTATGAAGGCTAAAAAAGGTATAGAAAGAAAGAAAGACAGGAAGGAAGAAAAGGATGGAGAGAAACTGAAAAAATATAAAGAATGACAAAGATAGACAGAAAGAAAGACATACTTGCATTTTGGACCACTTTTCACATCCACCAGATATTTTGAAGCCCTCTACAGCCACCATCTGCAAGGACAAGTTAGAACCCCACCGTGAAACAAGTTAGAAGTGTGATGGAATACTTCCCTCTTGCCTGGATGGTGCAGCTCCAATGACACTCAAGAAGCTTGACACCATCCACAATAAAGAAAAGCGCTTGATTGGCACCACATCCACTCCCTCAGAGGCAGCAGTGTGTACAATTTACAAGATGCACAGTGGAAATTCACCAAAAATCCTTTGATAGCATCTCCCAAACCCATGACCACACTCATCTAGAAGGACAAAGGTAGCAGATACATGGAACACCACCAACTGCATACCGCCCTCCAAGCCGCTCACCATCCTGACTTGGAAATATATCACTGTTCCTTCATTGTCACTGGGTCAAAATCCTGAAATTCCCTCCCTAACGGCATTGTGAGTACACCTACAGCATGTGGACTGCAGTGGTTCAAGAAAGCAGCTCACCACCACCTTCTCAAGAGCAAAATGGGATGGCTAATAAATGCTGACCCAGCCAGCAATGCTCACTTCCCATGAAAGAATACAAAAAAATTCAGTGAACTCCCGCACACAACAATGTCATATACACTGGTCAGTTTCTTTTTTATGATGTTTATGATTTTTATGGTCCAACTGCTGTCAAAACAGCTAATTCTCACAAAAATAGGGGTGAATTTATTTGAATCATGAGTCTGTATTTTGCCAGCATTATCACAATCACAATACATTCCACCAGTATTTTAGTCACCTCCTTGAAATAATTTGTCTAAGAGTCAAAAGTATACCATATCACACCTGTTAATCAGAGTTCCTGCGATTTGAGTTGGTTTGGAAGAAATCAGAGAGAGAAATTATTGAGAAATCTAATTCAACTTTAGTTATCAACTGTATAGAAAGCGATCTGTCTATCTCAACAGATCTTGAAAGAGTTTGTCCGGATTGAAATTGACGTTTACATCGCTGCTTGTGGTGGTAAGTTTCGTTCTCACTAGACTTTCACCAATTTTGAACAAAAAAGGTATTCTTTTCAGGAGTTTATTAGTTTGTGTAAGTCATGAAGGTGATGAATTTACTCCAGGTGAAGGAGCAGTGCTCCGAAAGCTTGTAATTTCAAATAAGCCTGTTGGACCATAACCTGGTGTCATTTGACTTCTGACCTTGTCCACCCCAGTCCAACACCGGCACTTCCACATCATGCATTGGTTAAAAGGACAGAAAGTAGAAATTAGGAATATACAAGTATATTTTCAGTTTGTCAGGTTACTAGTTCCAACTTACTGTTTCAGGTCACTCATGGAGCACCATGGGTATCAGTGCTGGGTGCAAGTATTTACAATCCATATTAATGAGTAAAATGGATTGAGTGTCACAACCTTTTCCATTATTTTACATGGCCTCACATTAATCAAGACAAAGCCATCTCAGACACTTCCCTATTCAGCACATCGACCTTCCAGACCCTATTCTATCTCTTCCTGGAAAACTCTTACTCAAATTACACAAACACACTTTCAAAATTTCAACTATCTAGCCTCTGTAGAAACAAAACATTTTGTGGCTACCTGTCTGGCAAACGACACCCTGTCTACTATTTTTGGTGCCTGATTCCCAGTAAATCTTTCATTCTTCCTTGCTCCCTGGCTGTTACAACCCTCAACCTTGCTCCTGTAGGGACAGGAGACACAGATTGAAATAAATATTGTGCTTCAGGCATGCATGGCCAGACTCAGACATGTTCAGAAAAGATAGGGAAAGGAAAAGAGGAGGCGAATAGCAGTAATTTGGGGAATATGTTCTACAGTTGGAAAGGGAGAAAGTCCAGGAGGGAGTAAGGGCTGAATTCATTAATATTTTATTGGCTTTCAAATGTTTCGAAATAGTGATTGTGTGTGAGAGAGAGAGAGACAGCGAAAGAAATCTGCAGTGAAATCACAAAGCTATGCAAGAACTATAGGGTATTAATACTGTTTGGGATGATGTCCCCAGATATTTGAGTAATTGATGTCAGAGGAAAAGGGAAAAATTTCTGAAATGTGTTCTAAATTTCCTTGAGCAGTATGTCCTCAATCCAAATAAGGAAGAGGCATTGCCAGGTCTAGTGCTGAAAATAAGAGTGTGACAATAGGACCATTTGTATGTGAGGAGCACTGGATAAGAGTGATCATTATATCAAGGTTTTGGAAGAACATGGACCAATCTAAATTGGAAGAGGAAAACTTCAAAGGGCTGAGAAGGGATCTTGCCAGTGTAAAATGGAACCAGAAAGTGACAAGAAAAACTGCAATGGAACAATGGTTGATCTTTAAGATGAAATATTTTAGGTACAGGCTTTTTACATTGCAACAAGGATGTAATTCTTCAGGTGAATTCTTCAAATGAAAACCAGGCCAACTAGAATACATTGGGAGGTGAAGTGAAGGCAAAAATAAAACTGACAGAGACAAAATAAGAATAGGATGCAGGTAATATAAAAGTGAATCCCAAGATTCTAGCAGTATGTAAGTCGAAAATGGATAATAAGTGGCAGGAAATGACCTATTAAGGTCAATTTCACCCTTGTGTCTGCTCATCTGCTGTTGAAAGCCTCATCTCTTGCCTCAAGAATTGACTATTCCATACTGTCCTAGTTGGTTTCCCACATCCTATCCTCCATAAAACTTGGGTTTATCCAAAGATCTGCTCTTACTTGTAACAAATTCCTGATCATTTACCACACTGTACTTGCTGACCTAGACTGAATCCCAGTCAAGCAAGGTTTGATTTTAAAATTCTCAGCCTTACATTCTTACACAACACAATAAATTTCTCTTCAAATCATTCATTGTCTCTGCTTCAACCACTCTTGTGGACAGAGAGTTCTCAGTCATTGGCACTTTGTAACTTAGGAAAATGAGACTTGACCTCAATGCACAATATAGAATTCTGAGGGGGTTTGCCATCACTACAGAAAAGATGTTATCTGGACAATATAGAACATGGAGTCACGTTTGCAAGGGAACAAAAAAAGTCAGCCTTACAGTAAGACTGAGATGAAGAGAAGAGTCTTCACTCCGGGAACTATGAAGCTTTGGACTTCTCTATCCCAGATGGAAGTGAAAGTTCAGCTGCTGAGTATATTCAAGACTGGGACTGTTATATTTTTGGACCATTAGAGAATTAAGGCATATAGGGATTTCTGGGATTAAAAATTAGTCATGATCCTGTTGAATGGTGAAGCAGGCCCAGGGGTCCACATGGGCTACTCCTACTCCTACTTTATTGGTTCTAACAGAATTGCAAGTCCTTTCATCAATCACAGTGGAGTGATTCAAGAAACACTATCTCAGGGTATCTGGGGTGGGCAATAAATATTGGCCTTAGCACGGCTCCAGGTTTCCTGAAAATGAATTTAAAAAACTGGGTGAAGCTATTCCTCATGCACAGCTGAGTGCCAGCGGACACATTTTCTGGTCTGATGAGGTGCTTATCCTGTAGTGACAGTTCCTCCACCTTGAACTATGTAACAAGGAATGTAAGCACAAATTTCCAACTTGAGGTTTGAGCAGTGACAAGCCCAAAGATTGGGACTTGGAAATTGACCAGGTAAGAATTTGAGCCTTTGATCAATGTGGCTGCTTGAAATTAAAAGATTTGGGGAAAAAAATGTTTCAACATACAATTATTTTAGTATTATGAGAAAAGACATTTTTTGAAGCCTTTCATCTTGAACTCGTCAAACAATTCATAAGAAGTACAACATCTATGCTATATGAGAGGCGAGTGCTGCTTGGTTGGAACGTGGTAATAGTAGTAGTGTTGCCATGGAGAATGAAACAGATAGATGATTGTTGACATTTAACTGCCAAGCTTTGTTTCAATTTTAAATTGAAGTGAGTTAACTCTTGTTATTTTGTTTATTCTCAGATTTAATCCTGGAGAAATTAAGCAGATGTGGATTTTTTGACGATGAACTCAGTCCAAAAATATTCTTCCTTACCATCCATGATGCAATGCTCTGCATATTGGATAAACATCATCCCACTAATTCTGTTAACATCATAAGTGACAAGGTATCTTTGGTTAGAACACAGAACATTACTGCACAAGGACAGACCCTTCTACCCATGATGATGAGCTGAACATGACTCCAAATTAAACTAATTCTTTTTACCTGCCCATGATTCATATGCCTACATTTCTTGCATATTCATGGACCTATTTAAAAGCCCCTGAAACGCCCCTATCATATCTGCCTCCACCACCACCCCTGGAAGCTCATTCCAGACATCTACCACTATCTGTCAAAAATTTGCCCCTCACATCTCCTTTGAACCTTCCCCCATTTCAACTCTGGGAAAAAGATTCTGACTATCAGCCCTATCCATGCCTCTCATAATTTTATAAACTTCTACCAGGTCTCCCCTCAGCCTCTGCTGCTCCAAAGGAAACAACTCTAGTTTGTCCAGCCTCTCCTTATAGCTCATACCCTCTAATCCAGGCACCATTCTGGTAAACCTCTTCTGCACCTTCATCAAAGCCTCCAGATCCTTCCTGTAATGTAGCAACCAGAGTTGGTGGTTGTCCGTTACTTACTTCTAATTCTTTACTTGCTCTTTCATTTCTTTTGAAAATTTATTTTGTATTTTCATGTTTCCCTTCTGTACCATACATTTACTTTGCCTTCTCCCTGTATATTTGCTCATATCACCTCTCATCCCATATGATTATCAGTATCCCATTTTAATCCCATATGTCTCTATGTCCCCTATCTGCAGCACCATGTCCCTCATTGCCTTTCACTCGCACATGGCCCTACATCCCCCAGACTCTGTGCCCTCGTCTCCCTGGCCCTGAGTGTCCCTTGCATGGCTCCATGGCCTTTGGTGCCTAATCCTTATAACTTTCTCCCCTGTGCAGCCCTTTTGAAAGAGAACTAGGGAATTCCTGGGCTATATATAGCATTCAATCAACATCACATAAACAGATCTTCTTGTCATTTTTACATTGCTCTTTGAAATCCTTCTCAGTACAAAATGACTGCTGCATTTCACATATTGTGATAGTGACTACACATAAAAAGAGACCTAATTGCAGCCTGACATTCACTAGGAGAATTAAAAGAAGAAGCCATATTCTGGAGTTTCTTCTCAATCTCTCTATGAGTCCTGGGAATTTATACAGATTTCTTCCTCAAATCAAGAAAATTATTTCTGTACATACCAAACAACTTTCAAACTAACAGTTTTTTCTAATGAACTTCTTCGACATGCATTTTCATTCTACCTGTGAGAGATGAGGTAATTATTGTAACATCAGAAGATCGCCAAATAACCAACTATGTACAGAAATGATTAGTGAACCTGTTGACTATTCGCTGAACACATTAACTAATCACATGCAGAAGAACTGTAGAGAACAATAACGAGTGCTGAAATAGAAACAGTATAAAACAAACAATTATCTGCTCTTTACTCATCTTCACAATTATCAGGCACATCTGGAATCACAAATTTTATAATATTTGAGAATGTGAATTACAACTGGATTACAATTTGAATTCAGATAACTGAACTCATTAATATTGTTGTAGGTAAACAACATCAAGGAATCAACTTCTGAAGGAGACTTAAAAAAGAGGAACTGTGGGGTAAGCTAAAACGATATCCTTCATTTTTTAGGAGACAATATTATTCTTGCCAAGTTAATAATTCCATAATCTGGTTTACTTTCAGGTGCAATCGGAATCACATTTCTGAGTGTTTGAAAAACAAGTAGAAAACTGATGCAACATGTATGAGAATCAGAGAATTGCAAACTAACAAGATCCAGAAAGGACTATACCTGTAATTTGAGAATGATTTATGTGCAGAATTTATTCTGCATAGACTTGTCACAATCCATTTTGAAATTTGGCTAATCAATGTATATTTGTAATTTTTAAGGCAAAGATGTGACATGACATTTGTACATGAGAAATCAATGCAGATTTAGTGAGTGAGTCTCTGGTAGCGTACCATCATCACTGTGGGTCTGAGGTCTGTTTAGAAAAATATTTGTAGCAGTTCTAACAAATTTTACACAAATATAGAACCAGCTGATCACACACTTCCCACTCTCTAATATTGACAATAACTGTAGAGTTGTGTCACATTGTTCACTCTACCATAGAAACAGGATGCGGAGTAGGCCATTCAGCCCCTCAAACCTGTTTTACCATTTGATAAGATTATGGCTGATCCAATTGTTGTCACTTCTTTTCTGTCTGCCTGTAATCCCTCGACTTCCTTGTCAGTGAGGAATCTCTCTAGCTTAGCCTTAAAAATATTCAATAACCCTGTCTCAACCACTCTTTGGGGAAGAGACCTCTGACAAAAAAATACTCATCTCTGTCTGAAATGGGAGACTCCTTAATTTTTGTACTGTGTCTCCTAGTTCTAGTCTCTGTTGCAAGGGGAATCATCGTTTGGTATTCACCCTGTCAAGTCCCCTCAAGGGCTTTCAATTATCTTGAATAAGTTTCAAGAAGATCACCTCTCAATCTTCTGAACTCCAATGAACATGGGTCCAAAATGCACAAACTCTCCTAATACGACATTATCCTTATTTCCAGGAATCAGTTCAGAAATCCTTCTCTAAACTGCTTCCAATGCAATTATGTCCTAAATTCAAATCAGAATAAAACTGTACATGCTATTCTGGATGTGATCTTACCAAAACCCTGGGCAACTGCAGCAAAACTTCTCTACTTTTATATGCAATTCTCCTTGGTATAAATAAGGACATCCTATTTGCCTTCCTAGTCACTTACTGTACCTGAAAATTAACTATTTGTGATTCTTATGCTGGGACACCCTCATCCCTTTGTACGTTGGAGTCCTGTGATCTCTCTCCATTTAAATAATATGCTGTTTTTCTGTTCTTCCTGCCAACGTAGACAAATTCACATTTTTCCATATATTTTATCTGCCAAATTTTTGCCCACTCACTTTATCCATCCTTTTGTAGACTCCTTATGTCCCCTTCCCAAATTACTTTCCTACCTTTGTGTCATCAGCAAATTTAGACATTATACATTCTGTCCCTTCATCCAAGTAATTGTTTGTAAATTGTTAAGGCCCCAGCCGTGATCTTTATTGTACTCCACTCATTACATCCTGCCAACCTAAAAATGACTATTTATCCCTATTTCTTTATTTCTTATTACTTAACCAACTCTTTAGATATTCTGATATGTTGCATCCTCCACCATAAGCTATTATTTTGTGCTGTAACCTTTGATGTAGCACCACATGAAATGGTTTTTGGAATGCAGGTACATCACCTCTCCAGGTTCCCCTTTATTCACACTGCTTGTTACTTACCTTTCACAAAACCACGTTGCCTCTGCCTTGTTGCATTAAGATTTTATAAATGCCTTGTAATAACATCTTTGAAATAAAAGACTCCTTCATTTTCTATATACTAGATATTAAGCAAACTGACCTGTAATTTCCTGCTTCCTATCTCCTTCTTTTCTTGGATACAGAACTTACATTTACAACTTTCCTGTCTGATGAGATCTTTGCAGAATCCAGGGAAATTTGGAAAATTGAAACTAAGAGTGGGAAGAGATGGGGAGACCTCAGCGTGTGGGTGTGTGGTTATGCAAGGAGGAGACCTATAGGAGCAGGGCCCAGTACAGAAAGAGCAATGCTGTTAACAGCTTGGTTAAAACAGCAATCAATACCTCAAAGCTGGGAATACTAAAATGTCAGCTTGATGGCTCCTCTCCACCTATCCTCTCCTCTATCCATCCTCTATCCGCCTCCCCCTCTCTCCCTATTTATTTCAGAACCCTCTTCCCCTCCCCCATTTCTGATGAAGGGTTTAGGCCCGAAACGTCAAGTTTTCCTGCTCATATGATGCTGCTTGACCTGCTGTGTTCATCCAGCCCCATGCTTGTTGTCTCGGATTCTCCAGCATCTGCAGTACCTTTTATCTCTTGATGTAACCCACTGCCGACTCTGGGGTCCTGGCCCTTAGATTGAGAAGCCCTGGTAGAGGATAAAGTCCATCAGGACCCAGGGACTTGTCAGGTGTAGTTCTAATAATGTTCTCAGGCCCTTTACCTAGTGATCTTAATTGTTTTAAATTCCTCTCTCCATTTCATCTCCTGATTCACAATCATTTCTAGGGTGCAGTTTGTGTTTTGCTCGGCTCAAACAGATGCAAAATTTCTGTCAAACCATGTATCATTACTCCATTTTTCAGTATTTGTTCCTGGGTTTCACTCCTAGAGGGCTAATGTTAATCATTTTTCCTTGTTAAATACCTGTAGAAGTTTTACTTTTTTTTTATGTTTCTTGTTGGCTTTTCTCCTATTCTATTTCTTTCCCCCTCCTTTTCTTTTAAATTTATTTCATGGATTTTATATTCAGTCCAATCTTCTCACCTGCCACTAACTCTGAGGAATTGGATGCTTTTATTTTCAATTTAATACCATCTATAGCTTTCTTAGTTAGCCATAAGTAATGCATCCTTCACCTAGAATCTCTCCCTCTCTCTTTCTCTCATTGGCATTTATCCATGTTAGCAATTAAGAAATACCTTCTTTAATATTTCACCCTGCATCTCTGCTAATCTGTTCCTGAAGCTAATTTCTCAGTTCATGCTCACCAGCTGTACCTTCATGCCCTTATTTAATTTTAAAACCACCAACCTTAGCCCCACTCTTTTTTCCCTCAAACTGAATGCAAAATTCACTCATGATAATCACTGCTACCTAAAGGCACCTTTATCAATAATTTATTCTGTCTCATTCAACATTAGCAGATCTGGAATTAACTGCCCTCAGGTTGGCTCTAGAACATGTTGCTGTAAGAATCTGACCTGAAAACACTATGAATTTATCCTTCAGGCTACCTCTGCCAATCTTATTTGTCCAAGCTATGAATAGATTAAAATCATCTACAGACTATTGCTATATCTTTTTCACAACACCCCACTATTTCTTCCCATATACCTCTTGCAACTGTGAGATATAAGCTATAATTTACTCATACAAGCGACCTCTTACCTTTGCCATTCTCTTATCTGTCACCAAACCGATTTGTGCACACTCATATCACAAAATCCTTGTGGCTGTACACACTCACATCACTGAACCCTTGTTGCTTTTACACACTCAATCCCAACCAATCACTCTTTTCACACACTTACAGCCAGGACCTCTGGTGGATTTACACTCTCACAATCCTGAACATCCAGTCCTTTGATACAAGCATTGCCCTATACTCTTGTTGCTTTTCTCCCCCACACTAAATAAAAATCATACTCTGGATATCCATCAACTTAGATATATAAACAAACAGCACTGATGGCAGGCATTTTGTCAGCAAAAGCTGGTCAATCATCTTTCTTGCCCTTTGACTTCATTGATATGATGTCCCAGTGGTTTGGTATGAAACTCACAATGGAGAACTGTAGAAGGGCAAGAGTGAAAACTAAGTTAACAAATTTGGCAGAGCTGTGAAACAGGGCTGGGTAACAAACACTGGTCTTCAATTAAAGCCATATCCTGAAAACATCAAAGAATTAAATTGTAATTATCCAATGCTCTACTTTCAGTCAACTGTTTACTGAACATAATTTTTCAATCTGATGGTTTGATGCTGCTTCCTATGATGGAGGCAGTCGTGGGTGATGACGACACTGGCCCAGAATATTTCCCACTCTCTGGAAAGATGAAGTGAGCAGCTGATGTTGTGGGTGTAGGTGGAGTGAGTTGAAGGTCAGGAGGGGGTCACCATCCTCAATACTGCATTAGGGAAAGCCTCAGAATCCATACCCCTTCCTCTCACTTCTAACATGAACCTGTCAGCTAACCTGTCTGAAGAAGAACTCAAAACATTGACTCAGGTTTCTCTTCACAGACGCTGCCAGACTTGCTGGGTTTCTCCAGCAATTTCTGTTTTGTTTGTCAGAGATCAGTCACATTCTGCCAATTAGCAGCCAACCAAATTACTGGGGTAATTTTGAAGAACAATAAACACAGGTTCAAATCCAACTTGCTCCAGAGGTGCGTCATAACATTTTGAGAATATCTGGAATCTGGCTGGGAGAAGGCATCTTCTGGTGCAGTTGTTGTGTCCTTCTCTCTGAACCAGGAGGCCTGGAATCAAGTGCCAATTGCTGCACAGACGCATCTCTGAACAGGTTGATTTAAAAAGTATCTCGAAGAACAATTTGATTCCAATTGATCTATGGGATTAGTGGACAACTGCAATAACGTGGGAAGCTTTAAGATTATATGATTCACGAAGGGCTTGTTTCCGAAAAGCCTCTTAAACATCCTAATTTATCACGATGTTGTACGTTGGGCGGATTTCTTAATAGTGCATAATATTCCAATTGGTAGAACAGCAGTGTACATCATTGGTTTCCTCTCAAACACACTTAAAGCTTAAACTGTCGGAGAGACGTGTGACCAGGAAGCGGGGGAGCTTTGACTGACAAGCTACTGAGAAGCGGACAGTGGGCATCAGTCACGATTTTCCTGCTTTGTTGCCATTCACATTAGACCTATTGACAGCACGGGTGTTTTTGTTTCAAATTTAAATTTCATCTGTTAATACTTTGCATTATATCAATTTCAGTATACATCGTAAGTTACTTGTTGGGATTAGCTTTGTTGGTGAGCTACATGTACTGGCATGTCTCTTGATGAATTCAGGGCAGTTAGGTCGTTTCCCTTATTGTGACAGAAACAATGTTATATTTTTGTTCCCTTTGGACTTAATGCAAATGTCCAATGTTTAATTCACCATTCGGTAGGATATGGCTGAATTTCCAGACTCAGCTTCCCTTCCTACGTATTGTAAATGATATTGTTCAAGATAATTGAAATGAAAACTCAAAGTCCTATAAGGCCTGTCGAAGCTACTGCCTTGAGATGGACACACGTTTGGACAATACTTTGGGTGTCTCATCTTCTTGCTTTGACTGACAGTCCCCAAAGCTGCACCCACTCAGCCTCTCCCACTTCACATCTTCACGCACCAGACCCCACTGTCTTTCCTTTCTTGCTTTCCTCCTCCATGGATCCAGACTCTGAATGTACAAAACGGTCCCGTAGGCTCACTGCGACTCCCCTTTTCCAGTCCCGAAAATCCATCCAGACTGCCGTTCTTGTGCTGTAGACTCCGACAAGGAAAATCACTGACCTCACACAACTGCACAAAATACCAACTTCAACCAAACATGAACCCGGTGCAACGAGAGTCTCCCGCGCGCCCACTTTATCTTGAAGATTGGAAAAATAAATACGCTAATGAATTTTCATAGCATGCAAATATATATAACATACATAGCGCCATAGGGCAGTATGCGGTCCAATACACCACAGTCACATCGCTGACTTTACCTCTGCAGCTCATCCTGCTTTCGAGAAATCGAAAGTTTGCATCCCGCCTAACTCAGCCGCCCCACAAGCTTTGTTTCCTGCATTTAAAGGATGGATAAAATTTAACATCACCACAGCCACTTTGCGGCAGTTGTGACATTAGCACGCTGAATCCTGAGGCATTGCTGAACATCTGGATGATATGTTGAATGGTGGCACGTTTTGATTTAAAAAATGCTCACATCAATAATTGGTGTATGAAATGTAACAATTGATGACGAGTTTAATTGAGAATCACTATATTTTAATGAATGGGAAATTAAAATTTTTCTGATTCTACTCGATCAAAGCAAAAATAGAAATCGCGACAGAAAAAACTGAAAGATAATGTTTGTGTAGTTACTGCCACACGAACACTGAAAATATAACTCTCATCACAATTACATGTTGTAATGATCAAGCATGCGAAATGAACCAATTAGAGAACAAGCTGTTTTAAATCTATAATGTGCAATGTGAAAGTGCTAATTATTCATAACTAAATGTAAAAGAGCATTAAAGGAGAGTGACCATAATGTAGTAGAATTTTACATTAAGTTGGAAGGTGATGTGCTTTAATCTGAAACTGGCATCTTAAATCTGAACAAAGGGAATTACAAAGGAATGAGGGGAAAATTGATTGTCGTATATAGAGAATCCACATTAAAAGATATGTTGGAAGATCATAAGACTATGAGATATAGGAGTATAATTAGGCCATTTGGCCAATCGAGACTGCTCTGCCATTCGATCATAGCTGAGATGCCTTCTCCTTGTAACCCATGACCCCTTTACCAAACAAGAACCTATCTATCTTTGTTCTAACAAAGCTCAACGAATTGGCCTCCACAGCCTTCTATGGCAATAAGTTCCACAGAATGACTACCACTGGCTGAAGAAATTCCTCCTCATTTCAGTTCTAAAACAGTTGTCCCTTCACTCTGAGTCTCTCCCCCGGGTCCGAGTCTCTCCTGCCAGTGGAAATACCTTCTGTACCTTTATTCTTACAGAATACTGAAAGGCCTGAATAGTTTCAATCAGATCCCCCTTCACCCTTGTAAACTCTATCAAGTACAGACTCAAAGTCCACAACCGCTTCTCAAATGACAAGTCTTTCATTCTCAGGATCATTTTTGTAAATCTCCTCAGGTCTCTCTCCTGGGCCAGCACATGCTTCCTTAAATACAGGGCTCAAAACTGCTTACCACATGCCAAACGCAGTCTGACCAGAGCCTAACACAGCCTCAGTAGTGTATCCCTACTCTTGTATTCTAGTCCTCATGGAATGAATGTTAATATTGCATTTGCCTCCTAACTGCAAATTGAACTTGCATGCTAACCTTAAATGAATTCTGAGCTAGGAATCCTAACTCCCTTTGTGTTCCAGATTTCTGAAGCCTTTCCCCATTTAGAAAATAGACTATGCCTCTATTCTTCCTACCAATGTGCATAACCTCACACGTTCCCACATTATACTCCATCTGCTACTTCCTTGCCCACTCTGATAACTCTTCTTTATTCATTCATGGGATGAAAGTATCACTAGCTAGGCCAGCAGTTATTGCCAATCCCTGATTAACCAGAGGGCAGTTAAGAGTTAACCACATTGTAGTGGGTCTGGAGTCACACGTAGGCCAGACCAGGCAAGGATGACAGTTTTCTTCCCTTAAGGGAATTAATGAACCAGATGGGTTTTTCCAACATTCGACAGTCATCATTAGACTCTTAATTCCAAATTTTTATTGAATTCTATCACCTTTAATGGGGGGATTTTAATTCAGGTCCTCAGAACATTAACTGGGTGTCTGGTTAACGATCTAGCGATAATAGCACTAGGCCACCACTACCCTGTCCAAACCTGTCCAAGTCCTTCTGCAGCGTCCCCACTTCCTCAACATTACCTGTCCCTCCATCTATCTTTGTGTCACCTGCAAACTTAGCAACAATTCCCCCAGTTTCTTGATTTGGATTGTTATTGTATAACATGGATAGTTTTGGTCCCAACACTGACCCCTGTGGAACTCCACTGGTCACCGGCAGCCACTCTGTTAAAGACCTCTTTATCCTCAATGACCTTCCACCAGTCAGCCAATCCTCTATCCATGCCAGTACATTATTCTGTTAGGGACATTCAGAAGACTTTGGAAAAAGGGTCACTGGACCTGAAACTCTGTTTTCTCTCCTCAGATGGTGCTAGACCTGCTGAGTTTTTCCAGCACTTTCCGCGATTATTGTAATAGCGCCTTTCTTACATGCCTTTTCTACTTCCTGATTTATTTTCTGCCCCACATCCTGACTACTGCTAGGGGGTCTGCACATAACTCCCATTGGGGTCCTTTCCCTTTCTGGTTCCTCAACTCTGCTCACACAGATTCTATGCCTTCTGAAACTTGCTTTTTGCTATTGATGTAATTTCATTTCCTCCTAACAAGGCAACATCACCCTCTCTGCTCATCTGCCCGCTCTTTCGGTAAGGACATGTAACGCTGGATATTTAGTTCCCAACCCTGGTCCCCTTGCAGCCACATCTCTGTGATGTCCACAACATCATTCCTGCCAATTTCAATCTGCATTACAAGCTTATTTTGTTTGTTTCATATACTGTGCGCATTTAAGTTCAACACCGTCAATCTTACATTGACTGCCTGCCTTCTCGTTGTTGTCCCCTTATTTGCTGTGTCTGAAATAAAATTCCTGAGCCTCTCCTTACTCTCTGCCCTATTACTTGTTCTGGAAACTTTAATAAACCCATCCTGCTTTAACTAGTTTAAAGTCCTTGTGACCATCCTATTTAGCCTTTCCGCTAGAATCCTGGTCCCAAATTGCACGTGGCTCAGGTAATAATCCAGAGACTACAAACACTGAGGAACATAAACAGAAGTTGCTGGAAAAGCTCAGCAGGTCTGGCAGCATCTGTGAAGAAAAATTAGAGTTAATGTTTCAGGTCTGGTGACACTTCCTCAGAAATGTTAACTCTGACTTTCTAGACAGATGCTGCCAAACCTGCTAAGCTTTTTTCCAGCAACTTCTGTTTTTCTTCGTGATTTACATCATTCACAGGTCTTTCAGTTTATTAAACAGTTGAGGTTCTGTTTTTAATTTTGTTCCTAATTCCTGGCATTCTTCAAACAGGACCTCTTGCCTATTCGTGTCTTTGTTGTTGGTGCCAACATGGACCACAACAATGGATCTTCTTCCCTCACTCCAGTAACCTTTCAAGTTGACTTGCGATATTCTTCACCTTCGAACCAGCTAGGTAACACACCATGAAGGACTCTTGATCCTGCTTACAAAGGATGCTATCTACCCCCTAATTATACAATCCCCATCACTACCACTTTCCTTTGTATTGTACCTGCTTGAATGGCTTCCAGGATCAAGGTGCAGTGGTCAGTTTCAATAAAGTGTGTAGTTGGAGGAACACAGCAAGTCAGGCCGCATCAGAGGAGCAGGAAAGCTGACATTTTGGGTTTACACCCTTCGTCGATTTTCCTGCTCCTTTGGTGCTGCCTGACCTGCTGTGTTCCTCCACTCCACACTTTATTGACTCTGACTCCAGCATCTGCAGTTCTTACTGTCTCCGCAGCGGTCAGTTTGACCAACCTCCCTGCAGACTCTTGCCTCTTCTGTACAGAGAGCTGGTAACTCCTACCTCTGTTAGACAAGGTCAAGAGCTGAGTCTCCTCTAGTGTCACTTTCAGGATCTCTCTACCTGCCTCACGTTGTCACACCCTTTCTATCCTTGACCATGGGCCAAATTTGAAATATTTAAGCTATGGGTGTGACTGCCTGGAACTCAGCGTCAAGGTAACTCTCTCCGTCCTGGATGTGCTGTGGTGTCTAAAATTTGGATTCTAGTTCACCGACTACCTTGCACGACAGAATGTAGTCACTGTGACTTGCAATGGGATCCACCAGCTCCCACATCATCCAAAAACCACACATCACCTGTACTGCCATTTCTAATATAGTTAATTAGGTTTTATTTATTGTTAAATATATCATTCTCAGATAGTCCCTAAATGATTGCACTCCTTTCTGAATGTAGACCTAATTAAGATCAGTTGCTAATATAGGTCCCTTATGAGTCAATCAGACCACAACCTCTCTGTGACATCACTTTCTAAAAGAAAAGGTGAAAAAACAATGCAAACACCAGAATGATCAAAATTCCCAGCTTTAAGTCATACTCACCACTGCTGGTGCTGCTCTTCTCCTAGTGAGTCAGGACACGTTCACCTTCCATTTACTGATAAACAGGCGTCTGGGTCAGTTCTTTGTCTGAGGTTTGGTGTGATCTTCAAATCCTCCCTTTCCCAATATCATCCAATGAATTTTCATTCTTGTTCTTCCCCACAAGAGCAGATTGCGGACGGGTTTTCCCAGCTGCTTCACCGCAGCAGTGACCACTTCTGATCTGCCTCACTGCGATGGTGATGGCTCCCTGACTGCCTCACCATAGTGATGACCACTTCCTCTTTTTAACTTCCAAAATATACTTTAATGATAAAAATATCTTTATATACATACATAGTCACTAAAGCAGTTCAGTTCTGTACAGTAGCACATGAAGAAACAAACAGACATTGGAGTTTGACTCTATCCAGCAAACAAACCCAAGACATTTCTTACTTGTACAAGGCTACATTTACCAGCAGAGTCTGATAACTGAAGAGACCGCCATCTAACTTCAGCAGAAAGACTTCAGATGGTAGTCTTCCCCAATGCTCCATGGCAGCAGCTGCCCCAAGCTTTAGTGTGTCCCTCAGCGCATAGTCCTGGACCTTGGAATATGCCAGTCTACAACACCCGGTTGAGGTCAATTTCTTGCTCTGGAAGTCTAAAAAGTTTCAGGCAGACCAAAAAAGCACTTATCAACAAGTTGATGGTCCTCCAGGTGCAGTCCATGTTTGTCTTGGTGTGCGTTCTGGGAAGCAGACTGTAGAGCACAGAGTTCTGCTGCTCAGGATGAACAGTGACAAAAAAGACCACTGCGTCTCCCCTTCTAGACTTCCTTCACAAACCCACATTCCAGCAGGAGAGTGTGAAAGTCTCTACACCCTGCAGTCAATTCGAGGGCACCTTGCAATGGCATTGAGATTCTGGGCATACATGAAGGATCTCACAGGAAGTGTCATTCTCATCACCAGCCAAGAGATATCTTGGGGCTTATTGGAAAATTCTGGTAATGAGGTATTTTCCAAAATGACTTTGACATTAAGCTCAGGGAACAATCTGACAGGATCCACCCTCTCCATTTCCTGCAGGGTCTCAAGGATGTTAGGCACTTGTGGTCAGAACTGTTTCGTCGCAAATTTATCCATGAAGGACAGGTGATATGGAACGGTCCAACTACTTGGAGCATTCCATGGCGACAAGGCCAGCCCCATCCTTCACAACACTGAAGACAGGTAGAACCTCAGTACGTAGTGCGTGCCAGGGGTCTATACACAGCTTGATGCAACTACAGCTGCTAACAAAGATGGCCATCAGAATGAGGGCAGCAGTGGGTACGTGTCCCCCTGCACACCATTCCAGAGTTTTATACAGAGAACACAGAATGTTCAGCACAGGAATAGGCCCTTGGGCCCACCATGTCTGTGTTAATCATGATGTCATTCTAAACTAATCCCATCTGCTTGCACATGGTCCATATCCCTTTACTCCTTGCCTGTCTGTCGATCTGTCTAAAAGTCACTTAAAAGTTGATATTGCATCTGCTTCATCTACCTCCCATGGTAGTACATTCCAGGCATTTACCACCATCTGCGTAAACATCTTGCCTCACACATTTCCTTTAAACACTGCCCTTCTCACCCTAAACCTGTATTCCCAAGTCAAATCCCACAGCATTGGTGGAACGAGCGGGCCGAGTCCCAGAGCAGCGACCGATTGAATCCTGGAGGGAGGCCAGCATGTGGAGGCAGCATGGCCTTGTCTTCTGGGGCCAGTGGGCACAGACTCACATTGGAGAGGGACTGGAACTTAAGTATTTCTGGTCACCTTTATTATTGTTTTCGACTTTTTAAACTCTGTTCCCATGCTAACCTATTTTTTTTTAAACTCTGTAACAACACTTAAAGTATCCATACCTAAGTAGTCTGTACCTGAGATGGCTCCAAAAGCCGAGATTACAAACTTTTCACTGCACTGATTTGAGGTTATTCTGATCCTGATTCTACAGTGTGGTGACTCGACCTGCAGACAACACTCCAAATGTAGCCTAACTAAAGTCTTAAACAGCTCCAACATGATTTGCCAATCTTTATACTCAATGCCCCGACCAATGATGGGAAGCATACTGTATCCTGCCTGAAACATCTGTATCCTGGGATGTTGAGCTGTCAGTCCTGTCCTTCCCTCAATCATATCTCAGTAATTGAAACAATATCATAGTCCCACGTGCTGATCAATGCTCTTAGTTCATCCACCTTATCAGTCATGTTCCTTGCATTAAAATAGATAAAATTTAGCCTTCTAGACCACCCATGTGCCGTATCCTGTCCACGTTTTCTCTACCCACAGGACTGTCCGAGTATTCCTTCTGCATTGATTAGTGCCAGGGATGGGAAATTTGCAAATGAGACACCTTTGTTTGAGAAAGAGAGAAATGATAACTCAGGAAACTACAGACCTGTCAGCTTGACATCAACAGTGGGAACAAAAATAAAATTGCTGGAAAAGCTCAGCCGGTTTAGCAGCATCTGAGAAGGGAAAAACAGAGTTAACGTTTCGGGTCCGGTGACCCTTCCTCATAACTGATGGTGGCTGGGAAAACGTCAGTTTATATGCAGAAAAAAGGGGAGGGGGTTGGGGTACGGTGTAACAAAAGGATACAGCCTAAAGAGAGTGAAGAGCACTCGGGCAGACTAAGAGTTGATAACGATCAGGCTGGGAAGGTGAATGGTTAATGGGAACTATTAGTGACTATAACAGGTAGTGTGTAATGGCAGGTAACAGTGGGAAAACTGCTGATGACCATAAACAGAGGTAAGTATGTACTTAGAGAAAAATAAATTAATACTTGACAGTCAACTTTGCTTTGTCAAGGGCAGGTCACACCTGTCAAATTTAATTGAGTTCTTTGTTAGGGTGACACAAGCAGTGAATGAGGGTAGTGCTATGCACGATGTGCATTTAGACTTTCAAAAAGCATTCAATACAATGCCACATGGCAGGTAGGTTAGCACACTAGAAATATTTGGGATTGATGGATCCTTGGCAGTGTGGATTAAAAGTTGAGTTGAAATCAGTGTTCTCCAGGGATTGGTGTTTGGGCCCTGGCTTTTATCTGATTTATATGAATAATCTAGAAATGGGTGTTCAGGGCAAAATCTCTAAATTTGCAAATGATACTAAGCTAGGAAGAAAAATGAAGTGTGAGGATGATGCTGAGCAACTTCAAAGGGACATTGACAAGTTGGCCAATGGGCAGACACCTGGGAGATGAATTTCGATGCAGAGAAATGTGAAATAATGAATTTTGGAGAAGAAACACTGAGAGACAATACAGGCTTAATGGTACAACTTTGACAGGAATACAGGAATAGAGGAATCTTGGGGTTCACGTGCATAATTCTCTGAAGGTGACTTGGAAAGTTAAAACAGTTGTTAAGAAGGCTTATAGGATCCTGTGTTTATAAACAGAGACATTGAGTATAAAAGCAAGGAAGTGATGCTACATCTTTACAAAATCATTGGTTAGACCACATTTAGAGTATTGCGTTCAGTTCTGGGCACCAGGAATGAGGGATTTTACATACAAGGAAAGATTAGAGAAATTGGACTTATTCTCCTTGGAGCAGAGAAGATTAAAAGATGACTCTATTGAGATATTCAAGATTATAAACAATTTTAACAGGGATATTTTGTTTCTACTAGTTGGTATGCCAGGAACTAGGGGTCACAATTTCAAGATCATCAGGATGTAAGGAGAAGCCTAGGAACTATAGACCTTGAGTCTGACATCAGTGATGGGTAAGTTGTTGGAGGTGGTTCTGAAAGATAGGATTTGCATGCATTTGGAGAGGCAAGGAACGATTAGGGATAGTCAGCATGATTTTGTACAAAGGAAATCATGTCTCACAAACTTGATTGAATTTTTTGAGGAAGTAACCGAAAAGATTGATGGACTTTGGTAAGGCCTTTGATAAGGTTCCACACGGCAGACTAATTAGAAAAGTTAGATCATATAGGTGAGCTTGCCAATTGGATGCAAAATTGGCTTTTTGATAGGAGACAGAGGGTGGTGGTGAAGGGTTGTTTTTCCAACAGGATAGGTACTGGGTCCACATTTGTTTGGCATTTATATAAATGATTTGGATGAGAATATAGGAGGCATGGTTAGTAAGTCTGTGGATGACACCAGAGTTGGTGGTAAAGTGGACAGTGAGAAGGTTTTCTAAGATTACAAAGAGATATTGGTCAATTGGATCAATGGGCTGAGGATTGGTAGATGGAGTTTAATTTGGAGAAATGTAAGATCTTGGATTTTGGTAAAAATAAAACAACGGCAGGACTTATACAATTAATGGTAGTGTCCTGGGTAGTGTTGTATAACAGAGTGACTTAGGGGTTCTGATACCTAATTCTGTGAAGTTTGCATCACAAGTAGACAGGGTGGTTAAGAGGACATTTAGCACGCTTGCCTTCATTGCTCAGACCTTTGAATATAAGAGCTGGGATGTCATGTTGAGATTGGATAAGTAGATGAATATGAAAGGTTTGGAGGGATATGGGCTAAACACAGGCTCATGGGACTAGTTTGGGAACATGAGCAGTATGGACGAATGAGGATTGATTAGCTCAGTTGGCTGGACAGTTGGTTTACAATGTAGAGTAGTGCCAACAGCATGGGTCCAATTCCTGCACTGGCTGAGGTCACCATGAAGGACTCTCCTCCTTGACTTCTCCTCTCATCTGAGGGATACCTCATTCTCTAAATTCCTGTTGCAGGACCTAATTTCTTTTACATGCATGTTGCTGGTATTGACATGTACCACTGCTGGCTCTTCACCCTCTCCCTTCAGAATACCCTACAACCACTCTGAGACATTACTGATTGTAGCACCAGGAGGCAACATTGCATATGAAAGTCTTGTTTGTGGCCATATAACCACTTACATTCAGTTCCCCATAGAATTGAGTCCCCTCTCAAGAAAGCTGTCCCAGATTTTTCCTCCCCCACTGTGCAGCAGAGCCAGCTGTAGTGCCACAAACATGGCTGTTGCTGCTTTCCCCTGAGAGGCAATCCCACTCCCTAACCCCACACCCAAAACAGTATCCAACGCGGTATAACAATTTGAGATGGGGACTGCCACAGGGGACTCTTGAACTACCTGCCCTCGCTCACTAGTATTCTTGTTGATCATTCAATGTTTTCCTGCCTGTCTAGCCCTTACTTGTGATGTGACCAGATTGCTAAACATGTCATCCACACATTCTCACCCTCACGGATGCTCCACAGTGAGCCCATCACAGCTCCAGCTGCTCCATGCAGCATATCAGGAGTTGTGGCTGAACACACTCCCTGTGTACATAGTCACAATGGAGACTGGAAGAATCCCCAAGTTCCCATATATTGCAGGAGGAGCATTCCATGGGGCCGAGTTCTCCTGGCATTATGATCCTTACCAACTGCAGACAGTAAACTGGGAACAAATTACTTAATCTTATCCAAACTTCACCAAATCAGATTTCTTGCTCTTTCTCTCTCCATTCCTAACAAACTGCAGACCACAAAAATAAGGACATTATACTCTGTCTCCCTCTGGTATTACTCACTCAGTCGCTAAAGCTGGTTCCTAAGCAGCCAATCCTTTTGCCTACATCAGCTTTTGAACTGTGATGTCACCTCAGCAGCTCTGCCTTCGGATTCAGTGATTGTTCGAGCCGCTGTGCTCCTCTCCTGCTTTGACTAAGCTCGATCCACTTCTTTCCAGTTCTGATTGAGTTCACTCTGGTCCTCTGCTGCACTGTCCGAGCTTGATCCGTTCCTTCTCCCTCTCCTGCTCCCTCTCCCGCTCCAACTGAACTCAATCCTCTCCGTCTCCTGCTCCCGCTCTAACTGAACTCAATCCTGCTCCTCGCCCTCTCCCACTCTGATGGAACTCAATCTGGGCCCTGCTTCTCCAGTTTTTATCCAGAAACTCCTCTGTCGTTGTTCACCCCAGGTTCACTCCGTTCTGCTCCTCTCTTGCTGCTGCTCTGACTGAGCTCTGTTAAAGAAATCTGCTCAATCAAACATGAAAGCCCAAATGGCTGAGTTATGCTAAATAGCTATGGAAAAGCTAAAAACCATTTCAAATTACTCAGCCCTTGCAGTCCCAGATTTTGTAAAAGTCATTCAAGTTGGATATTGAGAGCAGTGACCAGGGGCCGAGGCTTCGTATGATGAGGGTGGTATGCAGTGACCAGTG
Organism: Ginglymostoma cirratum; assembly: GCA_024137785.1. Taxonomy (NCBI): domain Eukaryota; kingdom Metazoa; phylum Chordata; class Chondrichthyes; order Orectolobiformes; family Ginglymostomatidae; genus Ginglymostoma; species Ginglymostoma cirratum. Next base: position 2,126,124 of record JAHRHZ010000134.1, read on the forward strand.
CTGCAGTCTCAATCAATGGGTAGGATGGCCACAAACTGAAAATGAGGCAATGTACCAAGGTGCGGAAGGAGATGAGCAACCGCCACCCAGAATCGCCTATCATAGTGAAATGCTAGCTCCCATCACTGGGAATCAGCATAACAGCATCTTAGTCCGACACAGAGCTGGGCCTTCGTGGCTTCATAACCAACCCGATGACGCGTGATCTCACTGCGGGAGGAACAGGACAGCTCCCTCAGGCCTGTGAAGGTGCAACAGTTTGCTCACAGAGCACGGTGAATCCCTGTCTGATATGGAAGGTTTGTTTTGTGCCTTGAATGGAGGTGAGGGGGGAGGTGTAGGGGCAGGTGTAGCACTTCCTGCAGTTGCAGGGATAGGTGCCGGGGGTGGTGGGGTTAATGGAGAGTGTGGAGTGGACGAGGGAGTTGTAGAGAGAGCAGTCCCTATGGAAGGCAGATAGAGCTGGGGAGGGAAATATCTCTTTGGTTGTGGGGTTGGATTATAGGCACTCAACTGCATCTCTTACAATTCCTGCACGTCTGCCCTCACACCCCCTTCTCCCAACAAATATAAAGACAGAATTCCCCTTGTCCTCACATATCACCCCGCCAACGTCCGCATCCAACATATCATTCTCCGCTACTTCCGCCACCTACAATCCAATCCCACAACCAAAGAGATATTTCCCTCCCTACCCCTATCTGCCTTCTGTAGGGACCGCTCTCTCCGCAACTACCTTGTCCGCTCCACACTCCCCACTAGCCCCACCACGTCTGGCACCTTTCCTTGCAACTGCAGGAAGTGCTACACCTGCCCCTACACCTCCCCTTCACCTCCATTCAAGGCACAAAACAAACCTTCCATATCAGAGATAACAAGCATGGGGCTGGATGAACACAGCAGGTCAAGCAGCATCACAGGAGCAGGAAAACTTGACGTTTCAGGCCTAAACCCTTCATCAGAAACCCTTCCATATCAGACAGGGGTTCACCTGCACATCCGTCAACCTGGTCTACTGTATCCGCTGCACCCGTTGTGGCCTCTTCTACATCGGTGAGACCAAGTGTATACTCGGAGACCATTTCATAGAGCATCTGCGATCTGTATGCAACAAACGACAACACCTTCTGGTCACCACCATTTCAACTCCCCTCCCACTCCCTGGGTGACATGTCCATCCTGGGCCTCCTCCAGTGTCATAATGACACCACCCGCAAACTGGAGGAGCAACACCTCATATTCTGCCTCGGGAGCCTTGATGCTTGATGCCCTAAACATGGGGTATATCAAGAGGTCTTTCATCCTCAAATGCATTCAGAAGGTGAGTGAGAGACAGGGAAAACTGTCCAAACTTCAGAAAAAACATGCAGAACCTACTCCTCGTCAGACAACATCCATGGAGAGAGAGCAAGCTAACGTTTCGAGTCTAGATGATTCTTCATCAGAACCAAAGTTGTGTGTGTGGAGGGGGCAGCATTTATGCTATAGCTGAGGTGAGGGTGTGGGATGAGTGGGGTGTAGAGTGCTAGGGGAGAAAAGATGTCGATAATTCAGATTGAGTAATTGGAATGTGAGAATGGCAGGACCAATGGTATGTCTAATGCCAGACTGGAAAAAACAGACAGTCCCACTGGGGTGGGGGGGAGGGGTGAGAGGACAAGGTTACAGGGAAGCTAAAAGAAAGGGAAGGACCAAGTGCAGATAAGTGGAATTTGTGTAGTTTGGTGTTTGTTGGTTGGCAATAGATATGGTGGGTTGAAAGGCTTGTTTCTGTGTTGTATAACTCTGTCAATGGGGTGATCACCATGTTGAAATTTAACTCAAATTTCACGTAGAAATCACATATATTCAGAAAACATAACAATGCTTTCTTCACCTTGGTTAAAGAAACTGTATGATTGCCTGATCCTTTTCATCTCAAAGCCATTTGACCTTGACCATAATTTGTCTGAAATAAGTGACCTTAGTCTTGACAATTTTGTTTTGTTGCAGATTTATGACAAGGTTAGCTGTGAAACAGAGCTCTGAAATGCTGAACATGATCACTCCCTGTCCACCAAAATGTTGTTGATGTGCACCACTCATTACTCAACTAGCAATCACCTAATTATTGAGTTATTGAAAGATACCCAATATGTTGTTCAAGACAAATGGCATGACTCCATGTCGGAGCAAAGTGTCTCGTATTACAAAATTGGAATGTCTTTGGCTTGGATTAATTGAGGGAACTTGGCAATATGCCTTAAGCAAATCAATCTTATGGACAAAGACCAGATTCCCCACCCTATCAATACAATCTCAGGCAGGAGTCTGCCTGTTTGAGTCATCAATGCAGAATGTTTTATTTGGTAGTACAATGATAAAATAACTCAAAACCATCTTGAGTTCAATTGCGTTATTATCTAACATGAAGTGAACCTAAGTTTGGTTAATTTGCTGGGGTCAAATCTGTAGAAATTTGCTTTATTTTTCTTCAGTTGGTCCTTCAACAACCTCATGAACAGTCTGAAAGATATACGCCAGACTGTGTGTACATACAGGGCTTCAGGCATGTGGTCATTGTGATGTCTTCTTCAGGCAGATGGGACCTTTAGAAGATGATGGGCCACCAATATCCTGGCAGGGAGGTTGCTAGTGCTACTTGGGAGGTTTTAAGTGAGTATCGTAGTGGCCGGTGGGGGTTGGGAAGCACAGCAGTAGGTCTGGTGTAGAATATGGAGGAGTCAGAGACTAAAGCCAATAAGGCTAAGAGGAAGAACTGACAGGGGAGGTTACTGAACATGGTGGGACTGGCAGTCTAAAGTAAATTTGTTTTAATACGAGGAGAATGACAGACAAAGCAGATGAACTTAGATGTTGAATAAATGCCAATAACTATGATGTTGTAACTATTACAGAGACTTGGTTGAGACAGGGACAAGACTAGCAGCTTAACATTCCAGGATTTGGATGTTTCAAGTGAGATATAGAAAGATGTAAAAGAGGTGAGGGTGTTGCATTATTGATAAGGGAGAATATCACAGCTGTAGTGTGAGAGGACACCTTGGTGTGTTCATTCAGCAGGGCCATATGGGTACAGCTCAGCAATAGGAAGGGTACAAGCACTTTAATGGGATTATATTACAGGCCAGCAACAGCCAGCAGGTGATCAAGGAACAGATACGTGGACAGATTATGGAAAAATGTAAAAACAACAGGGTTGATGTGGTGGGTTATTTTAACTTCCTTTATATTGTCTGGTACTCGCTTAGTGCCAGGGGCGTGGAGTGGGGGACAAATTTATTAGGTGTATCCAGGACGGTTTTGAAACGATATGTATATAGTCCATTAGGGAAGGGGCCATACGAGACCTGGTATTGGAGAAAGAGTCCAGCTAGGTGATCAAAGTTTCAGTGGGGGAGCATTTTGGGGCAAGTGAACATAATTCTATAAATTTTAAGTTACCTATGGATAAGGCTAAAAGTAGTCCTTGGGTGAAAGTATTAAATCGGGAGAAAGACTAACTACCACAATATTAGGTAGGAACTGGAGAACGTAGATTGGGGGCAGTAGATGTTGTCTACATGGACTTTAGCAAGGCCTTTGACAAGGAAGCTCATGACAGGCTGATATAGTCACATGGGATCTGTGGTGAGCTGGCAACATGGATGCAGAACTGGCTTAATCACAGAAGACAGAGAGTAGCAGTGGGAGGATGATTTTCAGATTGGAGATCTGTGACTGGTCGTATGACTAGCAGGAGTCAATGCTGGGACCCCTGTTGTTTGTAATATAAAGATGATTTGGAGTAGAATGTAGGTGACTGTATTAGTGAGTTTGCAGATGACACAAAGATAGAAGGAGCTGTGGATAGCGAGGAGGATTGCCGGGGGACACAGCAGAATATAGACTTGGGCAGAGAAATGGCAGATGAAGTTTAATTTGGACAAATATGAGGTGATACATTTTGGGAGAGCAAATTCAGGGGGGTAAGTATACCGTAAGTGGCATACAGAGGGATCCAGGTATACAGGTTCACAGTTCCTTGACATTGGTAACACAAGTGGATAAGTTGGTCGAGAAAGTATATGGCATGCTTACCTTCATCAGTTGGGGCATAGACTATGAAAATTGGCAAGTCATGTCACACCTGTGTAGAATTTTAGTAATAACAGGATTATCTAATACACCAGAAAACTGAATACAAACATTAAAGCTACTGTTAGTACTAAGAGGATTAAAAGTTTTGAAACTCATCATGAAAATTCAAATGTGTTTGCAGTAATTTTGCACTCCTTAAAATATACTTGTTTTTCATTTAGAATTGTGTAAGACCAAATATTGCTACTGCGCAGTAAATCCATCGATATTTTGCTCTGTGCAAGTTAGTTCCACCTAGTGTACTGGTTCAATCATTTCAACAAACTATAATAATGTATAACTGTATTATGTAGAACAGATAAGAATTGAAGGACGTTCTATGGAAAGTAGCATCCACTGGTATTTTAAAATCAATAAGACCATAAAAATCAGACAGTAAATCGATACAGTCTGTGGAAACTTTTGAACTTTAATGTTTTTTGATACATCCTTATCACCAATAGCAAACACTTGGAAGGAACCTCACATTGAACGTTAAAGGTCAAAAGTAGCATTGCACATTTGCAAGTTGACAACATCTTCACACAATGGGTCCAAGAGGCACAGTGCTAGCTGTACAAATACCAGGTTTTGCACCATACATTGCTGCACAGTTTTAGTTGGTTATACGTTGCACATACTATAGGTCCTTATACATGCGTAGGAGGGTGTATTCCATGAGGCTGCACTCATGTAAAATGAGACCCTGGAAACTGGTGCAGATGTGTTCCTTGTTTATTACCAAGATTGTCATGGGCAGACAATACCAAGATTGTCATGTGTAGACAATGTTCCGTGCATTATTGAGTGGCTGCACATCAGAGGTAGGGGCACAAAATCATCAGAGGTTAGCAAGCTCACCTTATTCAAACTAACCAATGGAAAGTCAGTCTGCATTCTAGCATTTCTCAATGATAGGTGTTAGATTAATTGGGTCCTAGTTTCCCATTAATGCCTCCTTTCTTTCTGGAACATTTGGGGCTTTCCTCTCTGCTAGTATTTTTTGAAGAATATAAGGAATTTTGCAAGTTTACAACTAATGCATTCACAACTTCGTAGTCATTTCCTTTAAGACCTTAGGATACAAGCCATAGGTCCCATTCAATTTCCTTGTACATTTACTCTCGTGGCACTGCTTCTTTTTAAGTTTCCCATGCTCTTCTATTATTTACAGATGTTCTTTGTGTCACCTACTTTGACGGGAAATACAAATACCTGTTAAAAGGTCTCTGCCATCTCTTTGCTTCTGTTAAGTTTCCAATCACACCCTACAAAGGGCCAATCAATTTACAGTCACCATTCTCCTTGTCATATGCTTGCAAAGCATTTTATTGTGTTTGCTGGTTTCCTCTCATGCTCCAATTTGTACCTCTGACTTTCTTCAGCCATTTTTGCACTGCTCACCCACTGCATCCCCAGTACCTCTAATTCTGGCCATGGATAGTTCTTTCGTCGTGCACGCTTTCTCAATGCAATATGTTTTTGTTGAAAGCTGTGAAATATCTCTTTAAATGTTTATCAGTGCTTCTCTACCACGTTACCTTTTAATTTATTTTCCCAATCCATTTTAGACAACATTCTCTTCATGAATTGCTTCCTAGAATTGCCTTAATTTAAGTTTAAGAGATTAACTTCAGGCCCAAAATTTTCACCCTCAAACTGAATGTGAAATACTTTAATGTTACTCACCTATCAGCAATTTCCATCAACGACAAATCAACAGGCACTCATAGTCTCACCTCATCTTCCCATCCATGACTTGTCCACAGTGTCAGCTATTCAACTACATCACTCAAACACATTATACAAAATTTTAAAAACAGAGAACAAAGAACAGGGACAGATCCTTCGGCCTACTAAGACTGCGCTGACACATGATGCCTTTTTAAACTAAAACCATTTTGCCTCTATGCAGTTTATGTCCTACCTATTCATACACCTGTCCTCCACCATCACCTCTGGCAGGGCATTCCAGGCACCTACCACCTTCTGTGTAAAAAGCTTGCCTCTCACATCTCCTTTGAACTTATCCCCTTTTAACTTAACTCTATGTCCCCTAGTGATTAACATTTGTACCCTGGGAAAAAAAAGCTCTGACTATCTATGTCTCTCATAATTATCATAGAATCCCTACAGTGTAGAAGCAGGCCAATCAACCCATCAAGTTCACACTTACCCTCTCAGACCCACCATATCCCTGTAACACTGCATTTCTCAAGGCTAGTCCACTTAGCCAGTACATCCATGGACACGATGGGCAATTTAGTATAGCCAATCTATCTAGCCTGCACATCTTTGGTCTGTGGGAGGAAAGCCACACAGACACAGGGAGAAAGTGCGAACTCCACACACAGTCGCCAGAAGGCAGAATCAAACCCAGATCCCTAGCACTTTGAGGCAGTAATGCTAACCACTGAGTCACGGTGCCACTGGTTTTGCCTGAGGCTGGGTTTCTAGGCCCAAAGTTGCTCCCAGTCATCCTTTAAGATCATTTGTGACACCAACTGAATGTCTTACACAATCAATGCTACACTAATTGAGTAGTACTGCCTGGAAACACAAAGACAGGCAAAGGCAAAAAGAAGCTAGACACTAAGGGAATGCACCTGAGATGATTAATTGGCTTGTATACAGACTGTGGGATAGTTTAGCTTATAAATTTGGTTTGAAATGATACATAGTGGCTTTCATGCTGGTCACAAGGATCCTGTGATGGTCAGTAACGAAAAGTACGGTTGCACATCAGCTGGCCATGGAGGCAGTGGAATCCCTCCTGGTTGCAATGTCTGCAGGTCAATGCATGTGTAGGCAATTGCATCACTACAACAGAGAAACTTGCTTTTGCTTGCAAGGGAAATTGAACTTTTTTTTAGAACATGGAGCTCAACGCAACAAGAAACACTGCAAATATCACCTATTCCAACTTGGAAGAAGCCAAATCCAAAGGTTCATGGCTTTCACAACCGCTGACAATGCTGTCCCGACCCTGCTATGAGGCTTCAGTTTGTGGTGACTTTCAGTGAGAACATCTAGGGGAAGCCTGATACATTGCTCCTTGCTGAGTCTGAAGTAAAATAATTGCTCTCCAAACATTCTGGGCAGACATGGCCACTCCTTCCAACAATTTAATCCCGTTCTATCACTTCTGCTGTTATGTTGTAGTACAGGAGATGCACCCACATTTAGGAACAAGTGTTTTGTGCAGAAAACCTTCAAGGTAGGTCAGAGGGCTGTAGAAGTTTACTCAACAACTTCACAGTGCACACCCGTGCTACAAAATTACCAACAGCCCGAGGGACAAGTCAGAAGCTAACCTGAAAATAGTTGATGGTGCCTCTAAAACTACTGACTGGGGAGGGGGTGTCCTCACTGCTAAACACACGAATAGTTGAGATATTTAAAATAGGGTGTTTGTGAAACATTGAGTCCAAAATGGCATGGTATCAAATCAGCATTCTACACATATTTATCCCTCAATCTGCTGAGTCTGCATTTTCATTGGACACAGTTCCCAATTCCGTGCTGATATACATAAGATCACATCTGGTGGGAAAGGAACACTGCAGATACCATTTGGGAACCAAATTAAGCCCAATAGTGAAGCAATGGGCACTCCGAAAATTAATATTGCAACTGATAGATTTTTAAGACCTTGGTTTGGAGCTTTCCAGCTTGAACTGAGTTTCTGACATCATTCAGTTCATCAAAAGTTACACTAAATTCCAGAGGTTTCCAATACTTAGCATTGTCATATACAGTCAAACAATACATAATGGCAAGTTACAACTAAATTAAAATTTGTGCCTATGAAATTTTCATGAAACTTTTCACACATACAAGATACCTGCAAGCGTACTGTCACTACACACTACCCAATTAATGTATGGCTTGTGTAAGAAAAGTGTCTTTACATTTTTGTGATTTTTTAAAATTAACAGCTGAAATGTAAAAGGGCTGTTTTGAAACCACTAACCCTAATCTGAACCCTAACCATCATTAAAGAAATTAGCATAGACAGACGGACAGTCTTAAAAGTAGGTAAGCATCCAGGGTCGATGAAATGTAACCCAGGTTGTTGAGTGAGGCAAGGAAGGAATTATCGGGGATGCTGACAATAATTTTCAATTCCTCTTTGGCTGCAGGAGAGGTGCCAGAGGACAATCAATATCATACTGTTATTCAAGATGGGAGCAAGGGATAAACCAGGAATATATATATGTGTATGTGTGTGTTTGTGGGTGGGGGGGGGGAGGTTGAGTGGGTGGGGAGGGAGGTGTGGGTAGGTGATGAATGATAAGTAAGTTTCAGATGACACAGAGATTGGGTCAGTGGTTGACAGTGAGAAAGACGTTATGGAGTTGTACAGCACAGAAAAATACCCTTCGGTCCAACTCATTCATGCCAAACAGATATTAATCTAGTCCCAATTGCCAGCATTTAGCCCATATCCCTCCAAACCTTTCCTGTTTGTGTACCTATCCAGATGTCTTTTAAATGTTGCAATTGTACCAACCCCCTCCACTCCCTCTGGCAGCTCATTCCATATATACACTACCCTCTGCGTGAAAACGTTGCCCCTATGGTCCCTTTCAAATCTTTCCCCTCTCACCTTAAACCTGTCCCTCTAATTTTGGACTTCCATATCCTGGGAAAGAAACCTTGGCTATTCACCCCATCCATGACCCTCATGATATTTTATAAATCTCTAGCCTAGTCACCCTCAGCCTCCAGTGAAAGGCCCAGCCTATTCAGCATCTCCCTACAACTCAAACTCTTCAACTCCAGAAACATCCTCATAAATCTTATCTACAACCTTTCAAGTTCAACAATATCTTTCCTTTAACAGGGACCCCAGAACTGAACACAATATTCCAAGAGAGGCCTAACCAATGTCCTGTGCAGCCACAACATCACATCCGAACTCCCATACCCGATGCACTGACCAATACAAGCAAGCTTATCAAATGCCTTCTTCACTATCCTGTCTACCTGCAACTCCACCTTTGAGGAACTATGAACCTGCACTCCACGGTCTTTTTGTTTGGCAACACTCCCCAGCACTAAACCATTAAGTATATAAGTCCTGCCCTGATTTGCCATACCAAAATGCAACACCTCACATTTATCTAAATTAAACTCCATCTGCTACTCCTCGGCTCAGGTGCACACCTGATCAAGGACCCGTTGTACCCTGAGATAACCTTCTTAGCTGTCTACCACAGCACCAATTTTGGTATCATCTGCAAACTTAGGAACTATTCCTCCCATATTCACATCCAAAACATTTATATAAATGACAAAAAGCAGTTAGACTCTGCACTGATAGTTGTGGCACACTGCTGGTCACAGGTCCCTAGTCTGAAAAACAACCACCACCCTCTGTCTCCCTCCTTCAAGCTAATATTATATCCAAATGCCTAGCTCTCCCTGGATTCCATGTGATCTAACCTTGCTAACCAGTCTATCACGTGGAATCTTGCTGAACGCCTTGCTGATGTCCGTAAGGACAATGTCCATTGCTCTGCCTTCATCAATTGTCTTTGTCACTTCTTCAAAAAGCTCAAACAAATTAGTTAGACATGATATCCCCCCCAAGAAGCCACGTTGACTAATCCGAATCAGCCATTGCCTTCCCAAATACATGTAAATCCTGTCCCTCAAAATCCCCTCCAACAACTTACCACCACTGATGTCAGGCTCACTGGTCTATAGGTCCCTGCTTTTTCCTTACCGCCTTTCTTAAATAATGTCACCATATTAGCCACCCTCCAATCCTTCCTGCACCTCACCCGTGGCTATCGATGACACAAATTTCTCAGCAAGGGCCCAGCAATCACTTCCCTAGCTTACCATAAAGTTCTAGGGTATACCTGATTAGGTCCTGGGGATTTATCCACTTTTTTGCATTTTACGACATCCAGCACCTCCTCCTCTGCATTATGGGCACTTTTCAAGATATCACTATTCATTTCTCCAAGCTATCTAGCTTCCACATCAGTCTCCACGGTAAATACTTGTTAAGTATCTCACCCATTTCCTGTGGCTCCATACAGACAGTCTTATTGATTCTTAACGGGCCCTATTCTCTCCCTAGTTACCTCTTTTGCCCTTAATGCATTTGTATAACCTCTTTGGATTCTCCTTAAACCTATTTGCCAAAGGCTATGGGCTTAGTGCTGGAAAGTGGAATGTGTAGAATTAGAGATAGTAGGAACTGCAGATGCTGGAGAATCTGAGATAACAAGGTGTAGAGCTGGATGAACACAGCAGGCCAAGCAGCATCAGCATCTCCCCTCTCCCTACCGCATCCCAAAACTAGCCCAGCTTGTTCCCGCCTCCCTAACCTGTCCTTCCTCCCACGTATCCCCTCCTCCCACCTTAAGCTCCATCTCCATCTCCTACCTACTAGCCTCATCCCGCCCCCTTGACCTATCCCCTCCCTAACTCCCCACCTACACTTACCTTTACTGGCTCCATCCCTGCCTCTTTGACCTGTCTGTCTCCTCTCCACCTATCTTCTCCTCTATCCATCTTCTATCCGCCTCCCCCTCTCTCCCTATTTATTTCAGAACCCCCTTCCCCTTCCCCTCCCCCATTTCTGTAGAAGGGTCTAGGCCCGAAACGTCAGCATTCCTGCTCCTCCGATGCTGCTTGGCCTGCTGTACTCAACCAGCTCTACACCTTGTGATCTCTTGTATAGAATTAGTGTGTTTTTGGTGGAACAGACTCGATGGGTGAAAAAGCCTCTTCTGTACTGTAAGATGCTTGGTGACCTGGAATGTAGATGAGGGCAATGCTTTGGATATAAACTACTTGGACTTCAGCAAGGCTTTTGATAAGGTCCTCCATGAGATTGACAAAAATTTGGCTCATTGGATCTAGAATTGACTGAATGGCAGGAAGCATAGGCTGATAATCAAAAGGGATGATTTTGTGACTGGGAATCTTTGCTCAGTGTAGTCCCGCAGGGATCAGTGTTAAGGTCCTTGTTATTTGTCATACATATAAAAGGTTTCAATGGAGGAAGGCTGATCAGTAAGCACACAGATTATATGAAAATTGGTGAGCTAGTCCACAGAGGAATAGCCTTAGATTACAGCAGAATGATGGGCTGATCTGTGGCAAATGGAATTTAATCCAGAAAAACGTGAGGTGATACACTTAGGCAGGACAAACAAGTCAGTGGAATACATGTTGAGTGGTAGGACTCTGGGAAACATTAAAGATCAGAGAGACCTTGGTGTGTACGTCCAACAGTATCTTAAGGCAGCCGCCAAGGTAAATAAAATGATTAAGGAGGTATATGGGATATGTGCCTTTATTAGTTGAGGAACAGAGTTTAGGATCAATGAGGCAATGCTGGAACCGTATAAACGGTTCTGAGGAAGGTCACCGGACCTGAAACATCAACTCTGATTTTTTTCTTCACAGATGCTGCCAGACTTGCTGAGCTTTTCCAACAACTTTTGTTTTTGTTCCTGTGTATAAACAATAGTTAAGCCACTGCTTGCAGTTCTATAATCCACATTCGAGGAGGGATGTGATTCCACTGGAGAGGGTACAGAGATTTACCACAGTATTGCCTGGGCTGAAGAGTTTTAGTTATGTAGAGACACAGGATAGACTAGGGTTGTTTTCCTTGGAGCCAAAGAGACTATGGGTGGATGTGGTGGGGGAAAGGAGGAGGAAATGAATGAGATGTATAAAATTATGAGGGGTAGGAGGTTCAGAGGGGATGAAGGGAAAAATGTTTTCATCCAGATGGTGGTAGGAACTCACTGTCTGTAAGGGGGTTACAGGTAGAAAACTTCATAACATTTAAGAAATATTTAGATGTACACTTCCAAAACACACAAGGCTATTAGACAAGTGCTGGAAAATGGGATTAGAATAGCTAGGTGTTTGTTTTTGACTGGTGCAGACTGGATGGGCTTTTTTTCTGTGCTCTAGACATGTCTGACTCTAAATGATTGTTGCATGTTTTGTAAAACAAGTAGTCCAACCCTGATGCATTGTGTAAACAGGTGTCCGAACAAGTAGTAATTGAACA